>QEPC01009848.1:160228-174313 GCA_003113815.1 Sphenodon punctatus | reverse complement strand
GTCCCAAGGCGGGACTTCCGGACCCACGTCACTTCCGTCCGAAGGCGGGACTTCCGGTGACGTAGATATGTCAAACTGATAACGATCAGTTTGATGACTAGTGTCCCCCTTACTACTGACAAATAGTGTGCACCCAGAAAAAACCAATGAAACCAACCCTTAACCCTCCCCCACACCAAATGCCTAGTGGAAGATCCAGGTCTTACACTGACGGCGGAACACAAGGAGGCTTGGGCTGTGACAAACCTCCACCAGGAGTGAATTCCACAACACCGGAGCAGGCACTCAGAATGCCCATCTGTCGATCCCCACCCATCTCTAGTGGGAAACCTTCAGGAGGCCACCTCCTGATGAACGCAAGAGCTGCCCAGGGACCCAGGAAGTGAGACAGTCCCTCAGATAGGTAGGGCCCAGGCTGTTTAGGGCTTTATAGGTCAACACCAGCACCTTGAATCGGGCCCAGAAGACTATAGGCAGCCAGTGCGGAGCACCGGCATGACGTGCTCCGGGCAACCCATCCTAGCAAGCAGTCATGCCACCGCTTTCTGCACCAGCTGCAGCTTCTAGACCATCACCATGGACAGCCCCACATAGAGCACATTACAGTAGTCTAGCCTCAAGGTGACACATGAATGGATAACAGTGGCCAGGTCGGAGTCCAAGATATAGGGGCAGATCTGCCTCACCAGATGTAACTGGTGGAATGCACTCATGGCTACAGCCAACACCTGGAGATCCAGATGCAGCTGTGGATCCATGACCACTCCCAGGCTCCTCACCTGTGATGCCAGCACAGGGTGAACCCTGTCTATGACAGGTATTCCCCCATCACCCAGATCACCAGACATGCCAATGTTGTCAAGATTCATTTTCAATCGGCTAGACCTCATCCAGTCTGCCATAGTGGCCAAACACTGGGAAAGCACCAAGACTGCAGGGCCTGGGTCAGATGAAAAAGAAAGATACAGTTGCGTGTCATCAACATACTGAAGACAACACCCCACCCCACCCAACCCCATTTATGCACAACCTCTTCCAGTGGCAGCATATATTATATACATTGAACAAGAGGGGGGGCAGAATGGATCCCTGTGGGACTCCACACAGGAAACCCCTGGGAGAAAGTATACAGTCTCCCAGGACTACCTGCTGAGATCTATCCTCTAGGAAGGAATGGAACCATCACAGGACGGTTCCATCCACCCCAGCAAGGTCCCAGCACCTCATGGTTCACTGTATCAAATGCAGTCGAGAGACTGAGCAGAACCAGCAGGGTCGAATGACCCTTATCCAGTTCCACTTGTAGATCGTTGACCAAGGCCATAAGTGCAGTCTCAGTGACATATCCCGGATGAAAACCGAACTGAGAAGGATCTAGAAAACTGATACGGTCAGATGTTCCTGCAACTGATGAGCTACCACCCATTCAATAACCTTCCATAAAAAGGGAAGCTTAGAGACAGGATGATGGCTCGCTAGGGAGTCAAAGATGGTTCCTTGAGGAGGAGTCAGACCACAGCCCCCTGAAGGGACTCCGGCAACCTTTACTCCCCCAAAGAAGCATTGATCACCTCTGCCAGCAATGGCCCCACTGTCTCTCTGCTGGTCTTAACCAGCCAGGATGGGTACGGGTCCAGTTCACATGTTGTGGCACGAACAGTTCCCAGCACATCCACTACCTCAGCAGGTGTCACCATTTGGAATTAATCCCATAAACACTGATCAGACAGGGCATTTTTTACCTCTGGCTCTACCACTGCCATCCAAGGTTTGCCAGCAACTGATTACTCTGCACGTTTATTTTGTATTGGTGCATTATAGTGGCTCACTATAATGGGAGTGGATGAGCAGAGCATTCAGGCCACTGGGTCCTGGCACTCTCAGGTTTCAGTCATATGTCCAGAAGTTGTATGATTTAGGATGTGTACCTTCTTGGGACACTGTGGCCCATAAAAACTGCATGGATGCTATTTGGCCCCATTGTTACTGGGCTGAAGGACAGCACTCATGCAGTCATATGCACTGGAAACATACTTCTGAGGGTCATCAATCTTCCAAACAAACAGATTTTAATTCGTTGGCTGAGCATAGAACTGGTGCAAAATTGTCAAATCCCAAATCAATATGCATTTTTATCCTATCAGGAACCTTATTGAATGTTCCTGCTATTGAATGTTCCTGATGGCATTAGGGATTCTTTTCACCCATTAATCCATTCAGTATTTCCATCAATGCATTTCTTACACTTTTTTTTTACACTTGTACTTTTATGAAACTTTTGCCAGTTTTGTTTTTTGTTAGTTTTGCCATCATTATGGGTGTGTGGAGGTGGCACCCTTGTGGTTGGACCATTACTTCCTGGAGGCTTGGGGCCTGGTGAACCAATGCCCCCATTGGACCCATTAGACTGGTCCGCCCCCGGAGACTCATGGATGCATTATAATTATATTTTGTTTTATTGCACTTTTGTATACAGTGTTGCACAGATCTTAATTTTGAATTACAAATTAATATTCTTGTAACTAGGGGCTCTTTTAGATGAGCGGCGGTCTGTTTCGCGTTGGCGGCGCGCATATTTTGAAACCTCCACCTGGTCTAATTAGACCAGACGGAAGTGGCTTAATATGCGCATATTACGGTGGAGGTGCATTTTTTACGTGCGCGAATTAAATACCTCGATTATGAGGTATTTAATTCGTGCACTTAAAAAATGCGCCTCCGCCGTAATATGCGCATATTAAGCCACTTCCGTCTCATCTAATTAGACCAGGTGGAGGTTTCAAAATATGCGCGCCGCCGACGCAAAACGGACCGCCACTCGTCTAAAAGCGGCGTAGGTCTTGTGTGCTTGCATGGTGCTGAGATTGGTAAACACAGTGGAGGGAATTCTGAGTTAGAGACTCAGACAAAGCTTTAAATCCTATTTCTGTGCTTTGGGAAACACTCAGACTGCTTTTCCACGTATGTTAATATGCATGAGGAAGTACCACGAGGAAGTCCGGGACTCAAAAGACTCGCAGCTTCCATCTCGTGAGAAGGATGGAAATGCAATTCTTTGCCTGCAAACATGCGCGTCCAGCTGTGTACCTTTTCCCTACTCTGCTGGATGCCCATGTTTGTAGGCAAAGATCTGCATTTCCACCCTTCTCATGATATGGAATCTGCAGGTCCTTGAGTCCCGGATTTCGGCATGGCACTGGCAAGTACATATTAATGCATGTGAGAAAGTGGTCTGTGACACAGGCAGCAGAGGATTAACCCCTTGCAGACTTGTGTCTCTGGGATTAGTGATGCTCAGTGGTGACTGTGAATGAGGGGACTGAGTCATGGCTGAGACAGTGGTGCTTTGAGAGGACTTCTAGAGAGGGGACCCCGCCCCCCAATTCCCATCAGTGTTGAGACAGGCCAGTGACTCTAAACCGTGTACCAATATGCAGAGACTAAAACGTTGAGTTGCCAGCTGCTGCTGACACCCTGCTCCTAGATTTGGGACAAGCAGGCAAAGACTGAGCAAGAGTGCTGTGTTTGTTGTTTTGTTTATTTGATTTGGGGAACCAGAGTTAGTAAAGCCCAAGAAATTCCACCATATGACCAAGGAAGACTTGATGGAAGAGTGCCAACAAAGAAATTTGGATAGAGAGGGCAAAAGTAAACAAGAGCTCAAACAGATGAAGAGAGAGTTTGAAGGACTGCCAGCAGATGAAGGAGCACAGGGAAACCCAAAATTCAACCGATACATGCAAGTAGAACTGGACAGAATAAAAGTGGAGCATGAGTTTAACTTAGCAGCAAAGCTTAAAGCGGAAGAAAAATCCCATCACAGTGTGATTCCCTGTCTGATCCAGACCCTGGAGGGCTGGGAGTGGGTGGACACAGGGGTGGGCAGCCCAGCGTCCATATGAAAACACCCATTGTAACCCCAGAGGTCAGGAATGGTCATATCTAGGCAGCCAGAGCTAATGCAATTATAGGCATATTGACAGAGGTTCACCTTTTGGAAGATGTTCAAACTTTTTTGAACAATAAACCAAGTCAGTATGGATCCTTAGAAATTCAAAGAGAGTGGGCTCAAGGAAGTGAAGTACTTTTTAGTTAATAAGGAGAACAGGTTTCGCTGCTTCTTTTATTACACACAAAGCTTTGTGGTCTTGTAACTTTTGTGTATATTTAGGAATTTGAAGAATCTGCAGCAATAAATGCTCACATATCTTTCCCCACACTCTAGAAATAAGCTTCTGGGGAACCAGCTCCAGCCTGAATAGAGTCTCCTTGTTGCCGGTGTTCCATTCATAGAGTAAAATTGATATTGGATTAGCATAGTGAATTGACAATGGCAGATATAACGCCCAGTCTTCTGAACTTGTTAAAAGATACCACTTCAACATTGGATCCAAGTAGTCTGGCAATGAATGCACTAGAGTCCATAGTTACTTTTGACTCACCTCAAGTTTCATTTTGCCTTTGCTTTTGCCGTTTGGATGAATAATAATTTGTGGGGGTACCTAAACCACAGATTAAGAGATGGACATGATGTGGAATTCCCAAATATCATTCCTGAATATTAATCTCAAGTATTATTTGCCAACTATAAATTGGTAATACATTATATGGTATTGCAAACTGATTTGGTAGGGATGTTTGATTAGCAAATGCTCATTTTATTTTAGCACATGTTAAAATGTGGGGTTTTAATTAATTGTTACTTATTGATCATTATCATTAATTCTGTTTATTGGATATTATTTGTTTGTTTGGAACTCTATGTTGTTGGATTTGTGTTTTCTATGCAACAACCTCCGGTTATGCAAATAAACATTTACTTTGGTTTTGCCTCACTAGCTTAGCATACTGCAGTTTTTGTCTGAGAGAGAGAATGTCAGCTCTTGTTAGCGAATTAGTCTTGATGGACTTTGAGACCTGGGAATAGTGCTAGGTTTGAGGGGGTTTGATGAACAATAGAACAGCTTGGATGCATGTAGAGACTATTTCTTAAAGCCTTGTTAGATTGGCTTTATGTGACTATTGGCTAGAATCTATTAATTATATGAAAAAATAAAACTCATTGTACATTAATTTTGAGTACAAAACACGGTTGTCCCCAAAGCACTGCACAGTGAAACCTGCAAGTTACATTCCTCTTCAGGTAAGATTATTCTGGGAAGCCAACAATATACTTTTTCTGCCACTAAGGTTGTATATATATCATGAATTTAACATGAAATGAAACAATCCCAATTACAAATGAGTAGATAACATTCATCGCTGCAATGGCATGGTGCCTGTTTGTCTCTCTAATGTGCCAGTTAAGGCAGAAGTATTTATTTAAGGAACTGATGGGCTATATCTGCACTATGACCATTCTATTATTGAGTTATAGCAAGGGAAAACACAGAAATTCACGATGAGTAATAGATATGGCATATGAAATGGTTTCCTTCTATTGTCTTTTTTATATGGGTCAAAAAGTGTAATTGTAAGAAGCACAATATTGAGCTTTTACTTAAGTCCAACAGCCTTTCCTTTGTCAGTTAGATTGTGTTAGTGATGTCCAGGTCGTAGGTGGTTTTGTTTTTTTCATTAATGGAAGCACAACACTGAACCCCCTGCAAAAAAAAAATCTTGCTAACACTTAGGTTAATGGGCTAGATCTTAGGTCTCTAGCTAAAGATGATTTGTCTTGCTGTAAAATCGGGAGGCAAACGGAACAGGGGAAGCCAGTATATTTACAACAGAAACTGCTCAAATTGTCAAGGAGGCAGCTTCAGCACGTAGTAGACATTAAGGGAGTCTGAGAGATAATCTTTTTGTGGTTCAGATGCAAATGAATTTCTCATTTGTCAGAAGAAATAGGGATTTCACAACATCTGAACTCATTCCACAGTTCACAAAATGTTTTAAAAGTTGAGATGCTTGTCAAGCATCAGACTCTACGAACTCAGCACATTGCTGTTCATTGATGTCAAATCCTATAGTTCTTACCTAGGCAAAACTATCTTTGGAAACAATAGGAGTGTAGCAATGTAGTGAGGATTTGGTATATAGTGTATTGTAGCTTTTACTTAGGTGGCATTTAGACATGCATTTAAATCGCACAGCCACCACGGTGGCATCGTGCGATTTAAAGCACCGTGCACTTCCGCGTTGGTGTGAATCCGGTGAGTGCGCACATTTCTGCCTAACCCGAACTGTTGGAGTGCAGTTTGAAAAGCTGCTCATAGCAGCATTTCAAACCACACTCCAACAGTTCGGGTTAGGCGGAAATGTTGCATTCACACCAACCCAGAAGTGCGCGGTGCTTTAAATCGCACGATGCCGCCGCCGCGGCTGTGCGATTTAAACGCACATCTGATTGCGCCCTTATTGTCAGTGAATCATTGTACTTCCTATTGGAATACTAGTTGTACTCTACTCATCTCCTAGTAATGTCTACAATATCTAATACTAAGGCATTATTAAAGTTAATCAGACTAGGTGGGAATAAAATTTAGTTCTGTTCAATCCACTAAAACATAAGGTCTCCAGGGGGCACCACGTTCTCCAGGTCTTTTGCAAATTAGATTAGTGCTAGATTTTCAAGCAAAAGGTGGCTTCAAGTTTTTTTTCACAAATATCTAGCTGGTGAAAAATATTTCATGGAGAAATTTCATAAAACAGCTTCAGTTTCCCAAGGATTTCTCAAACTCCAAAGTAAAAGCATTCATAAGAAATGCATTACATTTTTCTAATTACAGCCTCTTCACCCAAAGCCAGAACTTCTTTCATTCAAGCAATACCAGGCCTGTGCGCTGCTAGCCTGAAAGCTACGTAATCTCAGTTTGAGAAGTAATTAATTTACTATTATCTCGTACTTCAAAATACTCCAAAATTAACCTGACTTGTCTTTTGCCAGAATTAGGCAAATATTGCACAAGATTATTATTATTATTATTTTGTAAATTTGTTCTTTACATTTTTTTAAATGAATTCACTTCTTCTGTGTCTGTGCCCATTTTGTGTTCCTTTTCCTCGATTCTAGTGGCAAACATGGTTACTGGCAGGAATGTCCTTAGAAGCTGCAAATTACAAATGAGTGCAATAGAATATTCATGAAAAGTAGCTTTTAAATATTAAACTTGCCATATTTGCACTAGCAAATGGATTCCAGAGCTGAATTAATCCAGTCATACTGTGTGACCTACCTATGCAAAGTAATCCAAGCTTCCAGTCTCATTTACGTACTTGCAAATGAACCACAGACTAAAAAACACAGTCTGAAAACAATACATAAAAATTTTCAGCAAATAATTTCAAATATTCAGTTCAATAAAGAACAAGAACATTGCAGCTTGTTAGTGGACAGTTCAGAATGGGAAAAGAGGTGAATATCTTTGTATAAATTATTTCCAATCTTCACTTAACAGAACTGCATCCAGAATCATTCGTTTCTGTTTGGCGGCTGACCACATTGTGTATGTTCATTTATTTGATATAGAAATTCCTCTGCTGTTTCAAGCTTGCCACAATAGATCATTTTCTAAAAGCGCAGTCTCTGACTGTGTTCTAATGCAGGTCTTAAAATGGTATGACCTCTCTCTTTTCAGAAGGTTTCCTCCAGGTTTAACTCAGTGCAATCAACATCAGAATAAGCCCATATCACAATTTCAACTAGTTTTGAGAAAGCAAGCACAGTCAGAAGGCTATACGGCATATTTCCATGGCAATTTAAAACTGACCGTGTCCAGAAAATTACATGACATTAAATGCTTCCACTTTGAAAGGGAAAATAGTGGGATTCTGTGGCTTTTCTTATTGATGATTGTACAGAATTTTCAAGGTATGAACCTATGCAGCAATTTTAGAAGGTCATTCATTCTTAATTACCTGTATCTTGGATCAAGAAGGTAGAATGTTAAATTCCTCAATCAAAAAATGTATTATGGCTATTCGCCATTTTAAAACAGAAAGTAAAGTCATTGCAACTGTAAATAAAATAGAATAGAAGTCATGTTATATCAGTGGCACTTGCCTTAAACAGAGAAGCAAGAATAAAAAAGCGAGCAACAGCTCTCATTACAGAAGGATCCTTTGAAGTCAACAACAAGGTAAACTTTTGTGCTTGGGAGAGTAGTACTCAGTCCCCCCAAAATGCAACTATTCCACAATTTCATATCTCCTCCAAGTGGGGACAGGAAAACAATACATGCTCCAATGTTTCCACCTCCTTGAGGAAGCAGGAACAAATTCTATCACAAAAAGTGGTCCCTACATATCTACCTCTAAGAATGGTGGAATCAAAGAGCTGGAACCGAGCCATCATCAGAGAGCCTATGCAACTGGAATGAGAGTAATTGCTCAACATAAGGTTCAAGCAAGAATTGCATTTGAAATCTTGCATACCGGGGAGCAACCTTATTTTCAGTAACTCTTGCTAGTTCTTCCTGAGCAGCTATATCCAGGAACCTATGTTTGATATCTCGTAAAATCTGCTATCTACTCAATGTAGTACAAAAAACAGGAGCGAAGCCTGGTCTGCAGAGTGTCTTTGAGACCTCACTCCACCATCAGAATTTTTTGCTTCCGATGTGGTTTACCTGCTCGATCCAATGTTTGGCTGGGAAACAGTCGGGATCTCTATTACAGATTTTAATCCAACAGCAGACAGCTCTCAGTTTGGCCAAAACTGATATCGGATAGGGATGTGCAACCACGGTTCGGGAGTTTGGACCAAACTTGGTCCATTTGGACGACCGAACCGAATGACTGAACCAAACAGTCGAACCCCGAACAGTTCGGCCACGTTTGGGTGAGTTCAGGTGGGAAAAACGTGACTGGCAGGCCCAGGGAGAAGGGGGGGCACCTGAGGAGCAGACTTCCTGGCACCAGGGGTGGAGAGGCTTGGGATAGCAGCCTGCCTGCCCAATGACCATCCCTCTTTTCCTCAGACCACTGACTTCGCAGTCTGCACTTGGCATGTGGCTAGGCTGCATGGAGCCAATGGGGCTTGTGGAAAGGTGGACGCATCAAGTAACAAAAGTCATTGCTCTCCCCCCTTCCCAATCCTTCTGAGCTAGCCACTGATCCTTTCAGCAGCATTTCCAGAAGTGTCCCTCTCCCAGCAGTTTGCTTTCCTAACAATGCATTGCCATCCTCCTCCTATTTCACCTATTTCCACACATTTACCTCCGTAGCTTCATTTATTTACCTTAGATTTGATAGATTTAGGAGTTAATTTTATTTTTTTACTCCTCCCTGTGTTCTTCCTCCCCCCTCCATTGAATCCTTTCCCTCTCCCTCTATATATTCCATCCCGGATTCACTTCCCCTGTTTTTGGATTTATTTAGAGTAGGGTTAGATTGATTTAGGCTTCATTTCAATTTGGTACCCCTCCCTGTATTCTTTGTGAACCCCCCCGATCCCAGATAGATAGATAGATAGATAGATAGATAGATAGATAGATAGATGTAGGAGTTAGCTTAGTTATAGAGATAGAGATAGTGTTTAGTGATTTAGTTTTAATATTTAGTGTGTTTGTAGGACTAGGCCTTTGTATAGATATTCATATTAGATAGTATTAAATTTAGTTGCATAGGTTTTAGAATAGTTAATAAGCAGTTAGAGTTAGTGTAGTGTATATAGATCTAGATCTAGATATATAACATTTGTGAGGAAAAATGGAGAAGGGAAGCCGGAGAGGTGGGTCTGCTGCCCGTAAGGGAGGCAATGGGGCACGTGGCAAAGGTGGCAGGAGTAGGGGCCATGCTAGAGGAGTGGCACCAGGCATAAGCAGCAGCCCGAGCCCATTACCACACCCCAAGCTTCACAGGCCTGATTTTGGGCAACAGGCTTCCGAGGGTCCAAGCACTAGTGGCACTAGGGGGGTGGTTAGTTGTCGCCCCCTGGCAGTGTCCTCCACTGCCACACAGGGCACTGAAATGCCTACAGTGCAGGAGGCTGCAGCTGTCTCATCTGTGGCTGCAGGTGCAGGTGATTCAGGGGCTGAAGTTCCTCAGGGGCCACCATTGTCCCCCATTGTAGAGGCAATTCCCCCAGCAGTCCAGGGCTGGTGGATCCCACCCCAGCTGCAAGAGGTAGGACCCGATCTCCAGGCAATGGCGGCAGGGAGTGGAGCAGCAGCAGCTATAGGGGACAGAGAGAGAGTGTTGCTCAGAGTGGCAGCAGCATGGTGGACAGTCCATCAGTGATTGGGGACAGTGAGGCAGACAGCAGTTCTGTGGAGGAGGTACCTGGTGCTGAGGCGATGGCTGTCCCTTCGCGAGCTGTGTTGCCAGTGTCACCATGTTCTGCCCCGGCTCCCAGCAGTGTGTCACCTAGTGCGAGCCAGAAGGCAGAAGGGGGCAAAAAATCCTCGGTCTGGGTGCATTTTAAGTTGGTGCGGCCGGATGATCCCAGGGAGGTGCAGTACAGTTTGTGCCAGAAGGTGGTGAAATGTGGGCAGGTGCTCACCAACCTTGGCACAACTGCCATGGCGAGGCACCTCAAGACATGCCACAGTGATGTGCTGCTAAGCAGGCAGGCAGGGGCAGTGGACGCCAGTGGGCTCCCGACCACAGCGGCTAGTCGTCCGCCTGCATCAGCGGGGAAGCATCCTGATCCAACAGGTGCCTCTACCAACAGGAGCAGTATTCCTGCTAGAGGGGAAGAACAGCAGCAGCAGCCTCGCCAGCAGCGTCAGAGCACCATGGAGGAGCTAGGGTGAGGGCAGCTGCCAAGTCAGTCAGCAACTGCAGGACGTGAAGGGTGGTGTGGCTTTCAGCTGAAAGCCACGTGTCTATTGGGGGAAATGATAGCTGTCGATGGGCAGCCCTTCTCCGTGGTGGGGGACATGGGGCTAGGCACCTGATTGGCTTCCTGGCCCCCCAGTTTCAGCTGCTGTCCCGCATCACCCTGAGTAGGCAGGTGGAGCCAGCCTTATACCGGGTTCTAAAGGCATGGATAAGGGAGCAACTGGCAGGGGCTGGCAGGTGCCACTGTCCACTTCACCACGGACCGGTCATCCACCAGGAACGGCCAGCACGCCTACCTGGTGGTAACGGCGCACTGGTAGCAGGATCTGGAGGCAGATTTCGGGAGTGGCAGGAGGGGTCCTGAAGTAGGGGATAGGTGGGCCCTGCTTTAGGCCGAAGTTATGGATGTCCCCAACACCACTGTAAACATTGAGGCAGCCCTGATTGCCATGGTGAGGGAGTGGATCACGCCAGATGCGCCCTTTGCCAAGGGATGCGTGGTGACAGACAACACGGCAAACATACTGATGGCAGTCCATGATGGTGGATTCACCAGCATCCCTTGTGCCATGAACTCCCTTTACCTGGTGGTCAGGGATGCTCTGGGCTTGGGGGAGAAGAGGATTGGGTCAGGCACCCTTAGCTCCCTGATCGAGCGGGGAAGGAAGCTGGCCAGTTTTTTTAACTGGAGTGTTAAGGGCAGCGAGCTCCTCTGGGCCAAGCAGGCAGAGAAAGGCTCCCCAGTGCACCAGCTGGTACAGGATGTATCCACCAAGTGGAACTTTACGTTCCTGATGCTCGAGCAGCTTGTGGAGCAGAAAACTGCCTTGCATCAGGTGCAACTGGTGACAGACAGCGGGACTCCTCCAGGGTACAATGGGGTGGAATGGGACATCCTGTTGCAAACGGCCTTTGTCCTGAAACCGTTCCTGGCTATAACGGAGACCATCAGCTCCTCCACGGCCAGCATCAGCCAGGTGACCCCACTGGTTCAGAGTCTCCTCAGGAGGCTGGAGGAGATTCTCCAGGGGCAGGATGGTGGCCCTGAGGGCAAGAAGCTGGGGGCTGAGGTGGTTGCCCTGGCGCGGCAGCTGAAGTCAGGACTGAAGGGGCGGTTTGATGAGCTGTTGACGTGCAAGGAATATGTGATGGAAACCATGCTGGACTCCAGGGTCAAGGGCAGCGTGGCACAGCAGACAGCAGTCTATGGCTACTGGAAGGCTGAGCTGGTGGAAAGGGTCCGGCATGCAGAGAGGGGTAACAAGAGTGTGCAGCAGCAGCAGCAGGATGCCCCTGGGGATGGTGGGAGTGGGAGCAGCCACCCCTTTCAGACGGCGGGGTCTATCCCTGCCTCCGCCCAAGCAGTAGCAGCACCAGCAGCAGCACCCCTAATGAGGGCAGCAGCAGCTCGTATATGCAGGGCATCCTGGGGAGCATGGACCCATGCACAGCAGGGCAGGCAGCGTGACTGAGGGCAGTGGTAGAGGTGGTGCTGAGGCGCAGTTACGTGAGGGAGTGTGACAGCGCCTCAGCAGCAGTGGAGAGCTACGTGGAGGGGGAGCCCTGCATTAAGCTCAGCAGCGATCCCTTGGCCTACTAGGCCGGCAAGATGAAGGTGTGGCCGGCCCTGTCAAAAGTGGTCAAGGGTCTCTTGTCCTACCCACCAACAAGTGTCCCCAGTGAGCGGGTGTTCTCCATGGTGGGGGACATTTGCTCTCCCCACCACCTGAGACTGGGGCTCAAGTTGGTGGAGCAGTTGCTGTTCCTTAAGGTGAACCTTCCACTGCTGGGATTCCCCGAGCTTCCCCTGGACATGGATTGATAGTGCAGTGGCACACACCATCCCATGCCAGGGGCAGTCTTGGGACTGGGCACCTCCTCAATGTGGGCTGCTGCTGCTGCTGCTGCTGCTGTGCTGAGGTGCTGTCCCTCCCTCTCAATGCCCGGCGCCTGCCCTGCCCCCCCCTCTCTCTCGCTCTCTCTCTCTCTCTCATACTAGACGGCCTCGGCCGGCCTATCTGACTGATCTCATGACGCCGGGCGGGTGGAATTGGGAAGCTGTAAACCTGCCAGCCGGCCTCTGGCTAGACGATCTCAGCCTGCCTATCTGACTAGCTCTCTCTCTCTCTTGTGCATGCTGCACAGTCTTTGCCAGCCTATCTGAGTGCCCTGCCTTCCCTACTGTCTCTCTCATGCCACGCTGCCTGTCTGCCCACCCAGGTTGCCAAGCTCAAAGTCTGCTGCAGCCCACCTGCCTGCCTCTCATGCCACGCTACCTGCCTGCCCGCCCAGGTTGCCAAGCTCAAAGCCTGCCCCAGCCCACCTGCCTGCCTGTCATGCCACCCTGCCTGTCTGCCTGCCCTGTCAACCCTGGGTGATGGGCCCCACTGGCCTGGTAGTCCTGCTGCTGCTGTCTGCTGGTCCATGGGCGCTCTTCTCTAGTCAATCCAAATGTGCCCACGCAATCCTGCTGCTGCTGTGTGCTGCTGTATGGGAGCTCTTCCCTGGAAAATCCTAGCATCCTGGCTCCATGGGTACTGTGCACAGACAAATCCTGCCAATGCCGTCTCTGCTGTGCCACGGGTTCTGTGCTCAGGCAATCCAATGTCTGCTCCTGCTGCCAATGCTGCCACTGGGCAATCCAATGTCTGCTGCTGCTGCCAATTATGCTTCTGCTCTGGCCACTTCATCCAGAACCTGCCACTCTAGCCCCAGGACCCACCGTCAGGCTTCTGGGGCCTACGTTTCAGGCAGGGAAGGCTGTCCATCCACACCATCCAAAAGCTGCCACTCTATCTCCAGTACCCACCATCAGGGTTCAGGGGCCATAATCAGGGCCCCGAGGGAAACGCGGGTCTGCGAATCGCAGATTTCCCACGGAATTCCCCTCCCCCCACGGAATCTCCTGCCCCGCTTACCCCAGCGCAGAATTTTCAGCCTGCGCTGCGGGGACGCGGGGCAGGAGATTCTACGGGGGAAGGGGAATGAACAAACCCTCGGGACTTCCCCTCCCCAGCCTCCCCACTTGCCAGGGCCCTTTAATTTGCTTACCAGGGATGGCTGCAGCAGCAGCTGCTCCGTCCAGCGTGCTCTTTTCCTGCTCGTACTTCCTGGCCCCTCCCGACGGGGCTCTCAGGGCGACGCAGCCAGATGACGTCATCCGGCTGCGTCGCCCTGAGAGCCCCGTCGGGAGGGGCCAGGAAGTACGAGCAGGAAAAGAGCACGCTGGACGGAGCAGCTGCTGCTGCCATCCCTGGTAAGCAAATTAAAGGGCCCTGGCAAGTGGGGAGGCTGGGGAGGGGAAGCCCCGAGGGTTTGTTCATTCCCCTTCCCCCGTAGAATCTCCTGCCCCGCGTCCCC
>QEPC01009848.1:128015-149156 GCA_003113815.1 Sphenodon punctatus | reverse complement strand
CCCCCCCACCCCCTGCCCGCTAGCCATTGGCCCCCGCTCCCTTAGTTCTCCCCCCTACCCGCTAGCCAGTGGCCCCCACCCACTCCCTTAGTTCTCCCTCGACACCCCTGGTTTTCATACCAAGTGAAAAGTTGATAACTTTCGAGAACTTGCAGACTTTTCACTCTGTATGAAAAGTTGCAGACTTTTGATGGTACTTTTGACTGTATGAAAAGTCTGCAACTTTTCATAGGAGTGAAAAGTCTGCAACTTTTCAAAAGTTGCAGACTTTTAAAAGTACAGAGTCAAAAGTTTGCAAGTTTTCATACCAAGTGAAAAGTCTGTAATTTTGAGAACTTGCAGACTTTTCACTCCGTATGAAAAGTTGCAGACTTTTGACTGTACTTTTGACTGTATGAAAAGTTTGCAACTTTTAGTTGCAGACTTTTAAAAGTTGCTGACTTTTAAAAGTACGGAGTCAAAAGTGACTTTAAAAGTACGGAGCCAAATGTTTGCAAGTTTTCATACCAAGTGAAAAGTCTTTAACTTTTGTAAAGGTGCAGACATTTCACTTCGTTTGAAAAGTTGCAGACTTTTGACTGAAAAGTCTGCAACTTTTCATAGGAATCAAAAGTCCGCAACTTTTCCAAAGTTACGTAACTTTCCTTATACTGTATTTTGCCAGTCAGCAGCTTGGGTTGCTACCTTGTAAACAAAGTTCTCTGAGATGACTCCTAACATTCTCACAAATACCCACCCTTCCAGCCCGCATGGAATTTTTTTCTTATATTTCTAGAAAGGGTTGAAAGGAACTGTCATTCTGAGGGGGAGAGTGCTTTTTATACTAGAGATGTTCGAGACCATCATGCAGTCTATTATTTGGATAGGATGAGAATGCACAACCCAGTTGTGAGAATGTTGGGAGCCATCTCGAAGAACCTTTTTTACAAGGCAACAACCTTCTGATCAGAACATGGGGAGGAGCTGTTTGAAAACAAACAGCCTTATCTCCCAGCCCGATCGGTGTCCCTGTGTCCCGTTGCTGCTGCTGGAGCTACTAGGAAGGAGAGGAAGGTGAGGGATGGGGACAGGAGCCTGGGAGGGGAGGCAGAACAACTTATTGGGGGAGAAACTGGCTGCAGTCTGTCCCCCAGTCATGCAACTGCAGGGCCCCAGCTAGCCACAGCTGTGCTGGCTCCAGCCCCAGCAAGCTGTGCTGACTCCACTTTGCCTGGGGGCGGGGAGGGGCAAGGTGAGCGAGGGCAGGGCTGAGGGGGGGCAGGTATGCTTGCCTTCCAGCACAGTGCACAATCCAGGGAGAGACTACAATAGTCAGCGTTTACAGAGTTCCACTCCTCAGCACTTTGCTAATTACAGAGCTACAGGAGGATGGACGCAGGCGCTTCCCAGCTCTCCGACAGGAGAAAGGAGCTCAAGTGCGCATGCGCGAACCTGCAGAACTGATGGTTTATCACTAATAACTTGGTTTTGGCTGCATCAATCAGTATCATATTTCAGAAGCACTTGTTATTGATCTCATTTTCGAAGCCTGTGAAGTTTGGGGTCTCAGCTCATCCAGGGGGAGGAGATATTGATGAATCAAATACCCAAGGATGTTGTGAATTTTGACCACAAGCAATGAACGTTTAAGCAGTTATAACATTTTATTTTCCTAATGGACCTTTTTCAAACTTTGTGGATATGATGGTCCTCACAACTTACAGTCATGGTTAAATTTTCAGAAATGTAGGTCAAGCGGTTTCCACAAAATCGGGGCTTCAGAGGTCCCCTGTTTATAATGAAAGGTGGCTGTACATTTAAGTATTCAGGCAGCTGCTGCTGCCTGAAAAATCAGTCCCTGAGAGTTAAGTCTTACTCACATGGTCATATTTTTATACAAATTGTGAATCAGATACAAAAGTCTGCGGTCCAAATTCAGCGCCTCAAGCTTACCCCAGAGGCGTTCCCTGGATACCGTGTTGAAGGCAGTCTTTAAATCAACAAAGGCTGCATATAGGGCATTATAAGGGCCAGCATACTTCTGTACCATATGGGCAAGTAAAAAACAGTGGTTGATGGTAAATCTCCCTTCCCTAAAGTCTATCTGGGCAGCATTCAAGATGTCCTTTTCCTTTAACCATCTATTCAATCTTAGGGAGAGATATTTTGAGTACACCTTACTAACTACACTGAGTAGGCTAATGGGTTTGAAGTTTCTCGGATCTTCTGGGCTGCCTTTCTTATATATCGGCACGGTGATAGCCTTCCCCCAGTCTGAAGGGATATTCCCTGCTGCATCTATCCCTGTAAAGAGGGACGCTAACACCGGAGCCCACCATTTAATCCCTGCCTTTTGGAACTCCAACGGATAAAATCTGGATCTGAGGCTTTCCCTGACTTAAAACTGTATATTATCTCTGTAACCAGGTCAGGAGACACCGGTTCCCAATACGGCAATCCAAAGGGACTGCTATTGCAATTATATCTATGGGACGAGCATCATACAGGTCTGCAAAATACTTCTCCCAGACACAACTTGCAACCGCAGGACTTACTACCCTGTTCTTTCCCTGTCCAATTCCTCTTACCATCTTCCAGAATCTAAGTGGGTTGGAGCTTTTGGCTGCTTTGTCCAACTCTTCCCATGCCTGCCTGTTAAAATCAGCCCTCTTGGCGACCACGAATACTCTATATTCTTTCCTCCGAGACTGCAATTCTATCAATACGCTATTCCTCTGGGTTGTTCTAAATATCCGATAGAGGTGCCTTATAACCCTCCTTGCTGAACTGCAATCACTATCATACCAGCTGGGGAAGGCCCTAGCTAAAAGGGCCCTACTCTCCTGCTTTGGTAGGGGATCCTTTACCCCACTAACTGATAATTTGGGCAGGAGTCACTCCACTACCCCCTGATATCTGGCTACCTGATCATCCCATGAAGATGCCTCCCTTACCCCCTTACAGTACTGCATTCCCTCCTGTGAATATAGAATAGTCACCATCTCCTTTTCAACATGCTCCCCCCAGCGCCTCCACACTCTACCCACTCTGGGGGTCCGGCAGTCCGGGAGGAAGTTTAGAATATTTGTTACCTGGGCCTGTGGGCCCCCCAAGTGGATGAGCAGAGGCAGATGAGGGAACTGTGACCCCACCTGGAATAATTTAATTGATGGAATCAAATTTTGGGAGACTGACACATAGTCCACCATGCTAACACCCCTATTATTATTATTATTGTTATTATTATTATTAACAAACATTTATATAGCGCCAGCAGTGTACCTGGCACTTTACAAAGTAATAAAATAGACACGGTCCCTGCCCCTAGGGCTTACAATCTGAGAGACAGGAGCTGGGGGAGAGACTTAGGAAGGGGAACAGAGGGAGAGACAAGGGGTCTAACATTCATGAAGATGCGAGGTCTCAAGTGCACGTACTTGGCTTGGTTACGATGAGAATGACAGCAGGCAGGTCCATGTTGCAAGGATAAGGGTAAACCGATCGTAGGTATAGGAATAGTGGCTCAGCAGGATAAAGAGTCAGACAGAGCAGAGCGAAAGAGGTGAGTTTTAAGGAGAGATTTGAAGGTATGAAGGGAGGGGGCAAGGCGGATGTGGACAGGGAGGGAGTTCCAGGCATGGGGGGCAGCAAGTGAGAAGGGACGAAGGCGCTTAGGGGAGCAGGGAAGGCGTGGAAGGGTGAGAGAAGGGACAGAGGAGGAGCGAAGTGCACGGGCTGGAGTATGGAGGGCGATAAGTGCAGAGAGGTAGGGGGGAGCAAGGTTGTGAAGAGCTTTATAGGTGAAGACTAGGAGCTTGTGCAGGATTCGTTCAGGAAGGGGAAGCCAGTGAAGCGAAGAGAGGAGGGGCTGCACATGGTCGAAGCGACTGGCGAGGTAGATGACCCTGGCAGCAGAGTTTTGGACAGAGATGAGGGGAGAAAGGTGAGACCGGGGAAGGCCAGTGAGAAGGAGGTTACAGTAATCGAGGCGAGAGATGACCAGAGCATGAACAAGAGTTTTGGCAGACGAGACAGAGAGAAAAGGGCGAATCTTAGCAATGTTATGGAGGGAGAAGCGACAGGATTTAGCAACAGAGTCAATGTAGGGTTTAAAAGAAAGGGGTGAGTCAAAGATGAAGCCTAGGCTACGGGCTTGGGGGACAGGCAGGATGGTGACTCCATCAATAGTTATTGACAGTGAGGAAGGAGAGGAAGGATGAGGGGGGAAGATAAGGAGTTCAGTTTTAGCCATGTTGAGTTTGAGTTGACATTGAGACATCCAGGTAGAGATGTCAGAGAGACAGTTGATGAGATGAGCTTGAACAGAGGGAGAGAGAGAGGGAGTAGAGAGATAGAGTTGAGTGTCATCAGCATAGAGGTGGTATTGGAAGCCCTTAGCAGATAGATATGTAAGCTCTCCCGGGTGATCGCTCCAAAATCGGCCATTTAACAAATATAAATAAGTTGATTATAAATTTAGCAAAGGTTATACCATTTTTATTTAACTCCGAGTCTTTGGACCTTCTAACTTCCATGGGTGCATCATCCTCATTCACCCATAGTCCCCCAAATTGTCCCAACGCCTGGTCAGACTTACCCATCCTGGCATTAAAGTCCGGCCAGGAGTATCCCCAACCCAGAATATAACTTCTGTATCTGCTCCAGGAATGTACCCAATTCGGTCCACACAGTTTCTTCATAGTACTTAGAATTACTAGGGGGGATGTAAACAAACAACACCAGCAGAGACCAGTTTGGGGCTTGCAATATGCAGCCAGATCCATAGGCTAAAGCCCCTGGAAGAGACATGGCTTTCATCTGCACTGTGCTTCTCCAAAAGCATGCTGTACCCCCACTGGCTCTACCAGCCCCCATAGGTGGTTTTGCACTCATGCATGAAACATCAAACCCTGGAAGGTTCAGGTATTCAGTACACCAGATTTCTTGAACCAAAATTATATCATATGTGGTCAAGAATGCTTTACAGACCAGATCCGATACCCGAGCTCTTCACTCCGCTACATTCCAAGTCACAATCCTCAGATAGGGGTTGTCCAAGCTCCCCAAAAGTCAATCCACCTTAGACTTGGCTACACTCTCAGTTTCTACCCCCGGGGAACCTCCCTCCGTTCCCTGTTCTTCCTGTCCCCCCTTGACTTCAGGAAGCCTCCCATTAATTTGGGAGTTTTCCAAGCCCCATTCAAGGTCAAGGCCTGGTCTGCTCCTTATTACCCTTCCTTCTCCTGACTCCACCAAAATAGTGTGGGACACACTAGACTCCCCAGCCTGCGTCTCTATCGACCAACCACACTTAGCTGTCCGGGCTGAGGTATTAGTCAAATGTCCAGGGCTACTCATTTCGCTCTTGTCCAATGCTTGGAATTTCACCCAGTTACTACTGGTTTCTTCAGATATACTAGTCCGGGGATTGTCAACATAGACAATCTCAGGTTCCACAATCTCAGGTTCCACAATCTTTACTGGATTGACTGCTTTGCCTATCGTACTTTCCCTTGGTTGTACCACCTTTACCCTCACTTCGATTGGGGGGCACCACAAGGGTGCCACCTGATCCTGCTCCTTCCGGCACTGGCTCGCCCAATCCTTATTGTTACTACCTTGCTGACTCAGACCCTCCCCCATTAACAGCTTATCTATGTGCCCCTGTTTAGAACTCACAATACGAACACCCTGCAGGCCAGTCCTGGCCTCATTAAGGGTCCCTAGTCCCACCTCCATATCTTCTGCTGGTATGTGCTCTGTACTTAAACTAAGGATACCCTCTGTTCCAAGTGGGCCATTCTCATTATCCACTACCTGGTGGTCCATTACCTGGGTTCTGTCCCCCTCCTTGATCTGATCCAGTGAGGACCCCTGCATGACACACACCCCAGTATCCACCTGGTCCCCAGGGATTGCCCTCTGATTGTTCTTCAATACCTGCCAATTTTGGTTAATATAGATTTTTGCCAAACAAATCCTATTTTGGGAAAATGTTCTACAGGCTTTTCATATATTATCAGGCAAGGAACTGTTCCTAAATAATAATTACATATTTAAAAATATCTTTACTCCTGGAGAGAATCCTAATATCTCTAAGCTCTCTTGGGTGACAGGGAGACTGTTATAAATAACCAATATGTTTTGCTACCAAATAGGGAGAGGACCACTGGGGTATAACTCCTGACGGGAGAGGATATACTGAAACACCAATGGCATTATGACAAAAGCTGAAGTTATCTCCCTGTTCCTCCCCCCTTGCCACCTCACTTCTCGGCAGCACTGGGGAATATGCTACTGGGCTCAATCTAATTCCCGAGCCTTTCTGGTTTAAACCCACCACTGGTATACCTCTTTCCCCCATCCCTCCCTGCAATGCTAGTGAATTGCTTGTTTTTATTTCCTCGATTATAGTAGTGAGGATATTGATCTGTGCAAAAATATGCTGCAGTGTTTTCCCAATAAAAGTCATTCTTTGCGCCATCAAATATGCCCAATTCTCATCCAGACCTCTGCTAGCTAGCAGCTGGCTGGGAGGAGATACTTTAGAGTCCCCCTTGTCATTTCCGACATCCGAGTCTGAACAAAGAGTTCCACTACAGCATCGGATTTTCCTCTTTCGGCGTAGCCCCTTTTCCCCCCTGATGGGCCTGACTCAATGGCCCATCGAGGTCGAAAGCCGAATATCGATTAGTCGGTTGGATTTCAGACGACAAAGGGGCACGCACAGTTCTGGGCTCATCGTTTACCCGGTCCTTAGCCCCCACCCAAAAATGTGTCTAATTTACGCTGTTTAAGTGGAGGTACCCCCTGTCCCTCCTCCAACCCGTCTCCTCTGTTTAATAGGCATAATGCTCTAAGTTGGGCACCGGCTGCAGAATTAAATATCCTGTTCACTCCTGCATCTCCTAAGGCTGTGTGCACAAGGGCGCGTCCTTGCGTGCGCAGCCCTTAGGCATGCCACCCCAGCACATGCCACCGGCATGAACGCCGGTCGCCACTTGTTTTAAGTCCTCAGGGGGAGGTCCTGGCCGTTAGCTCCACACCTTCATTGATCTGGGACAGGTGCGCTCTGCTCCCCGCTGCACTTCCAGCTACTCCTTGCCTCTCGGCGCGAACGCTGACCACCACTTGTTTTAAGCCCTCAGGGGAGGTCCTGGCCGTTAGCTCCACCCCTTCACCGATCTGGGACAGGTGCACTCTGCTCCCCGCTGTGCTTACCGCTACTCCTTGCCTCTCTACTTTTGCAACATGGTGCTCATTGAAATGTCAATTCTTCATATCCCTGTTTAGTTACTTACACTCACACTGCCCTGAGGCAGCTTCTGGACGCATTCTTCCGATATGGAAATAACACACAACATATTATATGTGCCTGCCTGTGTTTGTTCCTGTACCTGCTACCACCTATCACATGATTGAATGAAGTGTGCCCAACCAAGCACTAATTCTAGGGACATCATTTAACTCCCGTGGGCTGTCATTCCACTGTACCTGAAGCAGCCATTCAAATCCCAAGAACCATCAGCCATCTGGGTTATTGGGCCATCATTCCACTGCTTCCAGATACAGTGGATAAGCAGGCCTATGTATATGCGGGACGCATGTTGTGCAGGCCTGGGTTTAATAAACAATTTTATGGGATATATTGGGTCAGGGTCCCCTTCTTCCATAAAACTAAGCCACCCATAGTGTTTAAGACAACAACCAGCTCTGATGGCATCAAGCTCCTTGCTAGGCTACGAAGCACTCTCCCCTTTGAGAGTGACAATTCCACCATAACCCTTTCTAGGGATATGAGACAAGTCCATGCGGGGATGGGACACTGGGTGACGTGGTGTGAATGATGGGAGCCAGCACAAAGAACCTTTTCCGCAAGGTAGCAACCTGCTGCTCATTCCCAAGCAACTGCCCACCCCCATGGCATGCCTGTCCTGATGACATCGAGCTCCTGTCTAGGCTAAGAAACACTCTCCCTTTCAGAGTGACACTTCCACCCAACCCTAAAGACAAGTCCATGCGGGGATGGACTCTGTGCCACATAATCATGTGATAGGTGGTTAGCAGGTACAGAGAGGCACACAGGCAGGCACATTGTAAGGAGGCAGGGACTAGGGGGCCGCAACCGCCACCCCCCGCCAGCACAGACCCCGGCGCAAAGGCTCCCTGTACCCCCAACAGCCCCCGCTGCTGACCTTGGCCCAAAGCAACCGCCGCCGCCGCCACAGGAACCCCCGACAGCCATGCCCCCGCAAGACAAACCGCTTCCGCATCACGCTGATCTCCCAGGGGGCGGGGCCAAGACGCAGGCCGGCCCAGAGCTGACCACGCCCCCCCCGGTGCGTCGCTCAGCGCGACTCCAGCAACGCCCTAGGGGGAACCTACAAAAGACTGCTGCCAGCACAGACACAGTGCTGGTGATCGGTGCCTGACGTGCCGTGAGACTGGCCCCCTATTGTGTTGTGTGCCGTGGAGAGTGGAGCTGCCAATTGTAGTGTGGGTGACTGATTGGAGTGCAAGAAGGGTGTGTGCGTGCTTGATTGTGACCACAGGATAAGAGAGGTGAGTGCGTTGCCCAGGAGTATCAAGGGGAGCACGGGTGCCTGGGGGCTTCCCCTGCGTGAGAGTCCTGTCCTTCCCCTTTTCCCCCCTTGGGTCCTCCACACTCCCCTCCCCTCAACTGCTGCACGCCTCCATCCCCCTCCTGGACCCCCGTGTGGCTGCGAGCAGGTGTCAGCAATTAAGGCTTGTGATTGCCTCCGTGCCCTGTGATGATACAGGCTGGGGACTCACCATTCTGGTAGCCCTATCCCAACCTGAGGGCTTGTTTTTCCCCCATAGCCTTGCTGATACCCGTAGCTCGAGCGAGTGGGCGTGCGTGTTCCTGGGGGCCCTGACGCCCCAGACCTCGAGGGCCTGGTTCCTCCTTCCCTTTTCCCCACAGAATCACCAGCATTTAATACTTCCCCCTACGCCACCGTCCCAGGGAAAGCTGCAGGCAATGGAGCAGCTTGCTGCAGAGGTCCAGGAGCTTTCACGTATCGTTAAATCCCTGGCCATGGAGGTAAGGGATTTAAAGGATCAACAGCCCGGGGGGGAGGCAGGGGCGCCCCCACCTCCGCCTCAGGCGGCAGCGGTCGACCCAGGGGAACCCGGGGTCCACCTGCACCGCGAACCCAAGGGGCCCAAGATCGCCAAATACACGGGGGATCGCAGACAGTTTAGAGGATTCGTGGCCCTCTGCGAACTAGCATTTACCATGCAGCCCCAAACATACAATACCGACGCGCGGAAGGTAGCTTACATCATTGGTCTCCTGGAGGGTCATGCGTTGGCCTGGGCCACCCCCTTGCTGACCAGCAAGAGTCCGCTGCTCCAAGACTACCCTCGCTTTATACAAGAATTTACTTTTCTTTTCGATTACCCGCATAGAGTAAAAGACGCGGAGACTACCATTATGAACCTCAAACAGGGGAAAGGCCCGCTACTGGATTACGTTACCCGCTTTCAGCAGTTGGCAGTAGACCTCAACTGGCCGGATCACGTGCTCCGAGTGATGTATCGACGGGGGCTGAGCGAGGAGCTCAAGGACCACCTTGCGACCATCCCCTTACCCGATACCTGGGGGGCCCTAGTCACCCTCTCGGTCCAAATCGATGAACGTTTGGGGGAACGGCGGCGAGAACGGCGACAAGAACCTTATCGGCCTGTGGGGCCCCGGATACCGCCCCCGTCCCCGGCCCGGGGCGAGGGAGTGCGAGAGACCGAAGGGGAACCCATGCAAATTGGGGCCTCAAGGGCCCCCCTGACCGCCGCAGAACGTGAACATCGACGCACCTCCCGGCTGTGCTTCTATTGTGGTGAGTCGTCGCACTTTGCCCGGGAATGCCCTGCCCTGCCCCCGGCTCGGAGGGAAGCGGGAAAAGCTCGGCCCCGGGAACTATAGGGGGGTCCCCGGCGGCCGAACGATGCACCCTAACGCAGGCCCCCCGCTTCTGCGGTACCGGCTTGGGGGGAGGACAACATTTGAGAATCCCTGTTACCCTTCAAGGGGATACCCCTCGGGGCATCGTGACCTGGGCCCTTATCGACTCCGGGGCCTCGGGGAACTTCATGGATCAAGGGTTTATACAACAGCATGGTATTTCCCAGACCCCCCGGGCGACGGCGGAGCAAGTCCGCACTATTGATGGTTCCCCCCTTAGCTCCGGGCCCCTGATATGGCAAACTACACCCCTTCAAGTTGCTATCGGGGCCCACGTTGAACGACTGCGCTTCGATATCGTGGCCTCCCCAATGTTCGAAGTGGTACTAGGAATCCCGTGGCTTCGCACCCACGACCCCGGAATCCAATGGGCACAGGGGACCCTGGTATTCCGGACGGACTATTGCTCTGCCACATGCATGGTAACCCCCCCCAGGGCCGTCCTGCTGGGGACCCAGACGGAAGACAGTCTCTCCCGACTGCCGGCCCCCTACCGTCACCTCCGAGAGGTGTTTAGTAAACAGGAAGCGGAGACCTTACCGCCCCACCGGACTTACGATTGTCCCATTGAACTCCTCCCAGGGACGGAACCCCCGTATGGACGGATCTATGCTCTGTCCGCTCCCGAATTAGTCACATTAAAAGAATACGTAGAGGATAATTTGCGCCGTGGCTTCATACGCCACTCCACGTCCCCAGCGGGGGCACCATTATTTTTTGTTTCCAAAAAAGATGGGGGGTTACGCCCCTGCATCGACTATCGCGGACTCAACGCCATCACTATAAAGAACCGTTACCCCCTCCCCTTGATCCCAGAACTTCTGAATCGGCTCCACGGAGCTAAGGTATTTACCAAATTGGACTTACGGGGAGCATACAATCTTTTGCGCATACGCCCGGGGGATGAGTGGAAGACGGCCTTTCGCACTCGGTACGGGCACTTCGAATATACGGTCATGCCGTTCGGGCTGGCAAACGCGCCAGCTACCTTTCAGCACCTTATCAACGATGTACTGCGTGACATGTTGGATACCTGCGTCGTGGCGTACCTTGACGACATTTTGATCTTCTCCCGGACCCTTGCCGAACACGTTCCCCAGGTACAGCAGGTGTTACAGCGTCTACGACAGAATCGGTTATTTTGTAAATATGAGAAGTGTGCTTTCCACGTCTCCACCATCGACTTCCTCGGCTTCATCGTTTCCCCACAAGGGATCCGGATGGACCCTGGGAAAATCGCCGCAATCCTTCAATGGACTCCACCCCCCTCGGTTAAAGCACTCCAACGGTTCCTTGGGACCGCGAACTACTACCGGCAATACATCGTCAATTATGCCCAATTGACTGCCCCCTTAACGGCCTTATTACGAAAGGGGGCAAAGTATGCATGGGAGCCGGCACAGCAACGAGCCTTTGATGCCCTAAAGACCACCTTCACTCAAGCACCCATTTTACAGCACCCTCGCTTCGAACACCCCTTTACCGTCGAAACGGACGCCTCAAGTGTGGCCATTGGAGCAGTATTGTTGCAACAAGAGGCGGGGGGAGAACGACTACTACCCTGCGCCTATTATTCTCGGCAACTGTCCAGTGCCGAAAAAAATTACACCGTGCTGGATCGGGAGCTGCTGGCCATCAAGGCAGCCTTTGAAGCCTGGCGACAGTACCTCGAGGGAGCGAAATATCCTGTGACAGTGGTTACGGATCACCGCAACCTCACCTATCTCCAGACTACACGGATCACCAATGCCCGGCACGGGCGTTGGGCGCTTTTCTTCACGCGCTTTCAGTTCCACATCCAGTACCGTCCAGGCGCACAGAACATTGTGGCCGACGCTCTGTCCCGATGTACCGAGGTCGGGGAACCCCCGGATCACCGAGGAGAAACCATCCTGAAGGCTGGGACCGTAGGAATCCACGTCCTCACCGCCGCCCAATTTCAGAACTGCCCCCGCCCGCTCCGGACAGACCTCAACGGTAAACTACAGCGAGGACAGGATGGATGTTTGTACTACGGACAATGTCTGGTGGTCCCACCCCAGGCCCAAAAACCCCTGTTGTGGGGGCACCACGATGCCCCGTTGGCAGGGCACCCAGGGATCCGCCGAACCACGGCCCTCCTCCAGAGGCATTTCTGGTGGCCAACCCTGCAGCAAGATGTGGCGCGATACGTCAAGCGCTGTAGTGTCTGTGCCCGCACGAAGGTACCCCGCCAACGACCACAGGGCCTGCTGCAATTGCCTCCCCTGCCACAGGGACCATGGCAGCGCATTGGTGTTGATTTCATTGTCGATTTACCTCCCTCCTCCACCTACACCACCATCCTTGTGATCGTGGATCACTTTACAAAATTAGGGCACTTTGTAGCCACAACCGGGCTGCCTACGGCCAGCGAGACCGCCCACCTCCTCCTACACCACGTGATCAAGCTACATGGGTTGCCCCTCGAAATAGTCTCGGACCGAGGCGCCCAATTCACTTCGCGACTGTGGAAAGACTTGTTGCAAAGCCTGCAAATCAAACGCAGCTTGACCTCCGGGTACCATCCCCAAGCCAATGGGCAGGTGGAACGAGTGAACCAAGCAGTGGAGCAATATCTCCGTTGTTACACGGGATATCACCAGGACGACTGGTACGAACTTTTGCCCATCGCAGAATTTACGTATAATAATACCCTTAACGCTTCTCTGGGGAATTCCCCCTTCTACGTCTCGTATGGGTACCACCCTCCCCTCTGCCTCCCGAAGCTAACCGCGTGCTCCGTCCCCGCAGCAGGAGCCCTGGTGGAACGAATTCGGCAGGCCCAAGTCCTCGCTAAGGAGGCCTTGCAACAGGCCCGTCAACAATACAAGAAATATGCGGATCGTCACCGGCAAGCTTCGCCCCAATACTCCCCTGGGGATTGGGTCTGGGTCGACCGACGCAACTATCCCTCTACACGACCCGCTGCTAAATTAGATGACCGCTACTTCGGACCATTCCCTATCGAACGACAAATTAATGATGTGGCGTATCGAGTGAAACTCCCAGCCCACTATCACATCCACCCTACGTTCCATGTCTCCCAACTGAAACCCGCACACCCCCCTCAACAACCCGCCAATAAACACGTCGGCCCCCTACCCGTAACCCACGAATACGAAGTTCACCAGATCCTTGACGCCCGTCGACGCCAAGGGCGACTCTGGTACCTAATAGATTGGAAAGGCTACGGGCCGGCGGAACGATCTTGGGAACGGGCGACCGACGTCCATGCCCCCCGTTTGACCCGTTTGTTTCACTTGCGGTACCCGTTAAAACCTCGTCCCACGCTGGGTCATCCGGCTTGGAGGGGGGGTGCTGTAAGGAGGCAGGGACTAGGGGGCCGCAACCGCCACCCCCCGCCAGCACAGACCCCGGCGCAAAGGCTCCCTGTACCCCCAACAGCCCCCGCTGCTGACCTTGGCCCAAAGCAACCGCCGCCGCCGCCACAGGAACCTCCGACAGCCATGCCCCCGCAAGACAAACCACTTCCGCATCACGCTGATCTCCCAGGGGGCGGGGCCAAGACGCAGGCCGGCCCAGAGCTGACCACGCCCCCCCCGGTGCGTCGCTCAGCGCGACTCCAGCAACGCCCTAGGGGGAACCTACAAAAGACTGCTGCCAGCACAGACACAGTGCTGGTGATCGGTGCCTGACGTGCCGTGAGACTGGCCCCCTATTGTGTTGTGTGCCGTGGAGAGTGGAGCTGCCAATTGTAGTGTGGGTGACTGATTGGAGTGCAAGAAGGGTGTGTGCGTGCTTGATTGTGACCACAGGATAAGAGAGGTGAGTGCGTTGCCCAGGAGTATCAAGGGGAGCACGGGTGCCTGGGGGCTTCCCCTGCGTGAGAGTCCTGTCCTTCCCCTTTTCCCCCCTTGGGTCCTCCACACTCCCCTCCCCTCAACTGCTGCACGCCTCCATCCCCCTCCTGGACCCCCGTGTGGCTGCGAGCAGGGTCAGCAATTAAGGCTTGTGATTGCCTCCGTGCCCTGTGATGATACAGGCTGGGGACTCACCATTCTGGTAGCCCTATCCCAACCTGAGGGCTTGTTTTTCCCCCATAGCCTTGCTGACACCCGTTGCTCGAGCGAGTGGGCGTGCGTGTTCCTGGGGGCCCCGACGCCCCAGACCTTGAGGGCCTTGTTCCTCCTTCCCTTTTCCCCACACACATATAATACATTGCATGTTACTTCCATCTCATTCTGGTAGCTTTGCTGCTGGATGTGGGCATAGCAAGGGCATTGAGCATGAGCACAGATGAGATCTCTTGATGGTTCTGGAAAGTGGCAGCTTGAGCTGGATGCACCTCTCCCCTTTTGTCTAGCAGCAGGCAGCCTCTCTCTCTGGCCATGTACTGCAGGTGACAGCATGGGTGGGAGCATGTCTGTCTCTCCTTCCAGCAGCAGGGAGGCTCTCTCTCTCTCTCTCCAAGAGCAGCAGGTTGCTACCTCATTAGAAAAGGTTCTTCGTGTTGACTCTCATCATTCATGCCACGGCACCCGGCATCCCATCCCCGCATGGACTTGTCTTTAGGGTTGGGTGGAAGTGTCACTCTGAAAGGGAGAGTGTTTCTTAGCCTAGACAGGAGCTCGATGTCATCAGGACAGGCATGCCATGGGGGTGGGCAGTTGCTTGGGAATGAGCAGCAGGTTGCTACCTTGCGGAAAAGGTTCTTTGTGCTGGCTCCCATCATTCACACCACGTCACTCAAGTGTGAAGTGTGCCCAACCAAGCACTAATTCTAGGGACATCATTCAACTCCCATAGACTGTCATTCCACTGTACCTGAAGCAGTCAATCCAGTCCCAAGAACCGTCATCTGGGTGCTGGTGCTGTTCGTGCCTGACTGGCCTTTTTTTTTTTTGTCGCAGATCTAAAGAACATAAAATAATAGGAACATAAGAAGTGCCATGCTGTGTCTGACCAATGGTCTGTCAAGCCCTGCCTGCATTCTGTCTCCACAAGTGGGTGGGTGGCCACTCTCTCTCTGCAGGGGACTTCTGAACAGGTCATAGGGCAATCCTTTCCCTGTTGTTCCAGCCCCCGTGCCTTACCTTGCATTGAGCAAATCTGCCAGACCGTGGACCTCATCGGCCTGCTTTCTGGTGGCTCCTGCGGCTGCGACCTCTGCTGGGATGGTGTTTTTTTGGGGCCTGGCACCAGTGGCGGCATCATCATCATCGCCCTCTCTGAAACAGTAACACATAAACAACACCTAAATAATATCATTCATTTTTGTTGATGCCTCAAGTCCTTCCAAGAGCAACTAGACACCCTGGCTGGCATGTGTCTTGGAGGGTGCTTTGGCTCCTGCCTGGCTGCTGCAAGAGCCCCACCCACCCACCCCACCCTCTCTCTCTCTGGTAGACCCATACCTAAGACACGTGTGAATCCTGCCCTCAGTGGGGTGCTAGGGATGGGAATTAGAGATCCTGGCTGGCACATGTCTGGGTGGGTGCTTTGGCTCGGGTCTGACTGCTGCAAGAGCCTCCCCCCACCCTCTCTCTCTCTGGCAGACCCATACCTAAGACATGTGTAAATCCAGCCCATCCGCTGATGCCCACTGTTTCTGTTTCTGCATGACTGCCTACCACCCACCCACCCGCACGCCAATAAACAGAAATAAATTTTACAAACCTGGCAGCAGTGGCATCTCCTGTGCCCTCTTCCTCCTCTGGTGAGGAGCCGACCTCCACCACCTCTGATGGTCCAGGCTGGGGCTCTTCCACCTTCACCTTCCTCAACATATTTATCAATAAGGTGCATCAAGGTGAAGCAGTGATCAATTACTCAACAGCCATAGCAAAAGCCCGCCTGTTCCTCAACAAGGAGTTGGCAGTCAGAGACCTACGTCTCCAGATGTGGAATTGTTTTCATACCTTCACTTAAGAACCCCAAATTAAGGGTACTTTTAGATGGACAGTAGGCTCTGCTGCTGCCCGCACCAGCCCGCTTCACCCCCAAGTTGACCTGTTCATGAAGAGAGGAGATGCCAGATGTGTAAGCTGGAGCAGGCTGTGCCTGCTACAGGACAGCCAGGCTGCTGGCACTCTGGAACATCCCAGAGCACACCACGAGGAATGGGCCAGCCAATCCCTGGGGTAATGACCAAATGTGGAGCTGCTGACCATCTGTTGGGCCGACCTACAGTGCAGCTCTATTCCAGGCCGGCCATTGCCCCAATCAGCACCATGAAGTGGCAGCCTCCAGCCTAGAGCGTCAGGTGAGTGGCTGCAACTCAATGTTGTGAGGCACGGGTGCCACACAGGCAGCCGGGGATCTAAACCATCTAAATCAGACCCAGGTATGGCTGGAAGTGAGCACGCATGGGGGTGCACCTCTGGAACAGCTTGGGGGATGGGCAACCTCTGTGTCCATCTGATTACACCCAAGAATCACACACAAGAAGTCATTTTCAATGCAGAACAAGTTTTATTAGCCCTACAAAACCGAGGGCCTGCACTAAATGTTATTCAGCACCAACTGCAGCACCTCTGTCCAGGCAATTCTATCTCACAACATCTGTGTGCAGGTCAGAAGGTTTATTGCCTTTCAGCTAGTAACTGGTTGCCAATACTAATATTCATATAAAGGACTATAATACTAATCAGGCATATGGCAAAAGGTTTTGAGAGAAATTTCTATTGAGTTAATGGAAGGGAGGGATGTAGCTCTATAATACAAAACAGAGAACAAATACAATCCATCTTTGGTTGTGCTATTAGAGACGTTAATGGGTTTAAAAATTGATTTACACCCCAGTTTGTCTTTCACCTGGTACCAGTTTATAACCCTGTAGACTTTCTCGAGTATGGTCTTCCCTTTGCTCCTTCTCTACACAGCACCTGTCACAATAGAGCCCCAGCATGCTTTGGGCCACTAGGGCTACTGCAGCACAAACAGCCCCAGACTGTTGTTTAAAAAGGGGCCAAAGTTCAGGTCTTAAGTCTTAAGTATTGGTATTAACTAAATGGCCTGATTTTATCCAAAGCACATAGTGCTTTTTCCTTCTTCAGTAAAAAAAAAGAAGAAAAAAGAAAAAAAAAAGAAAAAAGGGGGAAAACAACAAGTGACCACTCAAGTGCCTAAATGCAACTTTAGGCCCCCACTTTTGAAAATTTCAGTGAAGGGATAAATAATTGTTAATAATATAATCTGCAAGTGCTAACAGACATTTTGAACACAATGCTACTTCCTATCCTTGTGTAGTTGCCCACAGTGTTCTTGGTTTCAGATCTCAGCATGCACTGTCTGTGATGAATCTAAATGAGAAAATGGCTTTGTCTATTTAGAAGGAAACAGACAAGAGATATGCACAGGAAGGGACAATATTCAGCTTCATGCTGCCTTTCTGGCTTTGTGCCTTCAACACAGGAAATGTTTGACCTAAATATAGGAGCTGCTCTTCAGGCCTGAAATGGAAAAATATCCAGTTTTAACTCTGATTCTCCTTGTTTACTGGCCCAGAGAAGTCAACTGGAAGACTCTGAAGAGAGTCAGATTTCACCCCAATACGAATTTAGTTTAGATCCTGAGGGAGATATTTTTCCTTCAGTTAGATCCATGTAGCACAATGGAAATCTTGCGTGTTGTGAATTCTATGTAAAGTCTGTCTGGTATATTCTTAATATGCAGTAGAATAATCCTGTTAAGTCAAATTATGGGGAATCTCTGAAAGTTAAACTTATTGGGAAAATATGTTTTAAATGGAGCTGTTTTATTGAAGCACTACTTTACTTTCCCAGCTAAAAAATACTTTAATGATTTTTTGGCAGCGTTTGGTTAAGATGATGTGGTATAAACTCTGATGCTTGCATTACAATGCAGCAGCACTTCTGTTCCCTGTCCCTTACCTGAGCAGCAGGGAACAGAAAAACTAGGCCTACTTGCACTGCAGCCCCACACCAAGATTCACGCTTGCAAAGCAATGCACATCGCTCCTCCTTCTCGCCACTCAGCTGAGCAGAAAAACCTGGAATGTGAGCAAAGGGGGTGCTGCAGCATTGCACTACAAGCTTGGAACCACATGTGGCCATGAAATTATTCACTCAAGGGTAATAATACTTTTAGCTATGAATTTATGCTCTTCTACACCTGAAAATGTCAAGTTCTCAGGGTGCAGAATTTGATTTATCCGATGAGAAATAATATATGTTAGACTGGGGATGAAGGAAACATATTCCTTAAACTTAAGAATGTGCAGTTATGCAAGTACAGTTTAAGCAGTACAGTTTATACAAGTACAATTTTAAAAAGCCACAACCTTGTTTTGTTTTTTTAAAATTATTTTTTAACAACATTTATATTTCACATGCAAATGTATCATCAGGGCTTCCTGTGGGCAAGTGGCTTAAGTTTACATATGCTTGGATGTGAGTTGCAATCTGAAATGCAAAGACATTACTAAAATCCCATGAACCATAGAAAAACCCAATGTTTTTAAATGAGCAAGGCTGGGGGGGAGGTGGGGAGGGAGAGGGTTGGTCTGTGGCTGCTGAGAGGCACCGCTGTGGAGCAGCCACTCCGGTGGAGTCATGTATGGAGAGGGATTCTTCTAACGTGTGGCTCCCAGCGTGGCTACCACAGCAGGCACCTAGCACTCCCCCTGCCACCGACTATGGGGGAACGGAAAATGCACCAGATTGACATGTCCTGGGTGTGAGAACTGGGGAACTAGGCTCCCTAGCACACACGGCCAGTTCCTGTGTCCCCTGCTCACAGTGCCTATGAGGAGGGGACCTTTCTGCTGGTTGTCAGTTCACATGAGCTGGGGATGCGTGGGCACCCATTGTCACACACTTTTTTTAGCTTGCCCCACGCAGTGCACTCCATATTTCTCAGCAGTGCACCATGAGCGGCCATGAGCGGGTGCTGCGTGGCTCACAGGAGCGTCCACCCCCCTGCACCACCTTCAGATGGGCGGTCAGATGAGTGGCTCCTGGGTGGCCATGCGGGATGGCATTTCATTTTTAAAAAATCCTACATTCACCCAATTCCATATGCAACTTATAGTATTCCACACAGATGGAGATTTCGTTCCCTCCAAATACACATGAAATCTAATAAAAGGAAAAAGGATTTAATCCATTTGATGATTCCAACCCTAGCCACAAATGTTGCATTCTGACTATTACATAGTAAAGTCAGCCTTGTCCTCTTTAACGTGCAGTCCGTACTGATTAATTTGTGTCAACTTCTTATGTTAAATTAATTGAAAATATTTTGCTTCGTGGCCTTGTACGTGAGACAGAGAGCCTGCCCCCAATACAGAGTACAGTCTGTTCCCAATACTTTATTCCACACCCTGTCATGGCTCAGATATGGATGGCTCATAGATTAACATATGAATTCTGAGGAACTGTATCGAGCAGCCCATATGTTCCTGTCAGCTAAGGAGAGCAACTCTTCTTGTAAGAAGCGCTCCATCAGTAAATAAACAGGGCTAAGTGAGGGGAAACACTATAGTGTCCTGAAAGTACTCTGAAAGCAATATACTATACATGCACAGTCCTCAACCACTTTAATTTATTTTTTATTTATTTATTTATTTAAAATTTATATCACACCCCTCCTACCCACAGGGCAGCCCAGGGTGGCGAACAACACTCAATATTTTATTTTATATTTAAAAAAACCAATTTAAACCATTTAAAACAATTTAAAATACAATACAATGTGGGGAAATGTCAATGTTCAGCACTACCTGGACCACTTTGAAAATTAGAGCAAGTTCTGCAGGTTGCAATGGAGTTGAGGTTGAGGTGCTTAAGGGGTGTGCTCAGGATCGGGGATGGCAGAGTAGGGTCCGCATCACGTATCTGTGTCTTGGATCTCTCTCCTGTCCTTAGGTGCGGGTCCTCCTCCCCACTCTCTTCCCCTGAGCTCAGTCTTTTGGTGTTTGACAGCAGGGACTGGATCCTGGTTGACGAACTGGAAAGGAGCCAAATAACAAACAGTTGCAGGCCAGCTTTAGTCCACAGGCTGCAGGTTTGCCACCCCTGATTTAAAGACCCCATACACTTTCAGAGGGTTCAAAGAGTAAACTTTACTGGATGGCGTGATGAAAGCAGAGGAGGGAAGAACTAAGCCTGTCCCTCCTTTTCAGGAAAGAAGGGGCAGAACCATTTCTCCCCTCCTTACCAATCAAAAATAAGACCCAGGTAAAGGGGCACTGAGCTCATCAGAGTGCCGTAGTATGGCAGCCTCCTGGAAAACATAGACCACTGAATAGGGATGGGCGAACAGAATCGAGTTCAGAAATTCGGTTTGGTTCGGAAGTTCGGTTCGGTCAACCGAACTATTTGAGTTCGGTCCGAACTCCGAACTGCTGAACAAAGTTCGGAAATTCAAACCCCATTTAACTAAATGGAATATTATCTTTTAGAGATGGGCGAACAGAGCTGTGCTCGGAAATTCGGTTCGGTTCAAAAATCGAGTTCGGTTCGGTCGACCAAACTGGTCGAGTTTGGTCCGAACTCCGAACTTCCGAACCGCGTTCGCCCATCCCTAAAAGATAATATTTCCTCCAATGGGATTATTCTGTCAAGCTAACTAACTTGTGCTTGGTTACAAGTCTCTAGAAAGACATTCTCTAACACTCTGAAGAACCTGACTTTGACTTTGGGGTGTTGTGGGTTGGGATTTTAACTATCTTTACTTATTTTATTTGGGTATTTCCATATATGGGTTTAAGAGTAATTTAAGTCTGTTATTTACATGTATACAAATTGTGTACAGTTCATACAATGAAGTAAAGAATGTGAGTGCAGACATTATACAATTCGTTGTACACAATGAAGTTATGTAGAAACAGACTTAAATTACTCTGACACAATTGTTCCTTGTCAAATTATGATAATAAATGAGTTTCATAATTGTAAAATGTGCAAGTTTAGTTAATGCTAAAAATGAAGTATGTATGGTAAGGAATTTAGTACATACATTACATGATAAAATATTATGATAAAATATTAAATATTGCTCTAATTGTGAATTAATTTCTATGTTTTTTTGCGTTTATGTTTTGTTGCAATGTATGGAGTGGAAGGTGTTTTGAATTGTAATTGTACTGAATTGGGGTTTTGTGTGTATTTTAAGAAAACTCTTGTACATTTAAGTTTATTTTTAAACTGTTACGTTTTTTGCTTTGGTTAATT
>QEPC01009848.1:105763-116329 GCA_003113815.1 Sphenodon punctatus | reverse complement strand
TAGATAGATAGATAGATAGATAGATAGATAGATAGATAGATAGGGCACTGGAAGGCCGGCAGTTCAGGAGGCTGTGGCTGTCTCTGCTGATGCTGCAGGAGCAGGAGCAGGTGCAGGTGTTTCAGGGGCCGCAATTGTCCCCCTTTATTGAGGTGATCCCCAGCAGCCCAATCTCCGGGCAATTGCAGCAGGGAGAGAAGCAGCAGTAGCAGCAGCAGAAGCTATAGGGGGCACAGGGAGAGTGGCAGCAGCATGTGTAGTCCATCAGCCTCAAGGTCCCAGTACTCCCCTTCACGGAGGGACATATCTCAGATTGGGGACAACGGGGCAGACACTAGTCCTGCGGAGGAGATGTCTGATGCTGAAGTGATGGCTATCCCTCGAAGAGCAGTGTCACCACCATTTTCTGCCCCTCCCAGCAGTACTGTCAGTGGTGGGTCACCCGGTGTGGGCCAGAAGGCAGGAGGAGGCAAAAAAATCCTACGTATGGGCACATTTTAAGTTGGTGCGGGCAGATGATCCCAGGGAGGTGCAGTGTGTTTATTTATTTATTATATATATTTGTGAGTCGCCCCATATGCCTATGGCATCTCGGCACGACGTACAACTAAAAACATTCATAAAACTTTTTTTTTTAAAACATCAACAATTTTAAAAACATCATAAGGGCAAAAAAGGAAATAAAAATAAAATAAAATAAGGGCAGGGAAGAGCTAAAAACTGTATCCTTCCCTCCCCAAAGGCCTGGGCGAACAGCCAGGTTTTACACGCCTGCTGGAATGTTAAAAGGCTAGGGGCCAGGCGAGCTTCCTCCGGGAGGGAATTCCCAGCCACCGAGAATGTCCTCTCCATTGTGGCCCCCCGCTTAACACGGGGGACCTCCAGAAAGGCACCCCCAGCAGACCGAAGGAGCCGCTCTGGGGCGTGGAGGGTGAGACGGTCCCTGAGGTACGAGGGGCCAAGAACGTGAAGGGCCTTATAGATCATTACCAATACCTTGAACCTGGCTTGGCACACTATTGGCAACCAGTGCAGAGTCCGGAGCACAGGTGTTATATGCTCCCGATGACCCGTCCCCATAGAAGATGGGCCACCGCATTCTGCACTAGCTGCAGCCTTCGAACCAGGAACAAGGGCAGCCCCACATTGAGCGCGTTGCAGTAGTCCAGCCTCGAGGTGACAAAGGCATGGATGAGGGAAGCCAGGTCTGGTTTGGAGATGTATGGAAGCAGCCTCCGCACCAGATACAACTGACAGAAGGCGGCCTTTGCCACCACCTCCACCTGCGACCCAAGCGGAGATCCGATTCCAACGCTATCCCCAAACTCTGAATCTGCTGAGCTATAGGAGGGAGAACCACCCCAATCAGGGGGGCAGACACCTCCCTCGCCTTCCCCACCACCATCACCTCCATCTTATCGGGGTTTAGCCTCAGTCTGCTCTGCCACATCCACTCCACCACGACCTCCAAACACTGGGACAGCAACGAGACAGCAGGGTCTGGGTCAGCTGAAAAAGAGAGGTACAGCTGAGTATCATCAGCATACTGGTGACATCGCACCCCAAACCCTCTCACGACCTCCCCCAAGGGCTGCATATACACATTAAATAATAGTGGAGACAGAATGGAACCCTGCGGAATGCCGCAGGACAAGGTGTGGGGGCAAGATGTTTCAGCTCCCAATACCACCCGCTGACTTCTCCCTGAGAGGAATGAGCAGAACCATTCAAGAACAGTCCAGTCCAGACCCCCCCAGGTCACGCAGTCATCTCAGCAGCATCCCATGATCCACGGTATCAAAAGTGGTGGAGAAATCTAGCAGGATAAGAAATGTAGAACATCCTGTGTCCATCTCCCGGCGGAGATCATCAACCAAGGCCACCAACGCCATCTCAGTGCCATAGTCAGGATGGAACCCAGATTGAAAAGGGTCTAGGAAACTGATGCTGTCCCCAGCTGCGCCTGGAGCTGGATCGCCACCGCCCACTCAATAACCTTCCCTAAAAAGGGAAGGTTAGAGACAGATCGGTAGCTGGCGAGTGCGTCCACATCAAAAGATGGTTTCTTCAGCAGGGGGTGCACCACAGCCTTCTTGAGGATGGGCGACAACCTTCGCTGCTGCAGGGATGCGTTAACCACTCTCACCAGCACTGTCCCCAGTGTCTCCCTGGAGACTTTCACCAGCCAGGACGGGCAAGGATCAAGTTCACAACTGATGGCTCTCACAGACCCCAGGACATCCACCGCATTGGCTGGTGTCACTTCCTGAAACTCCCCACACAAAGTTGGACCAGACAGGACCTCCGTCACCTCGCGCTCTCCACCTACTTGTGCCAGAAGATGGTTAAACGTGGGCAGGTGCTCACCAGCCTTGGTACAACTGCCATGGTGAGGCACCTGAAGGCATGCCACTGCGCTGTGCTGCTAAGCGGGCAGGCAGGGGCAGTGGATGCCAGCGAGTTCCTGACTGCAGCGGCCAGTTGCCCACCTCCATCAGTGGGCAAGCATCCTCCTAGAGCAACTACCTTTAGCAGCAGGAGCAGTATTGCTGCTAGGGGAGAAGAGCAGCAGCAGCAGCAGCATCAGTGCACCTTGGAGGAGCTGGGGTGGGGGTAGCTGCCAAGTCCATCAGCAGCCGCAGGATGTGGAGGGCAGCGTGGCTTTCAACTGAAAGCCACGCGCAATGCGCGCATGTCGGGGGAAGTGATAGTGCTGGATGGGCAGCCCTTCTCAGTGGACAGGGACATGGGGTTTAGGCGTCTGATTGGCTTCCTGACCCCCCAGTTTAAGCTGCCCTCGCACACCACCCTGAGTCAGCAGGTGGTGCCAGCCTTGAACCGGACTTTAAAGGAGCGGGTGAGGGAGCAGCTGGCAGGGGCTGGGGGTGCCACCGTCCACTTCACGACCGACCTGTAGTTGAGCAGGAACGTGCAGCATGCCTACCTGGCAGTGACAGCGCACTGGTGGCAGGACCCGGAGGCAGCTTTTGGGAGTGGCAGGAGGGGTCCCAAAGCAGGGTATAGGTGGGCCCTAATTCAGGTGGAAGTCATGGAAGGCTCCCACAATTCTTGGAACATCGAGGCAGCCCTGCCCGCCATGGTGAGTGAATGGGTCACAGCAGGTGTGCCCTTCACCAAGGGGTGCATGGTGACGGACAATGCGGCCAACATACTGAGGGAAGTCGCTATGGGGGCATCACCAGCATTCTTTGCGCTGTACACACCCTTCACCTGGTGGTCAAGGATGCTCTGGGCTTGGGGGAGAAGGGGATTGGACCAGGCACCCTTAGCTTCCTGACCCATCGGGAGAGGAAGCTGGCTGGTTTATCAGCTCCTCCATGGCCACCATAAGTCAGGTGACCCCTCTGGTCCAGAGTCTGCACAGGAGGCTGGATGAGATTATCCAGGGGCAGGATTGTGGCCCTTAGGGCAAGACGCTGGTGGCTGAGGTGGTTGCCCTGGTGCAGCAGCTGCAGGCAGGGCTGAAGGCATGGTTCGATGAGCTCCTGCAGCGGGAGGAATATGTTTTGGCACCCGTGCTGGACCCCAGGGTTCAGGGCAGCGTGGCACATCAGACAGCTTTCTATGGACACTGGAAGGGTGACCTGGTGGAGAGGGTCTGGCAGGCAGAGTGGGCTCTTGAGAGTGCACAGCAGCAGAAGCAGGACACCCCTGGGGATGGTGGGAGTGGGATCAGCCACCCTTTTCAGTCAGCGGGGTCTATCCCTGCCCCCAGCCCTAGCAGTAGCAGCACCAGCAGCAGACTGAGCAGCAGCAGCACCCCTATTGTGAGCAGCAGCAGCAGCTCATATGTGCAGGCCACTCTGGGGAGCTTGGGCTCGTGTGCAGCAGGGCAGGCAGCGTGGCTGAGGGCAGTGGTGGAGGTGGTGCCAAATGACAGTTATGTGAGGGAGTATGACAGCGCCTCAGCAGCAGTGGAGAGCTACCTGGAGGAGGAGCCGTGCACTGAACCCAGCAGTGATCTCTTGGCCTCTGGGGCCGGCAAGACCAACATGTGGCCGTCCCTGTCCAAAGTGGCCAAGATCAAAGCCTGCCTCAGTCTCATGTCACGCTGCCTGTCTGCCTGCCTGCTCAGGTTGCCAAGATCAGTCTGCCTCAGCCTGCCTTCTGATGCTCATGTCACACTGCCTGTTTGCCCGCCCACCCAGGTTGCCAAGATCAAAACCTGCCTCAGTCTGCCTTCCCATGCTCATGCCAAAGTGCCTATCTGCCCACCCTGTGGTCAAAGCTGAAGCTCTGCCCCAGCCTGCCTGCCTCTCATGCTAAGGTGCCTGTCTGCCTGCCCTGGCAACCCTGAGTGATGTGGCCCTGAGTTCTGGGGCCGTCGTTCTGCTCACAGTGAGCTGTCATTCCAAAGCATCAAGAAGCAGCCACTGCAGCCCGAGATCCCATATCAGGGTTCCGGGGCCTATGTTACAGGCAGGGAGGGCTGTCCATCCATGTCATCCAGAAGCTGCCACTCTAAACCCAGAACCCACCATCAGGGTTCTGGGGCCGTCATTCCACTCACAGGGAGCCATCATTCCACCACACCAAGAAACAGCCACTCCAGCTCCAGGACCCACCGTCAGGGTTCTGGGGCCTATGTTCCAGGCAGGGAGTGCTTTCATTCCATTTCACTGTCTGCAAATGCCCCACTGATTCCTTCCAGAATGCAACGCCCAGCCAAGTAGGGGTGCCAGCCACCAATCCCTGGCCAGGCATCTGCCGCTGCTCCACCGATACCAGCCAACCTTCAACGCCCAGCCTAGTAGGAGTGCCAGTCACCAAGCACTGGCTGGGCCTTGGCCACTGCTCCTCTGATGCCTGCCACCCTGCAATGCCTGGCTAAGTAGGAGTGCCAGCCACGAAGCCCTGGCTGGGCCTCTGCTGCTGATGCCTGGAATCCTGCAATGCCTGGCCAAGTAGGGGTGCCAGCCGCCAAGCCCTGGCCAGGCCTCTGCTCCACCAATGCTTAGCAGCCTGCAATGCCTGGCCAAGTAGGGGTGACAGCCACTCCAGCCCCAGGACCCACCACCAGGGTTCTGTGGCATACATTAGAGGCAGGGAGGGCTGTCCATCCACTTCATTGAGATCTAGGGTAGGGGAAGCTGCCAAGTCCATCGGCAGCTGCAGGGCATGGAGGGTGGCGTGGCTTTCAACTGAAAGCCACATGCATGATTGGAGAAATGATTGCCCTCAATGGGCAGCCCTTCTCAGTGATTGGAGACATGGGGTTTAGGTGCCTGATTGGATTCCTGGTGCCCTCACACACTAACCTGACTTTGGCTGCCACCGATGCCTGGCATCCTGCAACTGCAGGCCAAATAGGGATGCCAGCCACCAAGCCCAGTCCAGGCCTCTGCCACTGCTCCGCCAATGCCTGCTAGCCTGCAACACCTGGCTGATTATCTGTGGCAGCCACCAAGCCCTGGATGGGCTTCTGCTGCTGCTCCACCGATGCCTGACAGCCTGCAATGTCCAGCTGAGTAGGGGTGCCAGCCACCAAGCCCTGGCAGGGCCTCTGCCGCTGCTCCAGTAATCCCAAGCAGCCTGCAATGCCCAGCCAAGTAGGGGGGCCAGCCACCAAGCCCTGGTTGGTTCTCTGCTGCTCCTCCTCCAATGCTTGGTAGCCTGCAACGCCTGACTACCAAGACCCAAGCCTTCCCAACCTCTGCTGCTGCTGCTGCTGCCGCTGCCACAGGGACTCGGATGGCTAGCCCTGGCATCACAGGCACCCCCAGGGCCAAGCGCTGAGCCTGCCTGCCCGGGCAACCCAGGATGCCAATCACCAAGCCTTCCTGGTCTCTTCTGCTGATGCTGTCTCAGAAGGCTTGCCATGCCACCACGGGCACCCCTGAGGGTCTCTGGAGCTCCCCAAGCCTCCAGGTGGCACCAAACTTTCTGATTGTTCAGGGGGGTCCGAACTCCACCAGACTGAACTCCCGAACCCGAACCAAGTTTTTAGTCTGAATGGCCGAACATCTGAAATCTGTCCTGTTCCCACCTCCCTATCAGCCTATATAGGCCCTGAGTCAGTGTCCATCCAGGTCTCCATTATACATGCAAAGTCAGTCTTCTGGTACAGGATCACCTCCCAGACTGTGGTAGACTTATAAGCAGCCAACCTCACATTCATCAGTATCAAACCAAGGCCAGGGGCCCTCTGATCAATGATTACCTCATCGGGGGCTATTGATCAGGACAGATACAAAACATTTGTCCCATCTCACTGATCTAATTCACCTCCTGGAAGGAACATAATTTCCCAGGCCCATCACGACCCCTATGGCTGTAGAGCCACCCAGCCCCAGTCCGCCCTCCCAAAGCCCCCTGAGGGCGCACCCTCCAATCCTCCCCCATCCTCCTCTGCCACCAGAGGATGTCCCTCACTCTCACAAGGTTTGTACCCCTCCCTCAGGCCACGGGGGTGAACACTTCCCTCCCTAACCCTTCCCATAGGGGAAGCAATACACCCCCACCCCTCAAACCACCCTTATCCCCTCCCCAAGCATTACTGTCCACCCATGTTACTGCCCTCCTGTTCCTCCCCATCCCGCTAAGGGCCATGCCTAATTGGGGCGCCCTTAGGCATGTGGCCTGCAGTTCACGCCTGTGGCTCCTCCAACCAGCAGGCCTCTTATCTCCCTCCCCTGGCCCAAACATTCTGGGAAAGCCCTGGCCCCACCTCCTCTCCTCCCACAGGGGAAGAGGGGCAGAGTGTCACCTGGGGCCTGGGCCTAAAGCTGAGTAGCTGGAACTCTCAGAGGAGGGGTGAGCCCAGGAGAGGGTTCCCAACCCCTGCAGCAGCAAGCAGGGCAGGCAGGCAGCAGACAGAAGAGCGCTGGGTGATTTAGGGAAGGATATTTATTTTAATAATATATCGTGCACTTGTTACTGTGGCAACTGGGCAGAGGGTGGAGAGTCACAAACATACTCATAAAGAGAAAAGTGAAGAGAGACAGAAAAGAATTCAGTTCCTACCTGCCCACCTCACTCATTAGTTCCCATCAGTGTTTCAAAGGCTCAGCTAGTGGAAAATACAATAGGTCTATTATTTGTGTAGTTATGCAGATGTTCTCAGGATTAAATGTGGAACTGTTATGAGTATCCTTAAAAGCTAGAGAGAAAATGCTACCTGATAAAGAAACCCCAGCATGAATGGCTCTGGGATAATTTGAATTAAAGCAATTACTTCACATAATGCTAAACAACTATAATTGCCCATATGCTCATTATTGTGTTACTACAATTATACCTTCCACCAGGAATCTCCAAGGGCCTGAATCAGATTACCAGGTTGCAAAAGTGCACCCTCTGTTCCAGCTTGATGGGTACCTGCTTCTAATAAAGAAAGAAATCATTAGAAAGGTGCATAAAGTAGTTTTTCACAGGGAAACAGAATAGAGAGATGGAAAAACTGAGCAATTGCTACCATTGAAAATATAATTGCTGAAATCAACTGTTGCTTTTTGCACAACAGCCTCTGAACCATAGGTGATCAGGGAGGTGTGAATTTGCCTTTTTATTTGGATACGACTATATTTGGTATTTACAAGTCCTGGCAATAGCAGCAATGGTAAAAAAAACACATTTGTGTTCAATTTAAGCTGCCTTGATGGCATGACTGATATATGCAAACAGGCAAGTCAAGGACTCTGTCAAAGTTTGAGGGTTTAAATAAGTGTTTGCACATAACTGAGACATTAAACAGAAAACTTTGAAGGAGCTTGAGCTCTTTTTTGAGACCCCTCTTTTCCCTCTGCACAGTACAGATGGAGTTTCGGACAAAGTGCAAAAGGAGCATGACGTTTTCCTTGGGTGATAATTTCAGCTGTGCATGAAAAGTACTTAAATAAAAGACTTAGAGGAACAAAGGCCACAACTCTACAGAGCCCTTTTCTACTTAGAAAAAAAAATAGTAATACGCTTTGGCTGACATGAAATTACAGGCTGTCCTTCAGTTCCTGTTAAATATAAATTCTACAGTGAACAATCACTCCATGGATGTCTTTAGACATACCAAAGATTGGGTGTCAAAACCCCTAAGCAGATATTTGGCTAGTGTGCGTAAGCACCATAACAATCCCAACACCAATTTGGCCACCTGTTGAATGCATGATGTGAACACCATTGCATCACAAGGACAACTTGTGTATTCTGGCTGAACATGTGATGAACATTGTGTCTAATATTACGTGGCATGTTAGAAGGTATAACGTGGGGAACAAGGTTGCAGTGTTTGCGTGCTGAGATTGGGTGACGGGCAAAACAACAATTTGCCCCAAGATGGGCAGTGTGTCTAAACAGCACCACATGGTGAACACAGGGTCAAACTGGTGTCCATATCAAGGTCAAAACACACAGACACCCATTGATGTTATGTCTAAAAACACCCCAAGGCATGACTGAAACTAAGAAGCATTATTGTGTTCTACCTGTTATAGAAATGTATTTATTTATATTAATATGCTGCCCTTCCCATTAAGGCTCAGGGCAGTTTACAATAAATAAAAACATCTAAAAAATTCCCTTAACCTGCCCCCCAACCCTAACACTGAAATGTGCTTGGAACAGTAGGTTTCACATCCTCTTTTATGATGAAGCTGTTTATTCGGTTTTTATTTTTCCACCTTCTGTTCATGCACTGGCTGCTCTGGTTCCAAGCCCAGCCAGAAAGCTCTCCCATCCCCTGTTGTATATAAGATTAATGGGAACACTATGTTATTTTTCTCCTTTCTTTCTGGAACATATGCCAGGTCAGAACTATAAGGGTGCAAAACCCGGATGCTTGGGCTGCATGCAAAGTTGAGTAGAGTCTAGCATGCAACTTAAAAACACATTCCAGTCAGCAAAAGATTAAAGAGATAACAAGCAGTGGCCCAATAAGCACTTGTCTTTTAATATGGTCTTTTAGAGAAAGTTATACAGGTGGTGGCCCAGCAGCTTCAGGATCATCTTGACTGGGTCAGTTTTCTGGACCCCTCGCAGTCTGGCTTTTGTCGGGGGTATGACACAGAGACTGCTCTTGTGGCCCTAGTCGACAACCTGTGCCGTGCTTTAGATCAGGGACAGTTGACCCTTTTGGTCCTGTTGGATCTACCAGCTGCTTTTGATATCATTGACCACAAGATGTTGGTGACTTATCTGCCAGGCCGTGCTGGGGTGGGCAGGATTGTTCTTGAATGGTTCCACACATTTCTGGCTGGAAGAACTCACTGTGTGGTCCTGGGGGACTGACTTTGTCTCCTCGGGATCTCACCTGTGGGGTTCCACAGGGTTCTTATTCTGTCCCCTCTCGTGTTCAACGTGTATATGTAGCCATTGGGTGAGGTCATGAAAGAATTTGGAGTGTGATGTCATCAATATACAAATGACACCCAGCTCTACCTCTCGTTTTCAGCAGACTCAGGCCCGGCAGTCTTGTTGCTTACTCGGTGTCTGACAGCTGTGAGGTACTGGATGAAGGCGAGCTCCTGAAGTTGAATTCCAACAAGATGAAGGTGATGCTGGTGGGGAGGACCAAGAGCGTGGAGGCCTCTATCACTGATGGGGTGCGCCCTGCCTTGGTCCCTCAGGTTCCCAGTCTGGGTGTGTCCCTAGACTCTCAGCTCCACATGAATGTCCAGATGGCAACTGTGGTGAGTAATGCATTTTATAAATTACATCTGGCACGACGGTTACAACCATATAACTCAGACTGTGACCTTGCCACCATCATCCATGCCTTCATCACCTCGAGGGTTGATTACTGTAACACGCTCTACATGGGGCTACCCATGGTGATGCTTTGGAGGCTGCAGCTAGTGCAGAATAGGGCAGGCCACCTCCTTATGCGGATGAACCACCGGGAGCACATAACTCTGGTGCTCCGTTTGCTGCGCTGGCTGCCTATAGCCTTCTGAGCCTGATTCAAGGTGTTGGTGCTTACCTATAAAGCCCTACACTGTATGGGCCCCACATACCTACAAGACTGGGTTCTGGAGTGGCCTCTGCTGTCGGCCAGAGGTGCCCTTTTGGAGGTCCCTCTTGTTTGGCAGGGGGCCACATTGGAGAAGGTGTTCTTGATCATTGCACCTCATTTCTTTCGTTCTCTCACCGTCCCCGCCTTGAGGGCCAGGGCGGTGGCGTGGGTTTCCTCCTTGCCAAGCACTGCCAATTCAAAACCCTCCCCCCTCCTTCCTCACTCTCCTTCCCTTCCTTTGAGGCCCACTCTGTGCGCCTATACTTCCCTCTACACCTTCGTGTTGCTGTCATTTACCACCCCCCGGGTTCCCTCTCCTCTTTCCTCCCTGACTTTGAATCCTGGCTCACCTTCTTCCTCTCCGATGACATCCCCACTCTCATCCTTGGTGATTTCAACATTCATGTTGACACACCTTCCACCCCCTCTATCTCCCGCTTCCTCTCTCTGACTACCTCCTTTGATCTCCGACTCTGGACCGACTCTCCCACTCATACTGATGGCCACTCCCTCGACCTCATCTTCTCACGAAACTGTTCTCTTGCTGACCTCTCCTATGACCCCTGCCCTAAATCTGATCACTTCCTCGCCTCCTTCAGCCT
>QEPC01009848.1:68430-101893 GCA_003113815.1 Sphenodon punctatus | reverse complement strand
ATGTGCATCACTTTGCACTTGTCCACATTAAATCTCATCTGCCATTTAGATGCCCAGGCACCCAGTCTTGTAAGATCTTGCTGCAGCTCCTCACAGTCTGCTTGTTTTCTGACTACTCTGAATAACTTGGTGTCACCTGCAAATTTGATCACCTCACTCTTAACACCCTTTTCCAGATCATTAATGAATACATTGAAAATAACTGGTCCCAGTTCTTTTCTGACATCTGGTGCATTGGCTTCAGCCATATGTTTCGAACTCTGACCTGGCCACTGCCATCCATGCTTTCATCACTTCTAGGCTAGACTACTGTAACACGCTCTACGTGGGGCTACCCATGGTGATGGTTCGGAGACTGCAGCTGGTGCAGAATGCAGCTTCCTGTCTCCTGGTGGGACTGGGCCACCAGGAACATATTACACTGCTTCTTCGGTCTCTGCACTGGCTGCCTATAGTCTTTCAGGCCTGATTCAAGGTGATGGTGCTTGCCTATAAAGCCCTAAACGGCCTTGGCCCAACCTGTTTGAGGGACCGCCTCACCCCAAGTCCTGGATCAGCTCCTGCGGTCATTGGGGGTGTTCTCCTGGAGGTCCCCCAAGTCTGCCAGGAGGGCACAATGGGGAGGGCCTTCTCGGTGACTGCTCCTTGGCTGTGGAACTCCCTGCCAGTGGAGGCCCGTCTGGCCCCGGATTTTCCCTCTTTTTGATGCTGTTGTAAAACATGTCTGTTCTGCCTGGTTTTTGATGGGGAGGATGGGTAGGGTGGGGGGAATGGGTTGGGGTGGTGGGTGGTTAGGGATATATTAATTCCTCTTTGTTTTGAGTGTTTTTAGTGGTTTTTATTTTTGATTGTGAGCCATCCAGAGCTGCCTGTGGCAGGATGGGCAAGGTAAAAAAAATTAAAAATAAATAAATAAAATATTTATATTTATATTTTTTATACTCTGTATTAAATGCCACCCCAGGCTGCCTAGGAAGGAGGGGGTGGGATAATAAATATGTTTCAGTACTTTGCTATCTATTTTCCCACATAGTGCTAACCGTGTCTATTTTATTACTTTGTAAAGTGCCAGGTACACTGCTGGCGCTATATAAATGTTTGTTAATAATAATAATAATAAGGTACTTGGTGCAGCACCAGCCTAGGTTCAGGGGTCAGATTAGGAGAGATCTATAAAGATAATGTGGTATTTTGAAGGCATCTGTTGCCTAACTGATCCAGTATAGAGTGTGTCTACATTGTGTTGGAGGACAGGAATAGACTGAGGATTTTGCTAGTGTACCAATCATCCCGCTGCACAGAAGACTCCCTGATCAAGCTGGCTGAGTTGGTCTCAGAGGTGATCTTGAGGTTGCCCAGACTTATAGTCTTGGGTGACATTGACATACACACTGAGACTAAAATTTTGGAGCCAGAGAGGGACTTCATGGGACTATCCCAAATAATATCTGGCCCAACACATGATATGGGACTCCCATTGGATTTGATGTTTTGCAGTGGTCTGGAAAGTGGTTCCAATTATTGAGGTTGTTATAACACCGTTGTCATGGGTCTGGACTTCTCATCCTTCTGAAGTCTCAGATCCCTGCCCTTCTATGTCCCTGTTGGGGTAGTGGACCAGTTGAATTGGTCTTCCCCCAGAGACTAATGGATCCGATTGGTTTCCAGAACTCTCTGGGGGATTTTCCCACTGACCTTGATGGTTGGTCATGAGTCATGACTTGGTTGCTTTGTGGAATGACATTTTCACCATGGCCGTTGACACGGTTGCACTGAAGCATCTGCTCTGACCGCTGCGACAGCATAGGTTCCCCTGGTATACGGAGGACCTGAGGCACTTAAAGTGGGAGATTAGGCAGCTAGAGCACAGGTGGTGCTTGAATTGCACTAAAGACAACTGATTGTGGCATCTTGTCACAATCACATACATCAAGGATCCACAGAGAGATGTTTCAGTCACTACCCCAGTATTATGGAACTCCCTTCTCCTGGAGGTATGTCAGAGATTAAACCTGACCATATTCTGGCGGTGGTGTAAAGCTTTACTTTTTGACAAAGCATTTCGCAGGCGGGGTTAGGGATTAGGGTGGGTGGGTTTAGGGCCAAGGATTAATTTTTAAGGGGTTTTTCATTGTATTTTGTGTTTTTATGTTGTAAACCACCCTCAGCCTTTGGGGAAGGGCAGGGTAGAAATTTGAATAAATCAGTTAATAATTGGCTCAAACAGACTAGCTTTCAGCAGGGTTTACTGGCACCCAACAAAACGTATGGCCTCAAAAATGAAGGAAAATTGGACTGGATTAGAATATGAATGGGGGATTGCTAAGAGAACCCCATTAGTACTGGTGATTAATAGAATGGTACTCTTCAATTCAAGTCTGATGAACCTGTTCCCTGCTATGGTGCTATAGGGATGTGCTAAGAGTTTGCTACTTCGAGGCATCATTTTGTTGAGACGTGAAACAGGAGATCTTGCTGTTTGTTGTCAACAAGAATCTCATGGCACTATTTTTGGGAGCCGATGTAGTAACTAGAAGTATATGTGAAGCAGTCACATTTGGTGAGGCCCTCATAAACAGACTGCATGATCTAAGTTGGGTTCCTAGACTTGAGCTCATGGATGTGAAATGTTTGGTAGATTCCGGATGCAACTATTATTTATTTTATTTATTTATTTCATTTCTAAACATTTATATCCCACCCCCTCCTGCACACAATGGCAGCTTGGGGTGGCTCACAACAATAATAAAATAAACACATTATTATTTTAAAATAACGTTTGTAAAAATTAATAATATATATAAAATACATTTTAAAAGGGCAGAACTAAACCCCTCCCTCCCTCCAACCTAACGCCCCTACTCGTCTCCCTCCCCAAAGGCCTGATGGAACAGCCAAGTCTTACATTGTCATCAGAAAGAAGGGAGATTCGGGGCTAGGCGGGCCTCCGACGGGAGGGAATTCCACAGCCTAGGAGCAGCCAAGAATGCCCTCCCCATTGTTGCCACTCAGGAAACCCAGGGGACTTTGAGTCGGGCATCCCCAGCTGACTGCAGGGGCCACACCATGGTTGGGGGTATGAGGCGGTCCCCCAGGTATGCGGGGCCTAGGCTGTTTAGGGCTTTATAGGTCAACACCAACACCTTGAATCAGGCCCGGAAGACAATAGGCAACCAGTGCAGAGAACAGAGCACTAGTGTGATGTGCTCACTATGGCCCGTCCCCATAAGGAGACGGACCGTCGCATTCTGCACCAGCTGCAGCTTCTGGACCATCACCAAGGGTAGTCCCATGTAGAGTGCATTACAGTAGTCTAATCTAGAGGTGATGAAGGCATGGATGACGGTGGCCAAATCAGAGTTTGAAACATACGGCTGCAGCCATCGCACCAGATGTAATTGGCAAAAGGCACTCCTTGCCACCGCCTCCACCTGAGAATCCAGGCAGAGCTGCGGGTCGAGGAGTACCCCCAAACTACAGACCTGAGTGGCTAGGGGAGGGCAGACCCCATCAATGACAGGGGCCATGACCCCCCCAGTCCTACTGACCAACATCACCTCCATCTTGTTGGGATTCAGTCTCAGACGTCTCATTCTCATCCAGTCCCCCACAGTCTCCAGACACCAGGTAAGCACCGAGACTGTCAGGTTTGGGTCTGCTGAAAAAGAGAGGTAAAGCTGTGTATCATCGGCATACTGATGACATCGTATGCCGAACCCTCTCACGACCTCACCCAAAGGCTGCATATACACGTTGAACAGGAGCAGGGACAGAATAGAACCCTGTGGGACTCCACACATGAGGTCCCGGGGAAATGACGAGCATTCCCCAAGCACCACCCCCTGAGTTCTTATGGCCAGGAAAGAGCAGAACCAATCAAGAACAATTCCACCCATCCCTGCTCAGTCCTGCAGGTGAACCACCAACATCTCATGGTCATCAGTATCAAATACTGCTGACAGATCTAGCAGAATCAAACGAAACAGTCTGCCCTGATCCAACTCACGGCACAGGTCGTTGACCAAAGTCACAAGCACAGTTTCCATGTCAAACCCAGGGCAAAAGCCAGACTGCGAAGGATCAAGAAAACTGAAATGATTCAGATGCCCCTGAAGCTGCCAAGCCACTACCCATTCAATAACTTTCCCTAAAAAAGGAAGGTTAGAGATTGGTCAATAGCTAGTAGGGAAGTCAATGTCAAATGATGGTTTCTTGAGCAGAGGCCCTCTCCTCCTATTGCCTTCATCAATGAGTCTTAAGACTGATGATTATCTCTGAAGTTATCCCAAGTGGGCTGAACTTGTACCTGAATAGTTTCTGACCAGGTATAAAAGGGGCAGTAATTTACTTCTTCTATGAATGGGCTCTTTGGGGAACCTGCAACCTATTAGTGTCTTCTGAGGTGAAGATGTGGCTTGGCTTACACATCTTGTACAGTGCAGCATGAGCAGGGAAGCACTCCAGTTGCAAGTAGCTTATTGAATAAACTAACAATAAAGACATTGAGTAACACCTAACATAGTAGTCTTGGAAAATCTGGTGGTTCCCCTTCCCCATTGATTATGAGACAAATTTTCAAACGTGCCTGCCTATTTGGGGCTTTTGGAGATATGTGGTGGGTAAGGATCTCCATAATCTATGATAAGCACTGCCAAGTATAGTTTGTCTTAACTCCTAAACTGTTACTGTTCCTCAGATGATATTTCTATCATCTGGAGATGATAGAAGACTGGAGATAATGCAGCCCATTCTAGGTGGATCACAGAGAAGACTATTAGGAGGTTCTCCTTAAAGGCCTTCTAGAGGATACCCAGCCACAGGTTGAGTGGGAGGGAACAGGCCACCATGCCTCTTGTCATTCTTCCCCCACATGTGCTATAAAAGAAGCCAAAGAAGCTTGATGGCAGCTGGATGATAATCTGGACTGATCATGGGGCTAGGAATGGATGCAGTGACACCTATAGAAGTTCCAGTCCAGAACCTAAAGGAATGCATAATGCAGGACTGATACCTGGAACGGGAACTAGAGAAATCACTTGGAGAAGACCTCGTGCAGCTAATCCTGCAGGGTTAGCACAACTTGAGTGTAGGCTCTGGTCTTCTTATCAGATTCCAATATGGGTAATCACAATCTGCAATCTCAAATGCACATTGTAGCTTTTACTTTCTCTCCTTCTGTACCGTGAGCTATCTAGAAACAGTTGCTGTGCAAGAGTGGACACATTATTTCCTACATACTTAAGGCACAGTGAGTGCCAGATTCCTTCCCAGAGTTGTGCTGGGTTTTGCCGCTGTTAAAAGTGTGGCATAGGTCACTGGGGAAATGAAGCCACCTGCAGACTGCCAGTTCTACCAAGTATCAGTACTATTTTATATCCAACGATCTTCTTTATGGAATAGTTGTGTAAACTAATTAGAATCTATTGATACCCTTATCAACATCAATTCGTCTTCTTCACTGTGCTGCTACAATTCCTCATTGTCTTTGAGAGGGGAAAATACCTCTTTCCTGCATCTGTGAGTAGCAGTCATGTCAAAAACCTTAGGTGTACTGAATTCCTTTTATCACGTTATGTGTGAGGAAGGGCAGACAGAGAGCACTGTTAACATGTGTAAAAATCAGTCATCTGGGAATCTGTAACAGCACAGACTCTTTGCATTCAAATAGAGCAGAGCTCTATTTAAGTTATACTCCATGCTACAGGTAATGCATAAAATGCAGGAAATGTATACAACACCTGGGCACTCTATAGAAAGCCTGAAGATTTGGGACAATGTTGTGCAGAAAGTATGTGATTCACCATATACATTCCCTAGGCATTTTACACAATAGCTGGGAATTTTATATGGTACTTAAGCCTACTACAGGTAAAGTGTGAAATGCAGGAAATATACAACTCCTAGGCACTCTATAAAATTACTGCAGTTTGGCATCTTGACACTGTATACCACACTGAGGAATTCTACAGAATACCTAAATTTAAACTTTGCCTCTGTTCAGGAGTTACAAGTACATATTTTATCCAATGTCAGTCAGGTGTTCTATACAAAACCTATGCATAGTGCAGAAACATTCACAAGGTCACTATCTTGACTATGGATTTTTGGCACTGTATACACTACCTAGATATTCTGCAGAGATATCCAGGTATACACTACCTAGATATTCTGCAGAGATATCCCACATTTTGCAGTAGCAATATTTCATTGAACAACGCCTATGCTGTTCAATGGTAGTCAGTAGAGCAAAAACCTCTGGTTGGCAACCATTCTAGCTTTCCTCCAGCAACACATATGTTCTGTGATTACAAACAATAAAGGGGAGTCCAGGGGCAGGGTGGGGGCTGAAGGTGGGGGGGTCCCCCCACCTGCCTCTGTTTGCTAGTAGTGCTGCAGCAGCGGGACACCAATCAGACTGGGAGATAAAGCTGTTTGTTTACAAACAACTCCTTCCCATGTGAGTGATCAGAAGGTTGTTGTCTGTTGTGCATGCTTACCATATTAAAATAATAGACCACGTGATGGCTTCGAGCTACTCTAGTATAAAAAGCACTCTCCCCCTCAGAATGACAGTTCCTTCCAACCCTTTCTAGGAACATAAGGAAAAAAATCCATGCGGGGTCGGAAGGGTGGGTGTTGTGAGAAGGTTAGGAGCCATCTCAAAGAACCTGTTTACAAAGCAGCAACCTTCTGTTTGAGTGGTTCCTCACAGGCTGTTTTTACATGGCTCCACCAGGTGGTGGGTGTGTCGGTGAATGGGCGGGGCATGCACACGGCCGCACACGCATCCCCACTCATCCCCCACTGATCCGCACCCACGGAGCAACAACCGCCATTTCCCCTGGTTTCTCCATGCATGGGGACAAGATGGCGGGTGAGTGGGGATGCATGTTAGAGGGTCACATACATGCATCCCCACTCGCTGCGAGCGCGCACGCTGAGTGGTTCACACAGGGCTCCCCCACCCATGAACACACAGAAATCTGTGTGTTCATGGGTGGGAGAGGCCTGTGTAAAAAGGGCCACATTCTCACATCTGTCTTAGGTTGGAATTTAGGTTCCTATAAAGCAATATCTATTCTATCTTGGAAAAACTACAAATATGGTTCTGAGATTATTATGGATGCTATTTCACTAACTCTTCTTAATTACGTTATTGCTAACAGGAATGCTGTCTTTAAACCCCCACCCCATAACCAGTTCATTTGTGCCCCCCCATATAATTCATTCTACCCTGGGGGCGCAAATGAAATGGTTATGGGTGGAGAGCAGCATGAGTTGATTATATTGGGGCAGGGCACAAACAAAATGGTTCTGGGGTGGGGGCAGCATGACTTGATTATGGGGGCACAACCGAACTGGTTATATATGTCTCTTTTCATGCCATAATATGCTGGCTGCATTTTGGGTGTCTTGTGTATTTGATAGCAGTGTCCCCAGGCCAGCCGAGCTGGGCAGCACCCCTAGGCAGCAGGACACAAAGAGGGTGCCCCATCTTGACTTCTTGGCCAGGGGTTCATTGCACCCTAGCCATGCCCCAGGTCTAGTGTGCATGACTGAATGTCATGCACTCAATTTGAATGAGTGTATGAGGTGAGAGCATGTGTGTGTGTAGTGTTTATGAATGAGTGTGTGTGTAATCAATTTGAATGAATGTGTGAGATGAGAGCATGTGTGTACTGTGTCTGAATGAGTGTGTGTGTGTGAGAGAGGTGAGAGCACATGCGTGAATGAGTGTATGACCTCTTTTACACAAGACACACCCACGCAGTGGCATGGGTGGGTGTGTCTCGTATGAAAGCAGTCGCTTGTGTGATCCTGTGTAACACGCACCTCTACCCATTACCCCTGCACAGAGAAACCTGTGAAAAAACAGGTTGCTCCATGTGGGGGATGGGTGAGCGTCTGTGTGCACCTGCAGTGTTCTTGTGTCTGGAGCAAGCTTATGCATTAACAAAACTATTAAGTTTCAAAAGAAGAACAAATTACCTGGACAAAAAACCTTTGGTTTAAGAAGCTTGTTAAGACGGCATTGCAAATTATACTCAAATGTTAACATGTCAGTAAATCATATGTTAAGGCAACTTTATTAAATATCAGACCAATCTATACATGTTTCTTTTCTTATTCATTAATTTTAAAAAATGATGACAACTGAAATTAAACTGTATACATTCCTCATCACCTATAAGTATTGTTCAGTCACCATACCACACATATATCCAGCTTAATTTCAGTTGTCATAATTTTTAAAATTAATGAATAAGAAAAGAAAAACATATAGATTGGTCTAATATTTAATAAAGTTACCTTAACATACACTTTACTGCCATGTTAACATTTGAGTATAATTTGTAATGCCACCTTAACAAGCTTCTTAAACCGAAGGTTTTTTGTCTAGGTAATATACTACATTTCACTTACTCCCACTACCCCAGCTTTGCAGTACTGTGAAGAGGGTGCTTCTAAAATGTTTGCTCATGGTGCACATTAAACTAGCATTTCCCAACCTGGAGACCATTCCTATCTAGGTCCTTAGGGAGAATGTGGAGCTCAGGAGAGCACCACTGAGGATGGGTGATCTGTGCTGTTCCACATTTCTCTCTGAGCATAAGAAATTGCATGACCCCATATCTCCCTCTCTTTTAACATGTAAATATAGTTCTGGGGCTGTGGGTAGTGCATGGGATGGTTTCTTGAAAGCCACATCCCTTCACTTACTGCTTCTGCAATGCAGCAGTCTGCAATGCAGATAGTCACAGGAACCATTCATAAGTACGAGGCTAAAGGCTCACACAGCAGCCTAAAGGCACAGGTGGATTAACAGTTCTTGAGATCCTGGGCCCAAAGGTCATTGCCATGACACCCACCCAGAAACTAATGTGGAGGAGCTGAGGGTATGGTAGCTGAAACACCAGCACTGACATTGGTTTCTTGGATCATGTTCTATTTTTGCAGGGTCACATGAGGCAGACACTGAGGGCACTTTTAAACAATCCCACTCACAAGCGGAATCATTCATTCTGTCACATCTCCCCCCCGCCCCCGCCTTCCTCTCTGCAACATGTCTGATGTTCAGAAGAGCATCAGACATGGCGTAGAGAGTATGTGCACATGCGCCTCCTTCTGTGCATGCACGCTCTGCCAGGGAACCCGGAAGTGCAGGTTAAAGCCGGCACATCGGAGAGTCGCCTTGAAGGGGGCAGGATCGCTGGGCCGGCTCGACGTGGCTGCATTCCACGTCGGGCATTTAAACAGATGGTGTCAATGGTGACTGTTAAAGGGCTTAGCCACCATTTCCATCTCTGCTGTAATCTCTTGGCTATACCATGCAACTATTTTTCTTGTGCTTCTTCTTGTCTCCCCACCACACACCCCATGAGTGTCTTCACACATTGGAACTTTTCACAGACACCTACAACAGCACCAAAGGTTTGCTTTGGGTCTGTCTTGGAGTTACTATGCAGTGGGATTTTTGGAGACATTTTAAAGACATTGTAACCTTGAAGAAACACCTGGATGGCAGATATGGTGTTCCAGCACAGATCACCTCAGAGATACCATGTAGTCAAATGTTGGGGAGGAACAAGAAGGTTGGAAAGTAAGTTCAGGATTATTCAAATTTTTTTGCCTTCTGCTGTTAATCTGGACTCAGTCTGAGTCTGAATCTGAGGTCGCTTTTAGATGAGCGGCGCGCGATTGTGCATCGTGATTGCGCATAATTAGAAATAGCTGCATATATTAATTACACGAGATGGAAGCGGGGTATTATGCGCATATTATGGCGGTTGCACATTTTTAAAGTCCGCAAATTAAATACCTCACGATCGAGGTATTTAATTCACGGACTTTAAAAATGCACAACCGCCATAATATGCGCATAATACCCCGCTTCCGTCTCGTGTAATTAATACATGCGGCCGTTTCTAATTATGCGCAATCATGATGCGCAATCGCGTGCCGCTCATCTAAAAGCGGCCTGAGACTAGAATAAAGACTTGAGCAAAACTGAGACTAGAACAGTGTTACTCTCAACATTTTAAGTTCCAGTGTTAAAGTTGCTCGATACTGCCCTTTGCTGGACAGAGACTACTAAGAACCAGGAAATATTTAACTATACTTTTCTTTTGTGAGTGAAATCATGCCCAGTTCAAACTGAGACATTACAACTTCTTCAGTTTATTGCCCAGTTTATTGGGTCCAGGTTTAACACATTTAAACCTATAGGCATATATAAACACATATAAATAGGGCATTTGAAATTACGTCTCTGGGTACAGCCACATGAGGCGGGACCAGCCGGATCCACCCACCTACCCTGGGGAGGGTGAACACAGCTGCAACACTTTGGACCAGCAAGGGGAGCAGCCCAAACAATCTGCCCCCCTGTGGGGAAACTGGGTAGGTAGGCTGCTGTCAAAAGCGCTGCAACGCCCTGAGGGCAGGCTGAGAAGTGGTCAGCCTGAGTGGGCACCCAACCTGACCCTGCCCAACCCCCTTCCCCAGCCTGCCCACCCCATCTCCATCATTACATAGATGCACAGGAATGGCTGACTACACCCATGACTGTATGGTGCCAGTAGACCTCATTACAGGCTGCACGAGACCAGCCTGATGGGAGGCAGCCCATTACCCCACATTGGTGCAGGTGGGGCAATGGTAGCCTGCAATGTGTCACTGGCCTTCTCTGGTGGATGCATCATGTGGCAGTCAGCTGCTTGCTTTAGGATTGAAGTGGGTGAACATCTGGTGTCCACCAGCCTGACAGTCAGCTGCATCATGGGTTAATGCAGGGCAAGGAGGCCCAATGTGGGAGGACGTCTTATGTGCCCTGCCCCTTACTCTATATGGAATAGATATTTGGTCCTTTCATTCACCGTTGTGCTTGTTGACTCACCAGCTGCTTTTGAATGGTTTTATCATTTTGTTTTACATTAGTGACTGGAAGGGTGCAAACCAAATGACTGTTTCCCATCCATATTCCCAGATAAATATCTGTGCAAACTAAGAATGGCAGTGATGGATGGAGCTCACCTGTGTAATCCAAAAAAAGAACTAACGATAGTATCAGGTTTTGTTTGCTTACAACAGAAATGAGGAAGGTAATCCAGTGGTTCACAGATTCATTTTTCACCAATGTCTTCCGTGTCATTTAGTACCCAGCATTCAAATCTGCTCCCTCAACATATTTTTTGTGATAAATGGCTATTTACAGTCATTTATAGGAAAGGGCAGGAGAAGTGGGTTCCAGCTGCCTGAAGAATTTCTAGTTTTTCTTCTGACTCCAGTTCAACAAATTCATTTGAAGATGTGGGAAGCTTTAACTTTAAGCACAGGACTGTGAGCTTACAGTTATGTATGTACTTCAGTGCTTTGCTGAATCAAGGCCTTGGTGTGGGATTGCCATAGCTTTCATTTTGTAAACAGTTTTCACTGGAAATCTTTATTTTATTAAGGAAGAATTTATACGCATTCTCTAAGGTGGCTTCCATGTAGAGTTGAATAATGTCTGTTGTCCCTGATCAGAACATTCTTAAGGCACTGCCCTCTATAGAATCAGTTCTCATGGCTTCTACCACAGGCTGTGGATAATTAGTAATTCCTGCATTATAAACCATGTGAAAACATATGCAACACTAACTCCACTTTAACACTACTTTAATATTTCTTATACATGTTGCAGGGCTGTATTGATGCCCTATGCAGCCCTGCAACATGCACAAAAAATGTTAAAGTGGTGTTAAAGTGGAGTTAGCGTTATTTCTGTATTGATTCTCACTGACAAGAATCTGCATTTTTCTCACAGATACTAGACAGACACATGTGATGCTACCAGGAGAAACCCATCCTTTATCTCAGCAGGAGATCTGTTTCAGCACTTGTGTGGAAGAATTGCTGAGGGAATGAAATGACAATCCTAGGTTTGAATTACCAAGCACGGTTCTCTGCAAGGTGCAGTTTGCAAGAAAACTAATGGAAATATAAACCTTTGTTCTTAAAGTGAAAAATGAAATATTTGAATATTTGGTCATACTATTTTAATTGTTTTGCCTCTCATGGATGACAGAGGGTAATGTCTCATTGCATATGTTTGTTTAAACCTCACAATTACACAGCAAGATTCCTCCTTTTTTAATTTACACAACAACATTTACATTTCTCAGCCCCACCAAGACAGAAGCTGGACAAAACCTGATCATTACAATAATAATAATAAATAATAATAACTCCTACGCCAACCTCACCAGAATGAGTCCGTAGGCAGTAGGCACTGATTCAACACAGTCTGTGATCATAACACACTTTTCCTTTAATCTGCCCAGGCAAGGGCCCTCTGCAGAACTGAACTGGACACAAAGGATGTGCAGGAGGGAATGTCTCACATTCCACACGTTGTTAAATATTAGGGGCTGCAGAACCAAGTAGGGTGCTTGTCAGCCTCACTGCTTCTCAACAGATTGTGCCTACTGTAGTAATTCACAAAATGTTTGCCAATACGCCTTCATTTTGAGAGTTAAGTGGAATCCCCTGACCTAAAATAGCAACAGTCACGCAAAGTATACCCATAGTGGTTGTGACTAGAGCTGAAAGAAGTAACTGCAAAAACGAGTATACCCAATGAATTTCCAAATAGACTCGGAAATATCAGGTACTGACCAATACCTGAATTCGACCCAATTAGAGTTCCGGAATGTCCCAGAATGTTGACTTCTAGCCCTGATTTTTTGGTTTTCTGTCCTGATATACTGATCAGTAATTGAAAAGCCAGAAAATCGGTAGTAGAAATGACAAATTATTCAGGTAGCTAGGTACCCAAAATGTAGTTGAGTAGCCCATCAAGTACTTAAAAATGCAGGTATTACTCATGGGTAGCAATCAGCTACCCATTTCAGCTTTTGCTGTGACCTTATGTGCCTATTGGGTGACACCACCATGCATTGGGGTTCAACCCATTGTTTCAGAGCCCTCAGGCTACTGACTACACCCCTGGAATAATGGAGAAAGCTGTTCCCTGAAACAGCTGTGGACGTGCTGGCCATAGGAAAAGTACCCTGAGGTGGCAGATGACCTCATTTGCCTCTATACAAGTCTAGAGGGCTAGCTCAGTGATAACCAAGAACCTGAACCAAGTACCAGTAGGAATCCTTCCATTAACTTCAGTAGGAATTGGTCTGAATGCACACCACAGATTCCCTCAGCCATGAAAACCTGCTCTAGCAGGTAAGAGCGAATGAGACCTTAGGTCTCCTACATCTACCTGTGGCAGAAGCCCTACACTCAAAGTAATAATATACCAATAGGGATATGCAGAGGATCAAACAGCGCTCTGTGCATTACTTGCCATTTTCAAAGTTCTGTACTTTCCATTTGTAAATGCCAGCTTATGTTTTCATTTATATTTATCCTGAAATCTTCTCTAAGTTTTACATTTTAGAGAGAAAATCATTCTGAAGGTAAATCCTTGGATGACTAGTGACTGATGTGACTGTAGCAGTTTGGCAGTGTCAGTGTGTAAGTTGATGCAGGACCAGGGCCCCAAATAAGCAACTTAGTTGGGGATTAACTCCCAACAGTCTTCATTAGATTTCTCAACAGTTCTTAGGCAACTTTATACCACTGTACTCATTGGGAAAGCTATCAAACCTCCAACTTAGTCATAATAAACCATCAAAGTCTTGTAAATCTTGTAAGTCATAATAAGCCATCAAAGTCTTGCCAAAACTCTTGTTCATGCTCTGGTCATCTCTCGCCTCGATTACTGTAACCTCCTTCTCACTGGCCTTCCCCGGTCCCACCTTTCTCCCCTCATCTCTGTCCAAAACTCTGCTGCCAGGGTCATCTACCTTGCCAGTCGCTTCGACCATGTGCAAGCCCCTCCTCTCTCTGCTTCACTGGCTTCCCCTTCCTAAACGAATCCTGCACAAGCTCCTAGTCTTCACCTATAAAGCTCTTCACAACCTTGCTCCCCCCTACCTCTCTGCACTTATCGCCCTCCATACTCCAGCCCGTGCACTTCGCTCCTCCTCTGTCCCTTCTCTCACCCTTCCATGCCTTCCCTGCTCCCCTAAGCGCCTTCGTCCCTTCTCACTTGCTGCCCCCCATGCCTGGAACTCCCTCCCTGTCCACATCCGCCTTGCACCCTCCCTTCATACCTTCAAATCTCTCCTTAAAACTCACCTCTTTCTCTCTGCTCTGTCTGACTCTTTATCCTGCTGAGCCACTATTCCTATACCTACGATCGGTTTACCCTTATCCTTGCAACATGGACCTGCCTGTTGTCATTCTCATCGTAACCAAGCCAAGTACGTGCACTTGAGACCTCGCATCTTCAGGAATGTTAGTCCCCTTGTCTCTCCCTCTGTTCCCCTTCCTAAGTCTCTCCCCCAGCTCCTGTCTCTCAGATTGTAAGCCCTAGGGGCAGGGACCGTGTCTATTTTATTACTTTGTGAAGTGCCAGGTACACTGCTGGTGCTATATAAATGTTTGTTAATAATAATAATAATAATAATAAAAGTCCTTCTAGCCAGGAGTTCAGTTTCTGGCTGATCTTAGGCCACTTTCAGTTCTCCCCCAAGCACATTCTGGCTGTGTGAGGGAATGCACTGCCAGGATATGTGCGGGGTGCCACCGGTCTGAAAGCCCCCCCACGCAGCTTTACTGGCAAACAACCACAGACATACAGAGCAGGATTTGTACAGGTGTTTGCCAGCCAAACAGCGCTGGTGAGCTTTCAGACCAGCAGCACCCCATGCATATTCTGGCTGTGCATTCCCTCCTGCAGCCAGAATATGCGTGGGGAGGGGGAAGAGGTCTGAAAGCAGCCTGAGTCTCAAGACTATTCCAGCTTGCCTTCAGTAGCTGTAGGCTGGTCTTCTCTGGATGGCTAGAGGTTTTTTCTCCCTCCTGCTTCTTGCCAGTTAAGTCCCTTGGCAGGTCCTTAGTATCTCCCTCCTCAGGCTTGACTATCTGAATCCATGCTCTTGCTGGAGCCAGCAGTAGGCTGAGAGCCCCCAGCATAGTTCCTTTGCCTTGAGAGTCCAAGAGCAGACTGCCAGCCACAGCAACGAGCTCCTTCCCTGTTGGAGCCCAGAGCTGACTAATAGCTGCAGCAGAGAGCAACTTCCACTGCTAAAGTGGAGGCTGGACTACTGCAACGCGCTCTACATGGGGCTGCCCTTGTTCCTGCTTCGGAGGCTGCAGCTAGTGCAGAACGCGGCAGCCCACCTCCTTTCGGGGACGAGTCGCCGGGACCACATAACACCTGTGCTCTGGGCTCTGCACTGGCTGCCAATAGCATGCCGAGCCAGGTTCACGGTACTGGTGTTGCCCTTATAAGGCCCTTCACGGTCTGGGCCCCTCATACCTCAGGGATCGCCTCACCCTCCGTGCCCCAGAGCAGCTCCTTCGGTCTGCCGGGGGTGCCTTCTTGGAGGTCCCCCGTGTTAGGTGGAGGACCACAATGGAGAGGACATTCTCGGTGGCCGGGCCACGCCTTTGGAATTCCCTCCCGGAGGAAGCTCGCCTGGCCTCGAGTCTTTTAACATTCTGGCAAGTTTGTAAAACCTGGCTGTTCGCCCAGGCCTTTGGGGAGGGTGGGATAATGGGTGTTTATCACCCTACCTTTCCTTATTATTTTTTGTAAATGTTTGTTCTCCCTGTTTTTGTAAGTTTTTTTATGATTGTTTTAATATTTTAAAAATTGTTTTAATTAAAAGTTGTTAGTTGCCCCGAGTTATTTGCAGGAGGAGTGGGATATAAATAAATAAATAAATAAAGCCCAAAACAGACCATCTCTCCTTTCCTTTCCTTCCTGGCTCTGCTTTATGACTGGTTTTCTTTTCCTGTTGAGAGAGCAGCTTCCTCCTTCCTAGGTAGCCAGCTGCCCAGCTGAGCCTAATTAGCTCCCAGCTAGCTAATGAGCAGCTTGCTGGCTGCCTGTGAACTTAAACTGGGTGAATTTCTGCAGCTGCTTTTAGTTAGTAAGCTGTTCTGAGGCTTTTGGTCTCTTTCAGGTTGGCTTCTGCCAAGCCTTGCGCACTCCCAAGCTGGTAGCCGGCTCTGTCATCACTCTACTACCTCTGTTGCTGTGTTAGGCTGCAGTCTGTTACAGAGACAACAAAAATATTTCCTTTGGGACTTTGCTGTGTTTGTTGGTTTAATGTGGGTCAGAGGCAGATGGGGCTAGAGTTCAAAATGTTGTTCAGACACAGAGACACTCCAAACCCCAGTCATTTTACAATTGTACCATCAGATGCTGCTTTCCTTGGCAGAAAGCCTTATTGGTCCACAAGTTGCTGTTTGGAGGTCAACCCTGTAATTTTTCTCAGGAAAAGAAAAATGTTTACAGAATAAAGGATAGACAACACTTGTAAACAGAAAAGTAGGGCTTTGGGGCCTATTGTAACATAGAGAGACTAAAAACATCAGATGATAATAAGATTTTATTATGGATTTTTGTTTGCAAAGCATTATGTTTTCCTCATTAAACACTGTACATGCTGTAATTCTGGCATGTTAACATGGATAATGCGTACTTACTTTAAATTATAGCTCTGCAGAAGGAACACTTATTAAACCTTAGCAACTGTGTAGCATTGCAAATGGAGGGGAGATTTCTTCCCCATCCTTGTATTGATCAGCTCATGCCCTGAAATATCTCCTGAATTTTAATTTTATCTTCTTATAGATTTTGTAAGCTGCCCTGAGCCATTTGGGAAGAGAGGGATAAAAACTGGAATAAATAAATGTATTTAGAATTTAGCATAACATGATTTCCCCCTCACTGACTGCTGTATTCTATATTTTAAAAATAGCTATTTTAAAATAAATAAATAAATAAAAATAAATTGAATAAAAATAGGTGCTGTTCCTTTTGCAGTGCTTTTCTGCAAAACTGCCACAGGAGTACCTTGTGAATTCTGTGATGCTTACTGGTCAGTGGTTATGGTGTGGCTTTTTAAATGCTAAGTGCTGCTTTGAAAATCAACCTGCTTTTGCTTTGTGTTACTAAGCTAGGAGACTTGTGTTTGTGATGCTTATTACTGCTGTGCTACCTGGCCTTTAATCTTCTGTCAGTCTAAATGGTCCCATTACTTTGATATTCTCAGAAAGAAGTAGTTATCTGGAACAGGGTTAGTTAACTACAAATGTTAATTGTTCTGTCCTCCCAATATGCCAGAGTCTGAGAAGATAAAGAGAGAGTAAGGGACCCTATTGGGCCGCTCTTGCTGAGTAGAACCTCATGTCATTTTAGAAATACTGCTGCCATGGAAATCAATGTAAGCAAGTCAGTTCAATCATTAAACTTACTACTCTGCTATGGTGGGGTGGGGGTGTTTTCCGCAGCCTAGAGGACACCTAGGGTGAAAACAGACATGACGCTAACCACCCTTTAACCACCCTTGGTGGTCATTTATGCATGTTTCCGGGCTGTATAGGGTACTAATACAGCCCTGCAACATGCATAAATAACCACCAAGGGTGGTTAAAGGGTGGTTAGCGTCATGTCTGTTTTCACCCCATATCTCTGGGTTAGTCAGCAAAAATGTATATGCCTGACTGCCTGCAAGTCTGTCTAGTCTGGGCACCTCTGGAGCTTGCAGTATGGCTGATGTGTAGGCACAGCTCATTGAACAGGCAACATGATGACAGCATCAGTACCACCTGCTTTCCAGCCCTGCTTCTCCCTGCCCCAATTCCTTCCTCCTCCTGGGCTCCAGGACAAGGAGGGGTACTCCTCTTCCCCCATCTCCATGTGAAGGGTTTGATTGAAGCAGCAGGTGGGGGGTGGGAGCTGTGCATTGCACATCAGTCAGATAGCTCTGCGTGTGGTTGGTCCTCACGGTGTTTCAAACTGGCCCTGAATTGTAAGAGTGGCAGAATTTGGCCCATTGTTACCCAAATACTACACAGGAAAGCTATGGTAGATTATCATTATTACTATGAATTAGTTATGCCAGCAATGGGCCTGGCATTGAACAATAATTAGAGACAGGGTTCTGCCCCAAGGGGTTTACAATCTAGGATAGACAGAGGAGGACAAATGAGGAAGAAGGAAAACACATGAAGAGACATGGATACATTCATGAAGTTGAGAATTCAGTCAACCTGCAAATCGAACCACAGTCTACGAAGTCAGTGTGATGGCTTATTCACAATGCCTTCTTTCCTGTCTTGACTAACATCTTTGATTTGCTCTAGGTCAATGCCATTCTCCTAGAGACACTCCAATTCACAGTTATATTTGGATTTTTAATGGTCCGAAATTTGTAATGGCAATCTAAATGGAGTGTTGTGAAGAGGAATGACTGAACACTCTTTCACTTTATCTATTAAGAAGTAAGGGCTGTGTGAAAATGTGTAAACTCTCTTTAGCTCTGCTTGCTTTTGGTGTATAGCATGCAAGATTTGTTTACCCTGCAAGGCAAACATAGCTCACGCATATGAATGAATATCGCCAGGAATATCAAACTGAAATCCCTCTCATGTTTTATTTATCTATTATATTTCTAATACAGAATCAAATCTGACAAACGAGTCAATAACACCTCCCTCCCAAAAAATATTTTATTCAGGATTTGTCAACATAACAAAGCTTCCAAATTTTTTGCACCGACATATGTTTAAGCTTGACTGTCTACAATCTGTATATCACAAATAACAACTAGTGAAGAATAAATAAAAGAGAAATAAAGGAATATAAATCATGATCACAAAAAAGAAAAGACAAAAGAACAAAACTTTTGGCGAGGGGTGGGGGGTGGGGTTTTCCCCCACATATTGTAATTTTAAATTGTTTTAATTTTTAAAATATTTTTATTGAATGTTGTTCGCCGCCCCGGGCTGCCCTGAGGGCAGGAGGGGCGGGATATAAATTTTAAATAAATAAATAAATAAAAAACAAAGGAAAGTGCAATCTAAAAGAAATAATATTTGCATAATTAACGCTGACATCATCCAGGATTGACCAAGTTTGCAGTAGAAATAATGTGCTGCAACAATTGCAGAGTAAGTTCCAGGAATAATTTCAAGAGGGCCAGTTCCCAAGAACTTCATATGTCTGTGATGCATATCATGTCATGGGGTTTATTCATGTCCACCATCTCAGTGGTGATATTTCAACATGGTGTGTCCACAGTAGGTAGAACTCTTCCAGGTTTTAGTTGTCCTGTAATGCTGCTGTTATGCGTCCCATTGTAATGGTAAACCATAGCCTTTGTATCCATCTGTTGTAAAGTGGATCATGAAGAGTTTTCCAGTTGGATACTATTGTACGAATTGCAGCTAGGAACAGGATTTGACAAGACATCCTCTTCTCCTTCCTCAATTGAGGATCAGGGAAAATCCCTAGTAATGCAATTTGGGGAAGAAAGGGTATCTTCTCTTCCGTCACTTTCTCTAGTTGAGACCTATCCACCTCCAAAACTGATTTATTTCTGGGCACTCCCAGCAGTAATGTATGAGAGTGCTAACCTCCACACAGTCACACCAGCATGTGTTTGAATACTGACAGTTTATTAGATGGATGCCCTGAGGTGCGAGGTATAGACTTAGGATTAATTTCAGTTGGGGTTCTCTCACTAGGAGAGATTTGGAACATTTGTTCATGGTTTGCTAGATCTGAACCATATCTTTTAGATGGATATTTCCAAATTGTTGCTCTAGTACGCTAGATACCTTGCATCAGATAGTCTCATTATTTTTTTTTAACTGTTTTGTAAAGGGTAGACAGTATTTGAGGGTTGGGTGCAGTCCTAAGGAGGTAACTTTCTAGTTCCTGTGGTTTTCTGTTTTAATGTTTATTTTCTTGAGCGTTATTGAAAATATTCATGAGTCTACAGTAAAATAAAAAAACCAATCTTTTCTTTCAGGGAGATTTCTAATAGTCCATAGTTTTGAATGAACTGTGGACTAATAGTCCATAGTTTTGAATGTAGTTTTGAAGGTCCATAGTTTTGAATGAACTGTGGACTAATAGTCCATAGTTTCAAAGGTCCATAGTTTCTAATAGTCCATAGTTTGGGATGTATCTCCAGAGAACAGATGCATTGCCCAAAATATGCCCTGTTGATGCCATCTATCTGCCATTTTCTTATTGCAATTCCCTTCTGCCAATTGGAACCCAAAAATCGAGATATAAGGAGATTTACCCAGGGGGATTTCCAATGTACAAAGACAGGTGGTCCAGACTTCCATGCCAATTTAGCAAAGGGATGATTGGTCTCTGTTTTTAGTTTTGCATCTGGTGTATCTGAAATCAAATTCTCACTGGCGACTAGTGGGTTCTGAGGCTGGTGGGGCAGTGGGCGGGGCCAGTGGCAGTTGATGCCAATCCCATGGTAGGTAGAGCCAATCCCATGGTAGGTGAAGCCAACCCCACAGTAGGCAAAGCCAACCACAAAATTATACACTTTCATGATCAATGGAACAGAACAGGCGCACAAGGATACACATACACACAAGGAATAGAACATGCACAAAAAGATAGCAGTTTTAGGAAACAACAAGTACAACAGAGCCAAATGTGTCCAAATGTGTCCTCCTGCAAAGTCTTGACATTTTTTACCCATGAAATTTCTTTTTCCACCAGCACCCAAGCAGGTTCAGTATTTTCCTTGACCTACATTTTAATCCCCCGGAATGCAGAGGTCCATAGGTATATTTTTATATCGGGAATGTTAAGGCCATCTGAGTCTTTATTCATAATAAAATACTAAGTTGAATTCTAGGTTTTTTACTATGCCAGATAAATTGAAAAACTGTCTTGTTAAATAATGCAACAAATTATTCTGGTGCCTCCACAGGTAGGGCCAATATCACATAAAGGAGTTTGGGTAATATCGTTTTGATGAGATTAATACGACTGAGCCAGGAACACTGAAGTCCCTTCCAGGTATTTAATTTGTCACTGATTTATTCCAGCACATGTAAGTAATTAAGTTTATATAGATATTTAGGGGGTTTTGGTAAATAAATAACAAGATATTTAATGTGGTGTTTTGACTTATTAAATTGCAATAGTGAACTCAATTCTTCTCTGGGTATTTTATGTTCATTGACAAGAGTTGGAATTTATTTAAGTTCACTTTATATCCTGATACTGACCCAAAGGAATTTAGAAGGTTTCTTACCACAGGGACGGAACTTTTAAGTCTGTTAAGAATATCATTGTGTCATTGGCATACATAGCAACTTTATATTCAACTTGTCCACAAAAATACCTTTGATTTCCAGATGCTATTTTAAGCAATTACACCTTTTTGACCTTTCAGCTTCTGCAAACTGGTAAAATGAAGCAGTTTTTCTTTCCAAAACAGTAGAAGGTGGATTTAGTCATTAAGATTCTAACCTTCAGTGTGGGAGACCTGAGTTCAGTTTCCTGCTCCCTAGGCTCCCCAGAGGTACTGTGTGCTGCAGCCATGTAATTCTCCATACATAGGTTCCCCGTTTGTTAAATTGGGAAAATAGCACTTCTCTATGGGTGATTTCAGACGTTACGTTTTCGGCATTCACCACAGTCAACCTCAGTCAAACGTGGGGTGTGGTGAAAGAGCCATGCACATCTGTTTGCTCGCATCCAGATGTTCACCACAGTCAAACGCAGCCCGGGGTGAATCTAACCATGCTTCATGAGGTCGGGGCGGGAGGAGGTCCAGAAGTGTGGTGAATGTCCACCACGGCAGGGGTGAAAGAAATGTAACGTCTGAAGGGAACCCCCCTGGCCACAGTGAAAGGAATTGACCACGGCCATGGTGACGGCATGCAGTGTCGCTGCCAGGTAACCAACAACAAGCGGCACACGGAGGGAAATTTAAAGGGCAGTCAGCAGTAGGTGAACGTGGTGGAGAAGTTGATGGAAAGGAGGGAGGTGGAAAACGTGCGGAGAGTGGAGAGAGGGGGCACGGAGGAGGTGCAGCAGCAGCATCAGCAGCATGGGGAACCCCGGTACAAGGTATGGGGTGCAGCCGGGAGTGGGTGGATTGGGGCCAGGGAGAGGGGGGTGCGGGAAGGGGGGGAAGGAGGGAGGGACCGCAGCCACCAGGAGCCTAACCAGCAGCCCCCATTGTACCCACAAACAGACCAGCAAGAGACCATGCGTCCTGGAGGAACCTGAGGCCAGAGGGAGCCAGGGACAGGTGGCGGGGGCCGTGGAGGAGGCGGGACACAGCAGAGGGGCCGACACCCAGGTGCCGGTACCACGGGGGGGGGGGGGTCAGTGGGGGCTCCAAGAGACCCATGACCTAATTGCTATCTGGGCGACACCTGAGATGCAGGCCAAGCTGGCGATCAACACCTGGTATGAACAGGTGTTTGCCCAGATAGCCACGGAGATGGGGGAGGCCAGATACGACTGCACACCCACACAGTGCTGGACTAAGATCAAGGAGCTCAAGAAGGGCTATAAGGATGTAATGGACAATAACCAGCACTCTGGGTGGGCGACACGGGCCTCCCTCTACCTGGATGCACTGAGTCGGGTGCTCCACCGCAAGGGCTCCATAGTTGCTCGGCGCCCGGTAGGAGGGGGCACCCAGGAGGAGGGACCCGCGGATGAGCACACACACCCCTGCAGCCATTGAGCCCTGGGCAAAGCTGGGCACTGGGCACGGAAGCCCCAGAGGAGCTGCCAGGGACCTCGGGTGCGTGCGCCCAGCACACCCCCAGCCTGACCACCAGTGAGGGCACGCACACCCCAGCTGACTCAGAGGAGGTGGAGGGCAAGGAGGAGACCATCACCCTGCATCTCACAGCATGCCACCCCAGGGACCAGGCAGACACTAGCCCCAGTGACCGACTGGCCTCAGAGGGAATGGACACGGATGGAGCAGGTAGGGGTAATGCAGGGCACACACAGGACCTCAAGGGGAGGGGGGCCACAGGGGGTGGAAGGGGATGGGAGCAACCCCCCACCCCCTGGTCCCGGATGCTGGGAAGGGGCACGGGCAGAGGGAGCTGCACAGGAGCCAGCGGTGCCCATCCCAGGGTGAAGGAGCTTCCCGAGCATGGGAACAGGAGGGGGCAGGGGAATGGCACCCCACATGCTTAACTGACCCCTTTATCACCCTACAGAGCCACACGGGGGACGGGAGGGCCGTGGCTGGGGCTGCCGGTACTGCCAGCCCCGAGGATGTGGGAGCACTGAGCGTGGATGGCAAGGCACCGGGAGGACCTAGCGCAGGAGCTGGTCACCAGCAGCACGCGGCAGACCGAGGAGATGATGGAAACTTTCCACTGGCTGGAGGAGGGGACCATGAGGGCCCTGCAACAGGCGGAGGGGAGGGACCAGGCGCTGTTGGCGGAGATGCGCAAGGACCGATGGCTGATGAAGCAGGACATGGACCGCCAATTGGCCGCGGCTGGGGCCGCCGGTACTGCCAGCTCCGAGGATGTGGGAGCACCGAGCGTGGACGCGTAGGCACCGGGAGTACCTAGCGCAGGAGCTGGTCACCAGCAGCACGCGGCAGACCGAGGAGATGATGGAAACTTTCCACTGGCTGGAGGAGGGGACCATGAGGGCCCTGCAACAGGCGGAGGGGAGGGACCAGGCGCTGTTGGCGGAGATGCGCAAGGACCGTTGGCTGATGAAGCAGGACATGGACCTCCAATTGGAGGTACTCCAGGCCCACTCGGACTGGCAGGACCAGTAGTCCGAGGAGCTCGGCTGTAAACTGGACCAGGAGCAGGGCACGTCCCTACTTCTGCAGGCCAGGACCTTGAGTGCCTTCATACTGGCAGCAGCCCCGCCGAGTGCCATGTCAGTGCCCAGACCCGTGCCCCCTCCATCCCCCCAGCCATACCACAGGCCCTGACGGCACCACAACCCCCGCTGCCCCAACAGCACCTGGGATCGTGGATCCGGGGACCCGTGCCCCCACAGCTTGGATGCCAGGAGTCAGGCCACCGGGCCCTGATATGGCCGCAGCTGACATGGGGGGTGTGTGTGTGTGGACAGGAGCCCCCCGGGGTGGCGGGAAGGGGGCAGGGGCAGGGTCCCTGGCCCTTCAGGCTGACAGCACCTCCTCCTCCATTTCGGACAAGGGGGGATCGGTAGCCTTGGCCATCCCTTGGCCGTCCGTATGTCTCTGGCCCGGACCTGGCCTCCCTCATCCATGCCTTTGTCACCTCGAGGTTCGACTACTGCAATGCGCTCTACGTGGGGCTTCCCTTGTTCTTGGCTCGGAGGCTGCAGCTGGTGCAGAATGCGGCGGCTCGTCTTCTTATGGGGACGGGTCGCCGGGAGCACATTACACCCGTGCTCCGAGCTCTGCACTGGCTGCCGATAGTGTGCTGGGCCAAGTTCAAGGTCCTGGTGATGATCTATAAAGCCCTATACGGTCTCGCCCCCTCGTACCTTAGGGACCGCCTCACCCTTCGCGCCCCAGAGCGGCTCCTGCGGTCTGCCGGGGGTGTCCTCCTGGAGGTCCCCCGTGTTAAACGGGGGGCCACGATGGAGAGGGCATGCTCGGTGGTGGGACCGTGGCTGTGGAACTCCCTTCCGGAGGAAGCTCGCCTGGCCCCAAGCCTTTTAACATTTCGGTGAAACTGTAAGACCTGGCTGTTTGCCCAGACCTTTGGGAGGGAGGGTGGGGAGGTAGGTTTTTAGTCCCCTACCCATTTGTGTTGTGGTTTTTTGGTCTAGCCCTGTTTATAGTTATTTTATATTTAATATTTAATATTTAATATTTTAAGTATTTTTGATGGTTTTAGATTGTTTTTATTGTATTTTATTGTCTGGATGACGTAAGCCGCCCCAAGCTGCGTTGCAGGAGGGGCAGGGTAGAAATGTATAAAATAAATAAATAAATAAAATGTATAAACAAGGGAAACCCTCCCACCCCTACAAAACAAACTGAAAAAGGAACTCTGAGGAGTTTCTGTAGAGCCAAACAAGCAGGGGAGACAGGAGGACAAGCCCTGAGTGAAATATCCAAAATGACGGGTGCAGCGGAGCAGCAGACCCCAGAAGAACCCTCTGGAGAGTGGGGAGGGGAACTGCACTCGGTAGCACGCCTAATTCAGGAACTCAAGGAAGAGATAAAGACAGATATGCAAAAAGCCAGTATGCACAGAGACAAACTGTAATAAAATAAGCAAGGTGCAGCAGGTCACAGAAGAGACTAACGTGAAAATTGAAAACATCAATAAAAGCATACAAGCCCTGGAGGAAAGGGTCTCTAGGGCAGAGGATCAGGCCACGATACAAGAACAGGGGTTGGCCCAAACACAAGAAGAGTTACAGACAAAAATTGAAGACCTGGAGAACAGGTCTAGAAGAGCTAATCTTAGAATTGTTGGAGTGCCTGAGGGGCTGGAAAAAGAAGGAATGAAAAAGCTGATTGAGCAAATCCTGATGGAAAACTTTCCAGAAGACAGGCAAGTTCACTCCCCTAAAATAGAAAAAGCACAAAAAGCACCCTAAGCCCAAGGAGAATGAAACACCACGCACTATTATAGTGAAAAAGGATCTTGGCAGATTTGTAACTCAGGGAATTGGCAGGGTGGTGGTGGCATGCGCTCCAAAAAAGAAGGTAGGGGTCATCATAGGTTTCAGGAATGGAGAAGTTAAAATAAATAAGGAAATCAGAGATGACCAGGGAAGATTCCTGATGGTCAATGTTGAAATCGAAGGGGAAAAGTTTGCATTGGCAAACATATTTGCACCCAACGACAATACAAACCAATTTTTGCAGACCACACTTAAAAGAATAGAAGAAGAAACAGTGGGGGTATTAATAATCCAGGGAGATTTCAACACATATTTTACAGAACATGACACATAAAATAAATAAATAAATCACTAATTGGCAAAAAAAAGATAGCAGCGGAGGTGGAAAGGATGGGTTTAATAGATGGATGGAGGCATTTAAATCAAAGCTCAAGGGAATATTAATATTTTTTAGCAGTTCATGGATCCTTCTCATGAATAGACCACAACTGGGTGGAAAAAAATGAACTAAAAGCACTGAAGCAGTGCATAATCATCCCATTAGTGATCTCAGATCACTATACTATTAGCTCTACATGGGAATGGGGGGTTACAGTGAAAACACAAAACAAAGGCTGGAGACCGGAGACTCTTTTAGCCAACGTAGAAGCCTCTAAACAGATACAGGAGGAAATCAAATCATATTATGAGATGAATGAAGTTTCGGTGGAATCAATATACACTCTGTGGGAGGCCGCTAAAGCGGTAAAAGCTAGCATCAATAAACAAAGGAAACAGAGAGCTAGGGAGTTATATCAAGAACCATTGGAGCTAGAAAAAAGAGGGAAATTAAAATGCACACAAACAATAAAAAAAGAGATAATACAGGTTAAGGGTGAAATAGACACTATGGAACAGCAAAAAAGAATCCAATAACTGAAGAGAATAAAATGTTTTTATTTTGATCAAGGCAATAAAGCAGGTAAAACATTAGCTAGGCTAGTACAAATTAAGAGAATCAAAAGCTCCATAGCAAAAATTAGAACACAGGCAGAGACAATGAGCTCAGACACACAGCAGAGTTAGGAGGCTTTTGTGAAATTCTACGAGCAGCTGTATCAAACGGAGAATCCTAAACCGGGTAAAATAGAAGCATTTTTAGGTAAAACTAATACGCCACGATTTAATGAAACCCAAATACAATATTTGAATGCCCCCTTTACATTAGAAGAAATAAGCAACGCCATAAAGGGATTAGCGAAAAATAAAACGCCAGGACTGGATGGTTACCCGGCTGAATACTATAATAAATTCAAAGACCTGATAGCTCCACACCTGGTGCAGATTTACAATCAAATAATAAAGGAGAAAGAGCTGCCTGGTACATTCTATGAAGCCAGGGTGGTAATGATCCCCAAGCCAAATAAAGATCCCAACTTATGTGAAAGTTATCGCCCCATCTCACTTCTTAACTTGGATTTTAAAATACTCACCAAAACATTGGCAAATAGCCTAGCAAATATAATAACTACTGTCATTAACCAAGATCAAGTGGGATTCATCCCCAATAGGCTGGGAGCAGATAACATAAGGAAAACCATTAACATTATGCATCACCTAAACAAGACCAGACAGCCAGCGATCTTGATCTCGGCAGATGCGGAGAAAGTATTTGATCGTCTTGAGGTGAGATAGCTGTATAAAATATTGGAAAAAATAGGAATTAAAGGGAACTTTCTCACCTGGATACAAGCTATTTATTCATACCCCCAAACTAAGCTACTAATCAATGACTCACTTACCAGATCCTTTACTTTAACCACAGGGACGAGACAGGGATGCCAACTGTCCCCGCTGCTTTTTGACATAGATTTAGAACCATTAGCATGAGCAATAAGACAGGAACCCCAGATCAAAGGTATTCAAATAAGGGACCAGGAGGTGAAAGTGGCGCTTTTTGCTGACGACATGCTACTATACATAGCTGACCCACTAAGGTCAGTACCCCCACTGCTTGAATTGATCAAAGAGGTTAGTCAAATTTCAGGCTATAAAATTAATGTCCAGAAATCAACTGCCATGATTTATGCACCAAACAAGAGAATATGGGTGTTTTCAGACGTTACGGGGCCCGTTGGCCCCATACCAAAAACACTCTATCCATTCCCCTCCGGGATGACCCCATCACGCCGTATCAGACGTGCCGGGGGGATCCCGGCAGGGAATCTGGAGGGGGCGGGGCCGTGCGGCGCAACGCGTGGTCACATGGCCCCGCCCCCTCCACGCGCCCCGCCACTCGCCCTCTGGGGAGACGGGCGGGCGGCGGGGCCAATGAGGCCTCCATGTCTGGCCGGATTCGCCATGACCTGAGATCCCGCCGGTGATCCCCGGCCGTGGCGCCCGACCAGATGTGATGCCGGGGTTCACCCCATCATGGAATTACATTCAACATGCAACTGCCTCCAGCCCCGCTGCTTCGGCCGCTTGCGTGGTGAATGTACTTCCACGCCGCGGTAACATCTGGGGGGAAACATCCATTTCCCCCAACAGACGTTCCGGAATCACAGCCACCACCCAGAATTGAGCGTGGTTGACTGTGATCTCGTAACGTCTGAAAATACCCTATATAACCAAATTATAGCAGCTCAGCCGTTCTTGGTTGCACAAGACAAAATAAAATATCTAGGAATACAGTTGACTAGGAATCATAAAAATCTCGAAGCTCTAAGCCAAATCAAAAAGAATATAGCTAGCTGGACTGGACTCACCAGCTCATGGTTAGGGAGACTCAATTTATATAAAATGATACCCTTATCTAAAATTTTATAGAGAGTTATAGCATTGCCAATTGAACTCCCTAAATCATTTGTTCAGCAACACAATAAGATCATGGGTGATTTCAGACGTTACGGGCGCCCGGTTCACCACAGTGGATTCCCGGCGGGGATGAACCGAACAACCACCCCCCATGGTCACTAAAAGCCCCAAAAAGACATGACGGGATCTGGACCACGGCAGAGAATTGGGCCGCCGGATCATAGGCTGAGGCAGTGCAACAGACGTGACGCCGATTTCTGGCCATGGTCAAAACACCCACAAGGCACCAGGCAGGGGCGGGACACAGACATGGTCGCCTGAGGGCAAACGAAGCCAGAAGGCACAAAAGGGAACGCCCACACAAGGGAAATGGGAAGGGAGGGGGGAGAGGGAGACAAGCCGGCCAGGTACCACACACAATAGGCACACAGACAACGGGGCACAGTGGAACACACAGCACAAACACACGCCCGGGCACACACCCGCACCCAGAAGGGAAAGGAAGGGAAGGGGTGACACGGGCTCCCGGACAGCATACAAGACACACCGAGCATGGGGGGGGTGTGGAACAGGGAAGTGGGGGGGGGACACAGCACAGGGGCAGGGCAGGACACAGGCACCGGCAAACACAACCCCCACAGTAGAACAGTCTGCACGGGTACCCCCACAGCAACACAGGCAGTCCCGGAATGGGGGGCCACAGGAGCTCAGGGCAAAGGTACAGCGAGAGCCCACACGGAACAGGGAGCAGTCCGGGAACTGTCCAGGGGGCACACATGGACCCCTCACGTCGGTGAGGGGGCGATGGAGGGCAGGCAGGAGAACCAGTGCAGGGCAGCACGTCCAATGTCACAAACACACACACCCTGGGAGGAAGGCGGGAGGGGCAGTCCAGGGGCCCCGTGACCCCGCCATCACACAGGCACCCAAAGGGGGGGCACCGGAGGGAGATCAGGTGGCCGAGGACAGTCAGCTGGACCTAGGGGGGCCAGGGAGGCCAAGCAGAGAGCTGGAACCAGGCGCTGGAGAGGGCAACCATGGAGGGGTCCAGCGGATGCAGAGGCAGGCAGGGGGGGAGTCCGGAGGGGGCCCGGAGCCACAGACAGGGCAGCAGCACCCCGGGAGGCAGGCAGCACGGCAGCATGTCAGGGACATCAGGGAGGTTGCAGGCAGTGGAACAGAGCCCCAGGGCAGCAGTGGGAGCCCACATGAGGCTGGGGTCTGGGGGGCACAGGGGGACTCACAGCCAGCTGCTAGGGGCCGCAGAGGGGCCAGGGCCCGGGTGCCCCGCTCGGTGAATGAGGTGGGGCCAATGGATCATGCCCCGGTGGTACCCCAACAAGGGCATGTGTTGGGCGATCAGGTAGTAAGCCTCGAAAGGATCCTGCATGGACAAGCTCAGCTGCACATCCGAACGGGACCACATGCCCGACAGCGCTGACAGCTCCACCGCGGTAGGCTCAGACACGCAGAAGTCAGCAGTAGGGGGCCACGGAAGCTGACCCAGCTCCAACAACCGGTGATACACCATCCCATGAGAGCACTGGTACCCACGGACCCTGTGGACACAGTCAAAGTACGACACAGCCAAGGCAGGACCCCACTCCACAAGGCAGACCGTGTAGGTGGCCAGGCTGCACACAGACAGGGCGGACATCATCTCAGCCACAGACCAGGCCACATGCGAGCACCTCCCCTCCGGGATGCACCCATCCAGGAAGAGAACCAGCCCCAGCATCTCAGCATGCAGCCGGCAATCACGGGCACTTGCCTCATAGCCCAAGTAACGAAGGCCAGAGCTCAGGCTCACATAAGCACCCAACTAGCTGTCCGCACAGCCCAGGGGCAACTGCACGGCTGGGGTATGCCACAGGTCACACAGGGACATGGTCTCGCAGAAGGTCCAGCTATGGGGGGCCCCATGGGGGTCCGGAAGTGGGAGCCCCATGGAAGCACAGCCAGCCATGGTCCAGTAAGACAGGGAGAATAACACCACGGCCAGGGGGGCACACATTCCCTGTAGGGCTGGGGGGAGGCTCTGGGGGGTCCCCAAGGACAAACAAGGTGGCCACAAGCCACAACATTGTATAGCAACAGAGAGAGGCATGGGCTGCGGGCCCGGCACAGCTGCAGGAAACAAGCACCCAGGCAGGACATCTGAGACTCTAATCAGGCCACCAAGGACACGGTGTAGCAAACAGGGAGGGGCGGGGAGATGGCTGAAGGCATGAAGCTGCAACAGGAATGCCTGGGTGCATGCCTGTCTGCATGCGAGGCCCCATGCGGGGGTAGCAGGTGCTCCCAACAGCACACCCGAGGCTCTCAGGCCCACCCACCCTGCCGGGGCAGGCCCAGTTAGTCGGGGGCAGGGCACTGGGTGACCTCGGCCAGGACCGGTCAGGCTGACAGCACCCTCAACCCCTGGGGCTGCCAACACCATGGAGGGGGACAGGGCAGCTGCCTACTGGATGCAACTCGTGCTCACAGTTGAGTGGTATCATGCCCACACCAACCAGCTGCTCATCTTTACCACAGAGGTGCACCTGGGTGCCCACCTGCGGGTTACCACCACCTGGGATGGTGCAGGGGCGCGCAGAGCCCACCACAGCTGTAGACACGCCCGTGCCCAGCTCAGGGCCCAGAGGCTGTCCAGGGCGGACCAGCAGGCTGTGATGTGGGGCCAGAGCAGGCCAGCGGCGATCTGAGAGGCGGCTGGGTGACTCCGTTGGCAGACGGAGACCACGTGCCAGGCTGCCCTGCTCACTATGCCCATTGACAGGCAGCTGTGGGTCGCAGAGCAGGCACAGGGGTGGTGGGCCAGGGCGCTGCACCAGTGGGACGAGGCGGAGTGGAGGGCCCACTTTAGGATGAACAGGCTCACCTTGCTGTGACTCACAGAACTCCTCATGCCCTGGCTGGAGCGCCAGAACACCACCATGAGGACCCCCATCCCCATGGTCCAGCGAGTGGCCATTGGGGTCTGGGCCCTAGCAACGCCCGACTCGTGCCAGTCTGTCTCCCAGCACTTCGGGGTCAGGCTGAGCACTGTTGTCTGCATCCTCCGGGATGTCTGTGAGGCTGTGGAAGGTGTGCTCCTTGACAGGGAGATCCAGCTGGTTGATAAGAGGGCTGTGATGGCCGGCTTCGTGGCTGGAGACTTCCCCAACTGCATGGGCGTTCTGGACGACACCCACATAGAGATCCTCTGCCCCTCCACCGGGGAGGCCGAGGAGTATGTCAACAGGCACGGGTATCACTCCATGCAACTGCAGGTGGTTGTGGACCACCGGGGCATATTCATAGACATCTTCATGGGCCACTCCGGATGCAGTCACGATGCCCGGATCATGACCATCTCCCCCTTCTACACCCGGATGTTCTGGGGTGACTTTGCAGACATGGGGATGACCAGAATCGAGGGGGTGCTCATGCCCCCCTGTATCCTGGGGGACCCAGCCTATCCCCTCACCCGGTGGCTGATGAAGGTGTACCCGGTTGCCCGCAACTCTGTGGAGGTGCTGTACAATTCCCGCCTGTGTTCGAGCCGGACTGTGGTGGAGCGGGCATTCAGGGCCCTCAAGCAGCGCTGGAGGAGCCTCGCTGGCCAGCTGGACTACACTGTGGAGACCTCTGCCCTGGTGACAGGTGCCTGCTGTGTGCTGCATAACATGTGTGAGACCAAGGGGGCAGCCCTGGAGTACCCCAAGCCACATCAGCCCCCCGGCCCGGTGTCCCTTTACGTGAATGTAGACAAACCAAGGGAGTACCATTATGCTAAGCACATCTGGGCCACCCTGGCCAGGCATATTATCCAGGAGACCGAGGCGTGAGGGTTCGCCCAGCCCACCCCTCCCCAGAGGTTCCCCTGGGGTCCTGGGCCATGTCCAGTACAGACCACACACACCCCCACCAGGGGCCTGTAACAGACACCAGGAGTCCGGACCACATGCAACACATTTATTAATCCACCTCACACATCCACACCTCCTTCCACCACCACTACTTGCACATGGTGTCCCCCCATCACACAGCTCTCCCCCTTCCCCCCATCCCCTCCAGCCCCCATGTGTCTGGGGCTGGCCCCTCAGTCACCCAGTGGCCGCCGCTGAGCTCTGGGAGCTCACTTCCCCCCCCCCACTGTCACTGTCCCCAGCTGTGTCCTGTGCGGTCTCGTAGCCCTGAGGGGCAGGCGGTGGTGGGAAGGAGGGAGGATCCAGGACCCGGGGGTCCCCCCTGAGTGGCTGCACCCTCTGGAGGGCTGGGGGGACCGGGGGTTGAATGCGCAGCCCTGGCTGGGGTGGAGGCGGCTGGGGCAGTTGGGGTGGGGGAGGGGGCTCCGAGGGGCCGGGCACCAGGCCCGGGGCAGGCAGGGTGCCCGGGGGGGGCAGCTACTATCACATAGGCACACCTGGTGCCCGCGTGCAGCAGCAGGGAGGTCCCAGTGTCATGGGACCTGTCGAGCATTGCCAAGTGCTCCCAGACCATCATTGCAATGGCCTGTTCCAGCTGCCCAAGGGCTTCCACCTGCCTGGTGTGTTCCCAGTGCTCCTGCCTCCACTCCAGGCACACCTCAGCCTGGAGCCTCATGTCCTGAGCCTCTGCCCATTCCAGGGAGCACTCAATGGCCGCCTCCATGCGGTCCACGGCCGCAATCATCTGCTCCCCCTGCTCCGTTGATGTCTGGACTATGTCCTCTGCCTGCTCCTCCCTCCGGTGCCAGGCCCTCACCCGATACTCCCTCATACGCTCTGCCAGGGGCACGGGCACGGGTGGCTGCGGGTGCTCGGGTTGCTCTGCAGGGTAAACAGAGATGGGTAATGTGGGGTCCAGGGCGCCCGCCTCCAGGCAGGGCATGGGTCCCCAGGGTGCGTGTCCCCCCTGGGTCTTCCCCTCCTGCCCTCCCACATGCTTGGGGGGCCCAGGGCAACCCCCAGGCTGTGCTTCCCCCACCCTCCATCACCCCCCTTCCCCTGGCCCTGGGCATGCCTCCCCTTGCGGCTGCTTGCTTACCCTCTATGTTGGTCTCTGACCCCTCCAAGGCCGGCCCCTTGGTGTGGGTGGGGTCCCCCTGGGACCACTGACTGAGGGTGATGAGGGTGTCGGCCTCGGACTCCACTTCTCCGGCCTGGGGTGGGGGGCTTTCTGGACTGCTGTCCGGGGGGGGGATGCTGGTGCCAGAGGTCCCAGGGCATTCCTCCTGGGGGTCTGGGGCCCTGGAGC
>QEPC01009848.1:51953-67946 GCA_003113815.1 Sphenodon punctatus | reverse complement strand
CCCCCCCCCCGTGGTAGGGCCTTCTCCCCTGTGGATCCTCCTCATCCTCCTCCACCTCCTCTTCCTCCTGTTCCTCCTCTGCCTCCTCCTCCACCCATGCTGGGCCTGTCTCCTCCAGGGGCTTGGCCTCCTGGGCCCATTTCTGTGTCTGCGGGACATTGGGGGTGTGTGTTACGGTCCGGTCCCGTTGTGCCCCTGTCCCGTGGCCCCCTCTCCCTCTCCACATGCCCCTCCCCCTGGTGGTGCCACTGTGCTGCCTGTTCCCCTACCCTTGGTTCCCCTTACCCGTTTCTGGGGTGCCTCCTCCCCCGGTCCGGCCAAGGTCCCTGCGGTGGCCTTCCCTGGCTGCTGCTGCAGCTGCTGCGGTTGTCCCTCCGCCTCCTCCATCTGCACCCCGACCACCTCCTCCTCCTCCTCCACCTGCACTTCCTCTACCTCCTCCTCCACCTCCTCCCACCTCGCTCTCTCGTCCACCGCTCTCCTCCTCCACCTCCCTCCTCACTCCATCCCGCCACATTTCCCTGTTGCTGATTGCCTTTTAAATCTCCCTCCGGTGGCTGTGTTGTTGCTGGTTGCCTGGCAGCGATGCTGCATGCTTTGTCCCTGGCTGGGAATCATTTCCTTTGATTCCGGCCGGTGGTTGTCGTCCAGACATTACTTTTTGTTGTTTCCCATTGGGAATCTCTTTGACCATGCTTTCGGAGATGGTTCAGGGGCAGCTCTGGAAGCATGCTTGGTTTTGACCCCATATGGGTATTGACTGTGGTGAACATCTGGTGGTCACTGAACAGACATTCAGGGCGCTTTGGCCCTACGGCGGGATTGAGCATGGTTCACTGTGGTTGAGCGTGATCTCATAACATCTGAAAATACCCTATGGGTGATTTCAGACGTTACGGGGCCCGTTGGCCCCATACCAAAATCACCGAATTCCTTCCCCGCTGGGATCACCCTGTCACGCCACAACAGACGTGCCGGGGGGATCCCGGCGGGGAATTGGGGAGGGGAGGGGCCATGTGGCACAATGTGCGGCTGCACGGCCCCGGCCCCTCCATGCTCCCTGCTGCTCGCCCTCTGGGGAGACGGGCAGGCGGCGGGGCCAATGCGGCCGCCACGTCGGGCCGGATTCGCCACGGCCCAGGGTCCCGCCGGTGATCCCGGGCCGTGGCGCCCGACCAGACGAGACGCCGGGGTTCACCCCGGCATGGGATTGCATTCGACACGCAGCGGCCTCCAGTCCCGCCGCTTCGGCCGCTCATGTGTCGAATGCAATCCCAAGCCGTGGTAACATCTGGGCGGAAACATCCGTTTCCCCTAACAGACATTACGCGATCACAGCCACCACGCGGAATTGAGCGTGGTTCACTGTGATATCGTAACGTCTGAAATCACCCCATGTTAGCTTTTGTCTGGAGTGACAAAAAAACACGAATTAAAAAGCAAACCCTCCAAAGGCCAAAAGAAAGAGGGGGAGTCAACATGCCAGATATAAGCCTTTACAGTAAAGCAGTGATTCTTAGAGCTATAAAAGAATGGTGCACACCACAAACAGGAACCCACTGGGTGAATGTAGAAAAAGCTATTCTGGAAGTGAGATATTTTGAGCATATTATATTTGATAGCGAAAAAGGGAATAAAGAAATATGGGACACACACCCTTTTGCATCCAATGTTCTTAAAACGTGGAGGATAGTGAGAAGGAAACTTGGTATACATAGGACAGCGTCATCAGTAACCCCTATTGAGGCTATGAAAATTACTACTGAAGGAATAGCAAAAAAAATCAGATTACAACTAAAAAAAAGAGGAATAACCCGGGTAGAGCAGTTATTTAGGGGAGATAGATTCATGTCAAAGGATGACATCCAGGAACTGGTACAGAACCCAATAGATGAGCTACAATATTACCAGATACGAAGCGAGCTGAACCAAGCAGAAATGGTTCCACATTTTGTTAGACCTCAGAAAGCAATAGAAATAACTCTATTCAGTAAGGGGACGGGTAGTGGAATAGTAGCTAAAATATATAGTGTTACAAAGGGATTGGTATGCAGACCCACCTACATACTTACAAAAATGGGAAGCATTACTGGGAAATGGGAGAGAACCAGAGAGTTGAGATACTTCAACATGTGACTGAGATTTCAGGGTCACTAGAGGTAAAAGAACCTATTATTAAGGTAATTATGTTTTATTACATGGACCCGGTCAGGTTGAACAAAGTGAGAGGTATGGGGTCTAACTTATGCTTGAGGGGATGCAACGAAATAGGAACATACTTGCATGTATGGTGGGAATGTCCTAGGATAAAAGAATTCTGGGCAGCAGTATGGGTCAGTATTCAAAAAACAATAAACATTACAATACCTCAATGCCCAGAAACAGCGCTGTTAGGACTGTATCCACAAATAGAGTTAATACAAAGAAAGATGTCTCTTTGCAAAATATTCATGACAGCAGCGATAAAATCTATACTCCAATTCTGGATAAATGAAGCAACACCCACTGTTAATGCTTGGTTAAACAACTTGTGGTATCTGTTTTCAATGGAGAAGGCCTCTGCCACATACAAAGACAAAACCAAAGACTTTAATAATAAATGGTTTCAATGTATGGAGCTAATGCAAAAACCAGAAACGACGGAGGACCAAAGATCCTATTTGTTTGAGTATATGCTGTAAAGAGGGCAATAAAGAAAATAAAAGGAAAAGGTGAATTAGTAAGAGAATGGACTGCTGGGGAGAAAGGAGGGAGGGGTGGGGATAGAAAACACAAGGCACTATGTACTCAAAAGTTAAGTTAATATGGATGTTAATTGTAAAGACAATCAGTTGGTAAATAAAGTATAAAATTATTTTTTAAAATAATTTTAAAAATATATCCTACCTCTCCCCTCAGGCTCAGGACAGTTACAACATAAAATATATTTAAAATATAGAAGTATATAAAATATTTTTAAATCCTTGAGAAACCTCTAGTCTACTGCCTACTATCTCTGCCTGCCAAACGCTTGGCCAAAAAGAAAAAACGTACATAGTCTCCAGAAAATTCGGAGGCTTGGACATTATTTATTTATTTATTTTGATTTCTACCCCACCCTTCCCAGAAGGCTCAGGGCGACTTTGCTGAACCTCCAGGGGAGAAGCAAGCAAGAATGCCTCCATCTCACCAGCATCCTTAAACCATGACATGATGGGATTAGTTTGGTTTGATAGTTCGATGCCTATGGTCATTCATGGCTAGATCTGTTCAATTTAATGTCAGTAAAAAAAAAACTTCCATTGACCTCAGCTGTATCAAGACTCAGCACTTTATCTCATTTCTGCTAACTGGAAGGTGGAGTTGCACTGTAGAGATTGATCCACTAGAAACTAAACATTTAGGTCACCGTTCATTTCACATTGGGTGAAAACAGACATGACGTTAACCACCCTTTAACCACCCTTGGTGGTTATTTATGCATGTTGCAGGGCTGTATTGGTGCCCTATGCAGCCCTGAAACATGCATAAATGACCACCAAGGTTGGTTAAAGGGTGGTTAGCGTCATGTCTGTTTTCACCCATTGGCCAACAAGTTGCCATCGGAGACATGCACGTAACTCCACCTTAACACCACTTTAACATTTCTTATGCATGTTGCAGGGCTCCACAGGCTGTCAACACAGCCCTGCAACATGCATAGAAAAGAAATATTAAACCTGTGTTAAAGCGGAGTTACGTGCATGTCTCTTTTCTCCTAAAAAATGACAGCCTCTAGTTCAGATGGGCCTGGGCAAGAGGTGAATCAGTGAAATAATTTGAATCCCATTATGAACTGAAATAATTTGAATCCTTCTTGAAACTGTTAGCCACCCCGAGCTGTTCTCAGAAGGGGCGGGATATAAATTGAAATAAATGAATAAATAATTATCAGATCCCTTGGCCATCCCATTCATCTAGGAGTTTTATGATTCTGAAGTTCTTATGGACTATTTAAGCTCTCATGAACAGATATAAAGCTGCTATATGAAATATGTTGGAGATGATGAATAAGCATGATGGTATAAACAAAAACACTTCATTTTTAACCTTGATTTCCATGAGAAGTTGTGTGAGCTCTGGTTAATTATTGTTCCAGTTCATCCATACACTATAAAAGAGGAAATTATTAACTATGAGACTTCATGTGTACTTCGCTTTCCTACAGTCATAATTCTCTACTCCCGTTTCACATGATACAAGTCTGATTCTACTGCTGAGCTTGTTAAATATTTGTTTTGAAGCCTTCCATAAATACATGGTCTGAAATGACACACAACTTCCGTAACCAAAATTACAATGCAAATCCTCTAGATTAAAACAGTCAGAGACTGCCAATGGTGCAGTTTCCCAAAATAGTTAGTAGTCTTGACCTGCATGGTTGCTTTGAGTTGATGAGTTCACCTTCCCTGAAAACATCAGCTGTAGGGAATGAACTGATGTTACCATTCCCTAACTTTGAAAGTCAAGAGGAATTATCCAATCAAACAGGCACTGTATTTGACTGTCAAAGCTGTGACTCCACTGCAGGAATTTTTCTGATTGAGCAGATTTAGCTTTTCTTTGCCTACCTAGATGGGAAGCAATACATTCACAAAGGCAAACATAACACAAAATAGATGAACTATCAGTGGTTCTTGCAAAAACCTCCACCCTAACCTTCCCAAAGCAACTGAAGGTCATGGAAAGCCTTACACACATCAAATCTGTTCATTTGCCTTTGTTTTCTTTGCACTTTTCATTTGCTATACACATCTGTGATATCTGTAAATCTCCTAGCAGTCACCTCTGAAGCTCATCCAATACCAGCCATTCCCAGTTCCTCCTGTTCTGGTACACACATTCAATGTTTTGTCTTCTCTCAGGGTGATTTTAGACGTGCTGGCCCCTCTTCTTGACATGGCACGGGATCAGTCCTTCACCCCCCTCCGGAATCAGGACGGACGGTCAACAGATGTGTCAGCCTGATTCCGTTCAGGGATTGGGGAGGGGGTGGGGCTGTGCAGTGCAACGTGCGGCCACACAGCCCCACCCCACCACCATGCTCCCCCAGCCACCCACCCTCCCGGAGATGTGAGAGTGCAGCGACCAATCTGGCCACTGCGCCCAATCCTGGCTCGTGGCCAGGACCATGCTCCGGCCTCGGCGCCGGTAACAAACATTACCATTCACCAATTCCAGACCGTGGTTCAGGTAACCACCATTCCAGAGGTGAGGCCGGCCTCCCCTCCGGAACAGTGGTTAATTGGATTCCTGCCAGGTGTTCACTGTGGTGAACATCTGGTGGGAACCCCTTCAGACGTTACGGGATCTCCTCCACCACAGGTGGTTACCTGTGGTAAAAGGGAGGCCCGTAACATCTGAAAGCACCCTTAGTCAATCCCACTCAATCCCACATTTCTTGGGTTAATTGTTTTATTCAGTTTTGCTAAAGTCTAACTTCTAAAGCTCTGTACATTATTTAGTAAGCAAACTCAAAATTAATGTCATCATACGTCAACATATGACCCATGGTCTTCCTTGGTCCAGTGCTCCAAGCTTTCTTTTGTTCCAAATTCAAAAGTACATATGCACATCTTCTTACCTGCATCTGGTAACAGACATCATGTCCCCAGGTGCATCTGAGCTACATTACGGTTCTTCCACTGAATCCAAGAGTCAGCAGGGAGTGGTAGAGGCAGAGCACCCTCAGGGATGGTTGTGCAGGATGGGGATTGCTGGAACACATTGCACTCCACCATACTTTCCACCTCAGACCTGCCACTCTCCCCTATGTCAGGGGATAGGAGCAAGTGGTGAGGAGCTGTTTATGCCAGCTTCACACAATGGAATGATAATTGCACACAAGGGAATTCCAATTTGATTGTTTAACGTGGCTCAGCTTTCATTTTTCTTTATGTTGCTGGTAAGTGTAAGAGGCACAGAGTGGGTATCAGGATCTGCTCCTCAAAAATTCTCACTAGCTTTTGATTCATTTCCAGGAACCTTCAACATGGTCTTCACTGTACTCCATCAATTCTACCTCTTCCTCCTTTTATTGTTTTTGCTCATTCTTTGTGCTCTTCAGATATTAGATTTGCTTCTATCCCCCTCCCGCACAATGGATCATTCTCCTACAGATCCTTTGCTAATGAACTCTCTGTACCTATGTGACTCATAACTAGAGCTGCATCGGGTACTAAAATTAGTACCTTCAGGTAATGCCCTCATTTTGGGGAACCCCATTGGGCACCGAATGGGCAGGCATCAATGGTGCCCGAATGGAGTCAGATGGATTAGGACACCCCAGATTTTTTGGGGGTGCCTGAATCTTTGGGTGCCCAGTTGCAGCTCTACTCATAACCTATTTTGTATCTTTTCTGAAAGCCCACGAATCTCCTTGGCCTAGGAAACCTAGCATTCTCTTGAATACAGCACTCACTGAATCATCTATTTAATTTGTAGACCTGAAACAAACCATGAATACCGTATCCAACAGTTTTGACTTCTTCAAATTGGGCCCAATGAAACAAATAGAAATGGCTGTTAGGTTCCTGTTTCATTTGCAAAAACCAATATCCATACTGAGTATTTTGTGTCCAATATTTTGGTCACTTCAATATTTTGGCCACTTCATTTTGCTGTTTTAGCCACTTTGGTGTTTTGGTTAGGGCTGAAACTTGATTCTCAGTTTCTCGTGTTTCTGACGAGAACCATAAGTCTCATTCTTGAGAACAAGACGAGAATTGGCTAGATTCTTGCCAACAAACACAAGAATCTTGAGAAACAAGATACCCATTACTGAGGGGGGAGGTAGAAAGGAAGGGAGGGAGGAGCAAGCCATGCTGTCTCCTTCCCAGCTCTCTTACCTTGTCTGGCACCAGCAGCTCAGGGGACAAAGTCCAGGGCCATGAGCAGTCTCTTTGGGAGCTCCTGAATCCCGATAGAGAATTATCAGGCATGGGAGAGGAAGAGCAGAAGAGAGGGGGCAGGCTTAGCAGACATCTTCAGCATTTTATTGGCTATCAGGGATCAGCAGCCAATAGAATGATGCAAAACTGGTGTTGAGCCTGCCATTTCCCTTTAGCTCTCCCCTCCCCATCTTTCCAGATGGGAGGGGGAAATCCTTTCCACCAATTGCACATCAAACTGCTGTGCGGTAGCACTAACTAATGTTGAAATGATGGGATTGAAATATTGAAATGACAGACCAAAACTACCAAAATGAAATACCAAAATAAATGGCTATGTGGATATCATTTACATGGAGAATACTTATTCAGATATTTGGTGGGCTATCCAAAAATGCAAATAATATTTACAACTATGAAAACCAGCTATTTGTTTCAGCTCTATTTGCTTGTGCTCAACCATTTTTCCTGAACCTTGGTATGTAGCATTTTTCTCTCTTACCTCCTTCCCCCATTGTATCTACATACACTGCTTATTCATCTTCATACTCTTCTTATTTACTGAAGGTGATAGGTTTCAAAACCAGAAGGGAGATTTGTGATCACAGGATAATGCGGGACTTGGGCCGGAGTGGGTGGTACTGTTCTTGAACGGTTCAGCTCATTCCTGGCTGGGAGAACTCAGAGTGTGGTTCTTAGGGAATGTACTTCATCTACCCGGGATCTCGCATGTGGAGTCCCGCAGGGTTCTATTCTGTCCCCCCTCCTGTTCAACAAGTATATGCAGCCTTTGGGCGAGGTTGTGAGAGGGTTCGGCGTGCGTTATCATCAGTACGCTGATGACACACAACTCTACCTCTCTTTTTCTGTAGACCCAGACCCGACAGTCTCAGTGCTCACCCGGTGTTTGGTGGCTGTGGGGGACTGGATGAGGGCGAGCCGTCTGAAGCTGAATCCTGACAAGATGGAGGTGATGTTGGTGGGTAGGGCTAAGGTTGTGGTAGCTCCTGTCATTGATGGGGTTTGCCCCCCTTTTGGACACTCAGCTCTGTAATCTGGGAGTGCTCCTTGATTCACAACTCCGCCTGGATTCCCAGGTGGAGGCGGTGGCGAGAGAATCATTTTGCCAATTACATCTGCTGCTACGGCTGCAGACATATGTCTCAGACTCCGATCTGGCCACCATTATCCATGCCTCTTTTACCTCTAGATTAGACTACTGTAATGCGCTCTATGTGGGGCTACCCTTGGGGATGGGTCATCGCGAGCACATTACACCAGTGCTCCATTCTCTGCACTGGCTACCTATTATCTTCCAGGCCCACTTTGTCCTGGGCCCCTGTGGCTGCTGGGGGGAAAGAGCCTTATTTGTGGGCTACAGAGAAGCCTGAGGATTACTTTGCCAGGTGGGTAGGTACACCTCCCAACAGTTCTGTCTAAAGGCTGGCAAGGCCTCTCTTTTAGAGGTGACATGGTTGCTGTTAGAGCCCCTGTGCACATGTGCTGCAAAAGCACTGGGACACCTAAGGGTGGCTGTTGCCAGAGCCCTTGTGAGCAACTGCTGCCAGAGCACAGAGTAGTCAGGCAGCTGCCACCACTGGAGCTGGGCTCCTTTTGCCAGGTAGGGACAAGGTAGGGGTGGGGAATGTGTGTGTATGTATGTATGGCCTTTTTTACACGGATGGTACAGCAGTGCCAATGGGTGGAGATGGGTGTGGATGGGTGGGTGAGCACACCCAGCGAGCACCCGGCGGCACCAAGCAAGGAGACATTTACACGGACAGCACTGCAGGGGTTGTGGGAAGGAAAGGGGAGGGGCCTGCAAACACCCAGCGGCCAAACACCCATACTGGGAAACACCCGGCAAACACCCATGCAAGTACATGGACAGACAGAACCAGAAATGGCGGGGAAGCCCTGCCTGGCACAGCGCCGCGACGGCACAACATGGCCAACTGAGGGCAAACGAAGCCACGCAACACGGCCCCGCCCCCCCCAGCCGCCAGGACCCACGCAGGCGGGGCGGGAGGGAGATGGGATGGGATGACAGCCACTAAAATGGAGCTGGCTCCACACCACACAGCCCCGACACAGAGCCCAGATTGCCCGATGCCAGGCCTCCCCTCCCCAACACACACCCACAGCAGAGCCGCACACACACAGTGGGCAGCAGACGCACACAGGGAAGGGCACACAGTCCATGGGGGGAAAAGAAAGGGAGGAAGGGACCCACACAACACAGGCAACACCCACACACACACACCCAGAGGCACCCGCACAAGGGGAGAGGTCACAGCAAAGCACAACACCGACACACCAGGAAAGGAACACACAAGCCTTTATTAAAACGACGGGGAAACAGCAACAGGGGGCACCAACAAACAACAGGGTAGGGAGGGGGACGAGGCAACCGAAGGGGGGGAACAGCCCCAGCAGAGGCAGGCCCGGGGCAGAACCCCAGTCAATATGACCAGCGACCCCGTGCCCGGTGCCAGCCCTCGGACTGCGCATGTTCCAGCCAGTGCAGCCGCTCCAGGATGAGCAGGAGGAGCTCCACCACCTCCCCCTGATCCCGGGTCCACTCTGCGACCATGACTTGCACTGAAGAGGACAGAGGGAACAGCCATCAGAGTGGGCCGCGGGCACCAAGGAACAGAACCCCCCATGGAGAGACACAGGCACAGGGCCCAGCAACTTGGCAGCACACTCATGGATGCCATCGAACAGTCGCCCCGCCACCCACGTGTCCCAGGCCACCCGCTCCAGCTGCAGAATCATAGCCCCCAGGTGCAGGATCGCCAACAGCATGACAACAGTAGCTGCAGGAGAGAAGGGACAGGGCAATGAGGAATGCCCGCACCAATGGGCCCCGTGAGGCCCGGGAGCAGTGATACCACCAGGGGAACACCTCCCGCACACAGAGTACCACCACCTGGAGGACAACCTGGGTCCCCGCACCAAGGAGGATTGGAGGGGCCAAAGCCTGGGGACAGCACAACCCCTACTCACGTTCAGTCATCCAGTGCCCATGGTGCTGCCGCCGATTCATCGCCACCACCACAGATGGGCTGCACCAACAGGAGGTGACAGCAGAGGGGAGAGGAGGGGAGGGGCACAGCCACACCAATGCACAGGTGAGGCCAGGGGGTGCCTGGATGACCAACTACCCCCTATACCACCCCAGGAGCAACCCCAGGCAGCAGTACCCAGCAGGGAGGCAGCCAGGGGAACACCCACTGCACAGCCGGTGCCCACCCCACAGGCCAGGAGCCCCCCAGTATACACCAAGCACACCCCCTGCACACAACTGCACAGATGGGGGAAGGAGGTCCGCCAAAGGGAAGGGGCACCCAGCCGCCACAGCAGCAACAGAATCAAGGCAGCCCAGGACATCACAGTACAGCATTCCTTTATTGGTGTCTGGGAAAGTGGGACCCCAATCACAGAGAGGGAGAGCAGGGTGGTACTGGGGCACCCATGGCTGGGCATGAGAGGCACAACAGGAGGGCACCGGAGCGCCAGCGCACAGCGGGTGAGGACACCTGGGCAGCCCCAGCGGGAAGGGGCAGCGGTCACACAGAGGGGGAAATGGGGTCCAGAGACTCCAGGTGGCAGCCAGCAGTGAAGCAGAAGGCAGCGCACAGTCCACTCGGAGGCCTGGGGGGGGCTATGCACCGTCCCTGGCACCAGGGTGGCAGCGAGCGGGTGGTGGTGAGGGGCTGCTCAGGGATGGTCCGGTGAGTGTTTCTGGGCTAGACCCTCCCGGGCAAACAGGCCCCTTCGGAAGCCACGGGTGTGCATGTGAGCATCCACCAGGTAGCACAGAAGGAGAGGATCTGCACCTGTGGCCACAGCCCGTACAGCTGGAAGGTCCCTCACTGATTCAAGGGCGGCGAGCTCCGCAGTGGTGGGGTCCCCAGTCCAGAGCGGGCCACCAACCTCGGGGGACAGCAATTCCAGGTCTCACAGGAGGGCCCCCACGTCTGAGGCATGCTGGGGCCCCGACCTGGTGACCCATCATCCACATGTACCACGACAGGAACCGGAAGCCATCCCCCACCTACTGGGGGTTGCCCACCAACAGCTGCATGTCGGTACTCAGCCAGAGGGCCCCCAACAGCATTTCCACACAGGGAGACCACCCCTCCTCGACATCCCCGGCTGAGGGCCCTCAGAAGGGCCAGCCATGGCAACAGTGGGGTTTGCTCTGGGGAAGCAACAGGCAGGAGATGGAGGGATGTCGCAACTGGGACAAGCACACACCAAGCGGATACCCTCGCCCACAGACAGCCTTGCATGCCAGAGATAGGCAGGCCCGTTGTGGACAGGGCACCACAACCCACACACAAGACAGCAGGGAGGCTGCACAGCTGCCGAGATAAGAAAAGAGGTCACGGCCAGGCACTGCGCCAGGGTGTGGAGCCGTGCCAGGCACTGCATCCACAGTGGGCACTGCTGCAACTTGCAAAGGTGGACCCAGACTGGGGGGATGCCAGTGTACAGGGGTACCCAGGGGTGCGCGCGGTCCCATCCCCCCCAGCGGGCATGTGGCCAGCCTGCTCACGGGGATGCTCAGCCGGACCTGGCACCCGCTTGCTGCCCCAGCACAACCCATGCGCAGCACCAACCACTGCCCGGCCCCCACCGGCCTACACAATACATAAGGGACATGCTGTGGCCTGTTGGGGGTGGGGTGGGGTGGGGCTATAGCACAAGACCGTGCAGCACACAGAAAATGGTGATTCTGGGCTGGGTGCTCACGGAGGAGCTCCCACAACACCAGGGAAGAGTGGGTCGTGGGCACAGGCCGGACAGCAGAGTGTACCATGCTCACGTGCATGCCAGTGGTGTGTGGCAGGGAGCGAGAAGCAGCGGTACCATGCTGCCGGGGGACAGGGACCCACTGCCCAGGACCATGCTGCTACACCTCCTGGGCGCAGGCCTCCTGCTTCTGGGCATGCTTCTCCAGCGGATTACCCTGCTCTGCCTGCAGAGCCAGTGGTCCGCCCTCCTGGGGGCATGGCGGTGGAGGGCAGCAAACCTCAGGAGGGCAGCACTCATGTGATGGGCGAGGCGGGAAGCTGTCTGACGCCACACCTGCTGAGCTCTGCGGCGTCCCTGCACTGGTGCCCTGGGCCAGGCCAGTGCCCCTGTACCAACATGCCCAGGGAGGGGCAGCCCCGTGCAGCTCTAAGGGGAACCAGCACGGCATCTGCCACCCCATTGCTGCCTAGGCAGCCGCCCGCCACCCAGCGCCTGAACCATACCCATGTCTGTAGGCCTGGGACCCCCTTCCACACTGCAGGGCCCTACCCATTACCTGCAGCCGGCCCTCCAGTCCACGTGTGGCATACTGGGTCCAGTGAACGGGTCCCATGGGTTGCCCAGTGGTGAGCGCCCTTCCCATTGTTGTCGGCTGCAGGTTGTGCTGGCCCCGCACATGCCCGCCGGCCAACACAAGCCAGGTCACATGAGCGGGTTCAGTGCACACCGTATCCTGACTCCTCAACTGCATGAGGCATCGCTGGTGTACCCTTCAGTCCCGCCAGCTGGCCAGGGAGTTCACAGAGCCCCCAACCTGCCGGTGCCCCCCTGCATGCTCCACAACCCAACACCCCTCCATGTCTCCGGACAGAAGAAGCAACAGCAAGGGATAGGTATAACACCTTTATTGGAGAGGACATGTACAATGGAGGGGGCTGGGCTCAACACCGTGGGAGACCTCTCCCCCTCTTGGCCGCACCACAGGGGCTCACTGGGCAGCATGCCCTGGCCGCAGCTGACCACAGGGCTCTCCAGGCTGATGGTCCGGCCTCCCTGTCATCCGCTGGCTGCTCCACACCAGCCTCCACTGTTTGTCCCTGCTTGGGGGAACAAGAATGGGTTAAGGGATCCCCGTGCACACTCACCGCTGTCCCTTGTTGGTACACTGGAGCTTGAGTGCCCCATAAGGGTCCGGGGAGCCCCCTCCTCCCCACACGAGCAAGGCATGTGCCATTGGGCGCTCCCTGATGGTGCCCCCCCGGGACAGTCTGCCCATGGTATCGTGGCACCTGTCCCTACACGCACAGAGGCACCAGGCAGGTACACATGCCCCTGGCAGTGGCTGTCACTCCCCATCCTGTGTACTGCGTGTGCGCAGCGTGATTTCCACAATGTGTTCCCTACCAGGGTTCTGCCTCACGCAGGTCCCCGGTTTCCCATTGCACACCCCCCCGGTGTTGCACCCCACAACCCCCGGGGGCCCAGGGTGCTGAGGCCTTACCTGTGGGGGTGGAGTGGCCTCCATGGGTGGTTGCTCGACCTGGGGTGCACGGTCTGGCGTGGGGGTGTCGCCTCCCAGTGGAGTGGTCGGGGTGGCAGTGGGGGCAGAACCACGGAGGGAGCAGGCTGGACGGGCAGCCCCACTAGCGGGTCCGGCTGGCCCATGTGGGGAAGGGGGACCCCATGGATTATGATTCACATTCCCCCCATGGAGCATCCCACATTTCCCCACGATGTTCTTTGCATGGGCATGAGTGGGCTATATGTCGGTCACAGGAGAACCCCCAATGCTACCTTCAGACAGGTGTGTGGATGCATATGGGATGGATGGACCTGCAGGGGTTTTTCTTGTTTAAAACTGTCCAATGTCATGTCCTATTACCTATGTTTGACCCCAGCCCTGACTAGGAATTTCTAAATAGAGATTTGGCTTTGGCTAGACATCTAGCTTCAACCCCAGCTTGATTACCTGGCATAGACCTCTGGATCCTGGTTTCAATCTGACCCCAGACTTGTTGCATGCACTGCACACATGTGCAAATATGCGCCCGCCACCTAGCCAGGCATTGCGCCAGCAGACAGCATACACACCAAGTTGGATTCCACCCTAAGTGTGTTAAAGCTTCTTAGTGAGTGAGAGGATATGTGAGTTTGGTGTATGGAAAAAAAATGTTGCAAGTCCCTAGTAGCAGCAAATGAGACAATTTCTGTGCAGCTGCAATCCACATTTTAGCTTTTTTGTTGTTGTTGTTGTTATTTCTTTTGTTATTTATAAGAACATAAGAACATAAGTATTGCCATGCTGGGTCAGACCAATGGTCCCTCAAGCCCAATCCTGTCTCCAACAGTGGCCATTCTGTTTCTCTTGGGAGACGTGCCCAATTGGTCATAATGGGCAATCCAGTCCCTGTTGTTCCAACCCCCAACAGCAAGAGGTTACGTCCCCAAACCTACTTGGCTAATAGTCACGAATAGACCTATCCTCCAAGAACTTATCCAGTCCCTTTTTAAAACTAGCTACACTACCAGCCTTGAACACTTTCTCTGGCAGTAAGTTCCACAAATTAATTGTGCACTGAGTGAAAAAAATACTTTCTCTTATTTGTTTTAACTCTGCTACCAGTTAACTTCATGGCGTGTCCCCTTGTTCTAGTACTCTTAGGACACTTTTACACGAGCTGCCAGGGAAGCTCGTTCGTCAATGCACTGCTAAGAAAAGCCACACGGGGTACATTTATATGCACTGGATGTGGTCGCCCACCATAGAAATTGGTGGCGCGCGTGACCTCCTGCAGCTTCTTTGAAGACACGTTCTGGAAACCCCAATATCAAGGTTTCCAGAATGCATTTTTAAAGAGGCCGTGGGAGGCCACACACGCCATCAATTCCTATGGCGGGTGGGCGCTTCCAGTGCGTGTAAATGCACCCCATGCGGCTTTTCCTAGCGGTGAATTGAAGTACGCACTTCCCTGGTCACTCAGCGCTCATGTAGAAGCGTCCTTAGAGAGGGTAAATAACTGCTCCCTATTTTTGTGTTTCACACCACTCACGATTTTATAACCTCTATCACCCCTCTCAGTCATCTCTTCTCCAAGCAGAAGAGCCCTAACCTATCAAGCCTCTCCATAACCTTGATCAAGCCATTGGTCAAGCCGTTCCATACCCGTGATCATTTTTGTTGCCCTTCTCTGTACCTTTTCTAGTTCTACTATGTTGTTTTTTAGATGGGGTGACCAGAACTGCACTCTAGGTGTGGTCGTACCATAGTTCTATATAGAGGCATTACAATAGTTTCAGTTTTATTCTCTATTCCTTTTTGAATGATTCCTAACATTCTCTTTGCTTTTTTGGCTGCCACTGCATACTGACCTGAAGATTTCAATGTATTGTCCACAATGACTCCAAGATCTCTTTTCTGATCAGTAACTTCTAATTTAGATCCCAGCATAAAGTTTGGGTTCTTTTTCCCTATATGCATCACACTGAATTTCATCTGCCATTTGGATGCTCAGTCACCCAGTTTCGCAAGATTCTCCTGCAATTCCTCACAGTCTGCTTGCTTTGAATAACTTTGTGTCATCTGAAATTTGATCACCCCACTCTTTACTCCTTTCCCCAAATCATTAATGAATATATTAAACAACACTGGCCATAAGAACATAAGTAGTGCCATACTGAGTCAGACCAATGACTCAGATCAAGCCAAGCATCCTGTCCTCTGACAGTGGCCAGTCTTGATCACATGGGAAAAGAACCAACAGTCACAATGGGCAATCCATACCCTGTTGATCACTCCCAGCTACCGACAGTAAGAAGTTCATCCTGTAAGCTACTTGGTTAATAGCCATTAATGAACCTAATCTCCAAGAACTTATCCAGTCCTTTGTTAAACCCAGCTATACTACTGGCCTTGACAACGTCCTCTGGCAACAAATTCCATAAGTTAATTATGCGCTGAGTGAAAAAATACTTCCTTTTATTTGTTTTAAATCTGCCGATAGCCAGTTTCATGGAGTGTCCCCTAGTTCTAGTACTATTTGACAGGGTAATTAATTGTTGCCTATCTACTTGTTCCACACCACTCAAGATTTTATAAACCTCGATCAAGTCCCCCTCTCAGTCTTCTCTTCTCTCAGCTGAATAGACCCAGATTGTCAAACCTCTCTTTGTATGGAAGTCGTTCCATACCCATTATCATTCTCATTGCCCTTCTCTGTACCTTTTCTAGATCAGCTATGTCTTTTTTGAGATGAGGCGACCAGAACTGCCCACAATATTCCAGGTGCGGTCGCACCATTGATTTGTATAGAGGCATTATGAC
>QEPC01009844.1:443293-463895 GCA_003113815.1 Sphenodon punctatus | reverse complement strand
GTCTCGCTCTCTGTGCCCCAGAGCGGCTCCTTCGGTCTGCCGGGGGTGCCTTCCTGGAGGTTCCCCGCGTAAAGCGGGGGGGCACAATGGAGAGGGCATTCTTGGTGGCCGGGCTGCGCCTTTGGAATTCCCTTCCAGAGGAAGCTCGCCTGGCCCCAAGCCTGTTGATATTCTGGCGGTATTGTAAAACCTGGCTGTTCACCCAGGCCTTTGGGGTGGGGTGGGGAGTGGGTTAGGGTTTTTATCTCCCCTACCCTGTTATTGTTTATTGTTTTAATGTATCCCAGGGCCCTGTATTTTTGATATATTTTAAATTGTTTTATATTTGTTTTTATGCATATTTTATTGTTGGAAGCTGCCCTGAGCTGTTCACAGGAGGGGCGGGGTATAAATTTGAAAAATAAATAAATAAAATAAATATATTAGTGCTGCCCCTCTGGAGCAGTCTCTGCTAGTTTAAGCCCAACAGACTTGGGACACCATGTCTCCTTTGCCAGTCCCTTCTGCTTCTCAGTGTCATCCTGACCACAGCTTACCCTTGCCCTGGATGCTCCATATTTTGCCTGCCTACTGTGTGCCAGTCTCTCCCTAATGTTCTGCTTCCAAGAAGTTGAAGCCTTGCTGAGGCATGTACCACTGTCTGTCTCCTCCTTCCTCTGCTTCAGTGCCCCCTCAGTGCCCACTCCCTACCAGTTTCTACTCTTGGTGTGTCCCCTGCCCTCATGCTACTTGTCACTCTCTCCATGATATTTCTGCCACTCTGTGGCACTCTCAGCAACTTTGGGAAAGGGAGAAATGCTTTGGAGGCAAAGTACAAGTGCTTCCTAAGTCCTAGGAAGACCTACAGTGATTCCCCTTGGGATCCAGTGAAAAAACAAAAAATGAAATTATAAAGAAAATAACAAAAAATAAATAAATTCTAAAACTAATTCCAACCTAGTTATACTCATGAGGCAGGTCCATCTCTGGTGGTACCCTTGCTTTAGCACATTTGTGCATTAAAAAGTGATCATCTGACTTCTAATTATGCTTTATGCTCTGAACTGTAATTTATTACTGTACTATTCTTCACTTAATCTTTGTGTTATGTGTCACTGCCAACAAGAAAAAGCAATTACAAAAGTTAAAAAAAATAGTGTGAATCTTAAATGTTAATGTGATAAAAGAAACAGCAGAAAAGAAATTAAGAGTTTCTGCTATCCTGAGATAACTGGACCAAACCCTTTTGTACATATTCTTCTCATAATTCAATTCAATTCAATTCAGCTTCATAAGAACATAAGACTGCTATACTGGGTCAAACCAATACTCCCTACCTCTGACAGTGGTCAGCCTTGGTTGCTTTCAGGGAAATGCACAAGTCATAATGGAGCGATCCATTTCCTGCTGTTCACTTCCAGCTCCTGGCAATCAGAAAAGTTAAAATTATGAAAGTTTACAAACTTTGTGTAAATCTTAATGTAAATGCACTTAATGCAAATCTGAATAATCCCCGTCCAACTTGACTAGTAGCCATTTGTGGACCCATCAAGATTTATCTAATCTTTTTTTAACTTAGTTATATTATTGTCATTTTCAAATACAATGTCTGCTGCTTTGAGCAATGCCCAGTGACAAATCTGACACCAAACCATACAGGTTAATAGGGATGGGCGAACAGAACCGAGTTTGGAAATTAGGTTTGGTTCGGTTCAGTTCAGAAACTCGGTTCAGTTTGGAAGTTTGGTTCAGTCAACCGAACTATTCGAGTTCAGTCCGAACTCCGAACTTCTGAATAAAGTTCAGAAATTCAAACCCCATTGAACTAAATGGAATATTATCTTTTAGGGATGGGAGAACAGAGCCGAGTTTGGAAATTCGGTTAGATTTGAAAATCGAGTTCGGTTTGGAAGTTCAGTTCGGTCGACCGAACTGGTCGAGTTCGGTCCGAACTCTGAACTTCTGAACCGCGTTCACCCATCCCTACAGGTTAATACTGAAATTAAGACACACATCCTACCCCCATTGGGTGTTAACACATGGGCTGGGAGCCCACAAACCCTGGAACTGCTCCATGCCCTGCCCACAGGCACCTCACACAGGGCCCACAAGGACCCTTAGTAGATGGGCCAGACGTTCCCCCAGCTTTGGTCTGCCTGAATACTGCCTCCCCTCCTTCACCATAGAGTTGTGGTTGCTACTGCAACCACTCTAGTCTGTGACCACAACACTTACAGTGGTGAACACAGCCTGCCCTGTGGCCACCCAATCAGATGGGAGGTGGCCCTGGGAGGTGGCCTCATTCTGCAAACAATGCCATGAAGTGCTGCCCCAACCCCAACCAGTGCCAGTGGCGGCTGGTGGGTTCCAAGGCTGGTGGGGTGCAGGGTGGGGCCAGAAGTGGGAGGGGCCTGCCCAATGGTAGGCAGAGCCAATGGTAGGCAGAGCCTAGCCAACTTTCAAGTTAATATGAATGTTTACAACCTCAGTTCCTCATGTGTAAAAAAACCAGAATGGGTGTGTTTCTCCCTGTCCTCCCCTCATCTGTGTCCTTCTTTGATTGTAAGCCCACCGGGTCAGGGATCTGTCTCCCAACAACTGTAAAGCACTTCTGGCACTATATAAATGTTTAATAATATTATGCAATCAAGAAAATAAACCCACACTGAATACAGGTCTTGGACTCAAAGCAATGTTTTATTAACCAGGCACACAGCATTACCCAAACAGTCACACCCTCCCCCAAACACAACCTAAACCACAACCAAAGACACCCACATACAAACTAGCCAAGAACTCAAACAACAAACTGTCCTCCTCCCAGCTCCTTTGCCTCACCAGCCAAGCATCTCAAAGGGTTTCCCATACACTCCAAATACAAACACTCACACAGGTCTATCGCTTGTCAGAAAAGGCACTCAAGAGTCTTTGAGACATGCAAACTGTACATTTGTCCTGTGGTTGAAGTCAGGTATTCGTTGGATTAACTTTTTCTCTATTGACAACATTGCCAATGCATTCAGTCTTTCTGCTGTCATTGTGTTCCTCAGGAAAGATTTTATTCTCTGTAGAGCTGAGAAAGACTGTTCAGATTCCACTGTTGTCATTGGTGCTGTGATGACAATTCTCACTAGATTCAAAGTTTCGACAAAGCTGTCCTGAAGATTGTTGTCCAGCAATGTATGAAGTAACTCTGAGGAATCCTTCATACCATACAAGTCTTTCTTATCAGACAAGATAGAAAGCTCCAATCTCAGTCTGTCTTTGTGTAGCATAGGGTAGGCATCCACCGTTTTGTTCAATGCTTGCATTGGAAAGCGTTGGTTGCGTGCTGTAAAAAGAGCCTTAATAGAGTCTCTCACTCTATTTATGCTGCTGACAAACTCTGTAGTAAATGTGTGAACACCTACGGTCAATCTCTTTCTTTTGCAGTTGATCATAAAGCACCTTAACGTGCGACATTATTTTATGTAATAAAAACAGGAAGTAAAGGAACTCCCTGTCCTCTTCCAACTTTCTACCAAATCCCCATGCCTCACAAGTTGCACTGGCATCAAAATTACCACTTTTTATGTGGTTGAAGTACTGTATCAGATCCTCTCAGTGCTCATAAACTACATTTACTGTCCTAACGTTAAAGTTCTAGCACATGGCAGGTGCTCTGGGAAGCCTTCTCTTTACTATCATATCCAGAACCGCTGTCCTTTTTGGAGATGACGGAAAAAAGGCTGTTAATTCACCCAAATCTGCAAAAAATATTTTCACCTTTTTTATGTGGAACACAGCTTGTTGCATTATCAGATTTAGTTGATGTGCATAGCAGTGTACATAATGAGCATTTGGGTATATGTCCTGTATTTTCTTATGGACCCCCCATGCTGCCCATGCATCACACTCGCACCATCATAGCTCTGAGTAATCACTTTCTGTGTATCAGCATCATGTGGGAAAACAGAATTCATCTACTGCAGCAATGCTGCAGCAATGGTTTCTGCACGAATCTTGCAACTGAGTAAAACTAAAAAAAAACGCTCTACAGCTGAGCCTCTGCCATCATTGTACCGATAAATTAGTACTGACTGGCAGTGAGTTGACACATCTGGTTGTGCCATCAGCCTGAATAGCCACATATTCATTGCTCTTCAACTCCTTGATAATGAAATCCCTGGCCACTGTGAGCATGCAGTCAAGGAGTTCATTTTGGATCATTTTGAAAGTGCCTTTGAAAACTGTGGCAGTTTTCAAATGCTTCTCCATCACAGAATCAATGCTGCCAATAAGTTCAACCAAGGCTCTAAACACTCCTGGGTTCTAGGACTCCTCAGTCTCATGATGGCCACGCAGTGCCAATTCGAAAGCACCACAGAACCAAATACAATCAATTATTTTAGACCAAATGTACCGGTTGTTGTCATCTTCCTTGTTGTGCCTTCTAACACTCATAATGTAACCTTCATCCAGTTGTGCCACTATGTTGGTCTTACCAAATGCTGCAAACTTGAAGCAGTTATTGATATGACCTTTGTATTCATCATGCTTCTTTCTCTTCTAGGTAGATGCTTTAGGTCCTTCACTCCAGTCTTGGTCCACACTGCCACACCCCTGAACAGCAACATGGAAAACAAAACAATGCAGTCTTGGAAATGCTGCCACACAGCCACTTCTTCTTATACCACACTTTGCTGTGTAGTCCTTCCCTCTGTCACGGGAAGCTTGCGCAAGCTGAAGATCTGGATGGCCAGGTCCCAGTTCTTTCACCTGACGTTTAATGGCTTCACCAGCAGTGAATCCATGGTGTTCATTTTTAGTGGCTCACTCTTTGATGATTCTGTCCTGAAAAATAAGAGAAGATTTTAGGGAATGGTATTGCAGCATACTTTGAGTCATCATTATGCACTGTACTACAATGGGTGCAAAGACAAGTCCTGAATGAAAGCATAACCTGTTTTACACACACACACACACACCCCTACACCTTTTCCCCTTGCAAATGATGTGCAGAAGTGTGGTGCACACAACATGCCAGGCAGGCAGCAACTGAAGTTGCTAGAACAGTCTGGAGATTAATCATTAAAGTGCATTCCAATTTACAGCAATGTCTCTTGGCACCCTCCTCAATGTGCTCTCTGTTCTTCAGCAAAGTCCCTTGGAACTAGATTAGCAATTACTTGGCAGCAGTGACTCCTGATCTTTCTCCTTATGCTTATAACAGACAAACAAACAGAAAGGTCAGTTTGTCTCTGAGAAGTCATGACCACCACACAATAGAAGTGGCAAAGAGAATCTCACTCTGGTGATGCCTGCTTTTTGAAAAACACCACAAATTGTATCAGTAAATCTGCAAGCTTTATTCCCCCCCCCCCACGCATTTCTGCACCCTACCATGGGAAAAGAAGTTAGCTGCTTCTGTAGGTGATCTTCAGAAACAGTTTGATAGATACCACTTTTTCTCTATGGGTAGTTGTCCGCTGTTGTAGATTCTACATAAATTTTAGAGAGTAAATTAGATTAACAAAAAATTTGGGCCCCTGCAGCACATACTTATGAAAACCAACTCATCTCTTCAAAAGCTGGAAATGCTGTAAAGCCCCTTAAGATACTTAAAAACTACAGAATGGTGAGAAATATGCTCCAAGGGTTAAGAGCAAGCACTTCCTGAAGTTTCCTATTCAGAAAGTACAAGATTTGTGGGGAGGGAAGCACAAAATGGCCCTGAGTGTGTCTATTGTGCACATGCTTGCAAATTCCATAGAAAATGCCAAGGAAACTCAAGCAGAGAAACCATTGCACAACCAGCCTCCACCCAGGTTCCCCGAGAAGCACCCAAAAACCAGAAAGCAGCAGGCACGGGGGGGAGGGTGCTAAATAAGCAGAGGCCATTTAAAACAGAAGTAGCTTATAGCTAGCCATGTGGCCAGGCTAGTGGGGGCTGAAGGGAAGCACAAAATGGCCCTGAGTGTATCTACTGTGCATATGCTTGCAAATTCCATAGAAAATGCCAAGGAAACTCAAGCAGAGAAACCATTGCACAACAAGCCCCCACCCAAGTTCCCCCAGAAGCACCCAAAAACCAGAAAGCAGCGGACAATGGGGGGGGGGGGTGTGTGATCAGCAGAGACCATTTAAAACAGCAGTAGCTTATAGCTGGCCAGGGGCAAACAAAGGGTCTGAAGAACATGGCAGGAGGCAGGGTCTGGGAATTCAATCTTACCAGTTTCTAAGCAGCAGGGCTGTAGTCTGCAGTCGCTGTCTGTTGTCCAGTTCCCCAATGCCACTAGTATCATGCTGCAGCAGTAATGTGTGTACGTGCTGCTGTGGCTACCTGGTCAATAGTTTGTGCAGTCAGTATATAGATCATGCCAGGGCTGCAGACAGCTCCACCTCCTGCAATCTTTCTCTGGCCAGTGATTCGCTGACTGTGTTGAGGCAGGCTCCTCTCCTCAAACTCCTCCCCCCAGCCTACCTAACCTCCCTCTAGTATAAAAAATGGGTGATTTTGCTAAGCGCCCAGCTGCCACCTATTTTGGCTGAGTTCCACTCATGGAACTCAGCTTTAGGGTTCACAAGCCCCTCCTCCCTGCCCTGAGAGAGAGCCATGCAGAAGCGGGACAGTGCCAGAAGCATTGTGCTCTCTCTCAGTGTTGTTGTTGTGGCCTGCCCACCCCTCCCAGTAACACACACACACACACACAACTCTGCCTCCATCCTGCAATCCCAGTCACACTAAGGCTGGGAAGGAGGAGGAGAGGAGGACGCAGAGCGGAGCTATGTGGCATTGCCGCTGCTTTACACAGGAGGACAGGACAGTCACAGGAGGGAACCTAAGGGAAGGAGGGAGGAGCGGAGCCAAGCCAGAGGAAGGAAACGCGCCGCCGCTGTGGTGCTGTAGAAGTGTAACTGACACAGAGTCCAGATCAGGCGCATGCACAGGAGGCGCACAGTGCACTGCAGACTCTCTGCTCATGTGCCCAATCTCTAATAGGGAGAAAGCAGCCGTAGCACTACTGCAAGTTGGCGGGAAGTCTTCCCCCTCGTCTCTTAGAGAAATGTTAACAGGGCTCTGTTGCAGAAATCTGCAGAATCTGTTCAGTTGTACTTGATTTTTAAAATTCGTTATATATAGCAAAGACACGGGGTTTTTTGCAGGCTAATCTACAGACTTTTAAGAAACATAAGCTTTATATAGTAAGGTTTCTAAAATGTGATTTCTTCTTGATCTGTGAAATTGATACCCGATATACTTTGCTTGTCTTTGTTGCTGTCTGGAATCACAGAAATATATGTAGGTCTCAAAATGAGGTTACGTGTGCAAAAATGAATAAATAAATAAATAAAATTATAAAATAAAAAAAATAAAATTGGGAGCCATTGTATTAAAATTTGCACCTGTAAATAGTTTATCCTAATGTGCAGATGTGTGCACCAGTGAAATGTGAGTGCATGTATGTATTGTATGTGTGCACATGCAGAGAAGTGGTGCTGAAAATGAATCCATTTGTGTGCATGATGTTGTAGATCAAAAAGAAAAATATTCACATTTTGACTGATTCTTTCATTTGGAAAAAACAAAACAAAGTCTCAGAATCCTTGATGCTCACAAAAGAGTGGCTCCAACACAACTTGGAGATGTGTCTGTATTTAATTTTGGCTTATTACTTAAGTGATGAACTTTGGAGTATGTGTATCACTATCTATCAAATATGATAGGAAAATGAATGTGCCAGTGCAAATATCAAGTACAGTATGCTAAATTTTAGAAGCAGAGACAATAATTATGCTCAACCATTGAAAGCAAGCTCATAATAGAAATACTGGCAAAAGCAAGCACTGATCTAATAAAAATGACATTATCAGAATTGTGATGTGTTACATTTGCAAAAAACTTTGTTTTTTGGAACATTGAACCCAAGGCTTATTTTGAATTCAACTATTTTGTCTGACACTAAATCTTAGAAATCAATCGTATTGATTGGAAAACAGGACTAGATGGCATGGAAAAGCTCCTCCAGCTCCCCCCTCTCAGAAGGGATGGTTTCCCATTTGCAACTGCATTTTAGAGATCAAATGAATTAAACCCCAGAGTGGTGCTGAGAGGGAGACCACTTCAAAAGGATTTTTAATTGAAAAATAAGCATACAACAAAAAACAATAATTTATACAAATATATTTGACCTGAGGTATCTGTTTATGTATGAGAAAAGTGACACCTGTTAAAAGGAACCATTTAGCTTTGAGATTTATGCTACTTCTGTCTTAACAATTTGCTGCTCCCACCATTGCTCTCAGTCAAGGAATAAAAAGTGCATTATGTGCCGTGCCGATATGGCTGCGTATATATGCATAGATAATCCACTGGCATTTAAGATGAGTTTATATTTACAATTCAACTTCAGAGAGTTCCAAAGAAAAAAGTAGGTCTATTTGCATCACTTCTCTTCTTGCAGTAGGTGGCAGCAGGCAGTGAAGAATGTGTTGTTAAAATCCAATCACACTTTTAAAAGAGAAGTGAAAGTACAAGACGTCCGGCTGTTTGCTCCCCTTGAGTTATGAATTTATCAGACAGGAATTGTCAAACGGAATTTGTAAATTGCCATTGCTAAACAGAAGCCTTTGCAAAGTGCTAGTAAAATAAATTGATAATAAAGTCAAATGAAGACAGCAGTTCAATGTACAGTTAGTTATAAGAGTATCACAAGGTAGGCACAGATATGCACAGTAGCAAATTCAGTCAAAAACTGCAGTCCAGAAAAAGATTCTGCTGGCTGACTTCATAAACTATATCAAAACTACTAAAGAACTTTACAAATTGGGGAATTTCCAGGTTTACCTACCTGGATTGTGGATTAGACTATCCCCTGTCACCACAACAAAGAACAATTGCTTAAACAACTAGTATAATAATGTGAAACAATCGGAGGAGCTGGTTCACACATCACAGCAATGGGAGTTATGAAATAACCTAATTTGGAATTAATTAAGGAAAACTGGTGTACTGCTAGAAGGATTTTTAGGCCCTTTCCAGTGATTTGCTCTGGATTAGGAGAAGTGTGAGAGTGTGAAAACATCCGTCTCTCTTGCACTTTATTCTTGCACTCCCAGGTCCAAGTCCAACACCTTACCCACTAGGCTACATTGTCTCTCATAGGTTCCTTATGACTTTGTAGATTCCTCATCTGGCTTTACTTGAATTTTGAGGGTGCAAGGAAAGCAGGATTAACAAACGTTTAAAGGAAACAATGCTATACAGTATGTAGCACATGTAATTAAATGGATATATTTTTATGGTTATGTCTTGAAAATATGCCCTGCACTGGCTGTAGAATAAAGTCTTCTGTTTCCTCAGTGGGAGCAGGAAAGACAGATTTTCAAGCATTCAACAGCTAGTCATCTCCCACTGAGAATACTTCTTGTAGATACCTAAGTAATTAAGTACGATATTTAGGAGAAGCCCTGCTATTTGGCTTAGGTGTTTGAATGGAGGCAATTTGAACGCTAGGCACTTTGGAAAATCTGACCATTCAGGTAACACAATTGCTCCTGCAAAACTTGGGCAAAATTCCCATTCAAATTGTGGACCACAGTCCACAAACCACTTACTCCAGAGTAGACCCATAAGACTCCATTGCTCGACAGCCCCATGGGCCAATCTGTGTAACGAAAGCCAATTTACAGTGTTATGCTCTGGTGTCACTCTGAAACATCCTCCTCTCTCTAGCAGTCTACCCCCTAAACTGAAATCCAGGTAGGGATGTGCGAACAGAACTGAGTTCGGAAATTCAGTTCGGTTCGGTTCAGTTCGGAAATTCGGTTCAGTTGTTCGGTTTGGTCGACTGAACTATTCGAGTTCGGTCCAAACTCCGAACTTCCAAACAAAGTTCGGAAATTCAAACCCCATTGAACTAAATGGAATATTATCTTTTAGGAGTGGGCGAACAGAGTCGAGTTCGGAAATTCGGTTCGGTTCAAAAATCAAGGTCAGTTCGGAAGTTCGGTTCGGTCGACCGAACTGGTCGAGTTTGGTCCAAACTCCGAACTTCTGAACCATGTTTGCCCATCCGTAAAATCCAGGTAGGTCACTTTTTTAGTTGTGTTCAGTGCTGACATTATGCAATGTTTTTACACAGACACTTCATCCCGGGATTAGGATAAAATTATCCCACAATTGCTATCCAGGGATTACAAGTGTTATGTGTTTTACACTGACATTCCCATTTCTATCCCGGGATGAAATACGATCATACCACAATCACGTTCTACTAGATACCATAGAGGCAGAACGGCATAGAAAGGATGTCAGCACTTGCCATAACACTCTATGATACTAATCCTGGGATAGTTGACTATCCCGGGTAGTCATTTAGACGGACCTAATCCCAGGATTAGTTAACAACCGGATATAACAAACCTCAAAACAAGAGGGTTTGTAATCCCAGGGTTTTTCAGTGATCCCAGGATTATAATCACTGAATGCTGCATTTAGACATATAAATCATCCTGGGACTAATTATCTAATCCCGGGATAAGTGTCCTTGTAAAAATGCCCTGAAACAGGTACTACTTGTAATCCCTGCATAACAATTCCGGGATAATTTTCTCCTAGTCTCAGGATGAAGTTTCCATGTAAAAGCACCCTTAATCACTGACCATCTTTTGCCATTTCATTTTTTCCCTCCCCTCCCTCAAACTACTTTGATTTCTTACTATCCTTTGCAAATACAAAGTGCCTTACTTTTCTCAAGCAAGTGATGTGATTAGACATATATTTCCTAACAGATCAACATCGTATGTGAGTGAGGTAAACAAGGAAGACAATTTGTGAAGCTCCCTTGTTTAATTCACATAAAATCACTTTTGAGGTGTCCACCCACAAGGGCAGAATAAAGCCACTAGGGACATGTGATCTGCCTGTGTCGCAACCACAGATGTCAACAGAAGATTAAAGCAGGTATGACTTAGCTTGTATACGTTGAGACAGATGAGCAGTTGGAGTTAAAGTCTGAGAACATCAAGGTAGTGTTAAAGGAGAGCTTGGAGGCTGAAAGATCCAAATTGCCCAAGTGTAAGTCACAAATGCTTTGCACCTTTTATCCTTTGAGAATCTCGTGGTCTGACGTGTGTGTAGAGATCTCTCTGAAATTCTGATTAGTAAACTCTCTCTGTCTCTCTTCCCCACAGCTGTGCTTTCGTGATCCGCCAGAGGTAAGACATTGTGGATCAAGAGCATTCCTGGTAAGTTAAAGTTTGACCCAGTCTTCCATGAAAAAATACTTAGCCTCACTGACAGCAGTGAAAAGGGAAGATGGATTCCCATCACTTCTCTAGCAGATGCTGCATGATGACTATCTAATTAACAGCTATAATAATGAAAGAGTATTTTGTTGTTCAAACACTGAATTCTTATATGCAAAGCTCTGTATAAATGTTAGAGTACTATGTATGTGAACAATTTCCTTCACACCAAACTCCAGTAAATCTAGATCTGGCACTGATGGGGGGCAGAGTGCACCACGTAAAATAGGAATAATATCTTTCTCTACCCAGACGCCTCCTTTGGGTCTCCATAAACCTCTCCACAGGAAAAATATGTAAGTATGGAGTGATGTAGTTAGAGCTGGGGCTTCATATTATAGTGGGATTTTTTTTTTGTCCACCTTTCTGAAAAGTGCAAAATCAGGGTTTCAATGAGGATTCTGAGGGTGCAGATTGCCATGCAGATGATCGGAGATTTATTATTGCTATCATGCAAAGAGCAATTAAAGTGTAGTAAATGTTACATAGAGATATAAGAAGACAGTGTTCTTTATTCTGGAGCGCACACAGCATAAAATAAGAAAAGAAACAGATGGCAGAAAATTTAAAGAATACAACGTAGGGCTGAAACTTGAGTTCGCTTTTTTTCTTGTTCTCAATAAGAATCCCGGTTCTCAGTTCATCCCAGGAACTGAGAATGAACTGAGAATCAACAGCATCTCACTGTGATTCTTATCAAGAAACAAAAAACTATTTTAAAAAAAAATTAAAAACCAAAATAAGCATAAACTCACTGTGAGCTCCAGGGGGGCCAGCCTGGTCTCAGTCCTGGGGGTGTAGGGGGGCACCCATCCCAAAGATCAGCTGGACAGTGCTGAGTCCAGGAACAGCTGTGAGCTCTGCAAAGCTGGCGTGTTAATTTCACTGCATTGCACTGGACGCTCAGGGGGCCCAAGGAGCCAGTCCGGCTGTGGCAGCACAGGAGCCTGTTCTGCTAGGGGGGCACCCAGCCTCAGTGATCATCTTGCTGGCCAACATACCACGCTGGGAGTGGGGGGTGGTACAGCAAAGAGTCATCCCAGCCCTGGGCCAGGCAACATGGGGGTCAGAACTACGCTAGTAGCTGGCTGTTGTTAAGAACATAATAAGTGCCATACTGAGTCAGACCAATGGTCCATCAAGCCCAGCATTCTGTCTCTGACAGTGGCTACTAGGGATGTGCGAACAGAATGGGGTTCGGTTGTTCAGTCATTCGACTCAAAAACCAAGTTTGGGTTCTGTCATTTGGTTCAAAAACCGAGTTCGGGTTCAGTTGTTTGGTTTGATTGAGTTCGGTCCCTTCGAACGTTCGGCAGAGTTTGGACCCACCGTGAGGCTTGGGGCACTCCAGGAACCCTGAGGGGTGACCATGGTGGCATGGCAGGTAGGCAGAAACCCAGCAGCAGCAACAGCAGCAGAGACCGGGAAGGTTTGGCACCCCAGGTTGCCAGGGCATTGCAAGCTGGCAGGCCTCCAGTTCTGCTTGCTCTATGCTGGCTGGGTTCTCCATTTCTAGTTGCCATCATGGCACATGGTGGCTGGCTGGCTGGCTGGCTGACTGGCTGGCCACGTGAATCATCACGGGGCAAGGCTACGTGACCAATTTGTAGAAGAGTTGGTTGAGATCTGGTGAGTAGGATTTCAGCCTGCAATGCCTGGCCGCTTATGGGTGCCATGCCAGCCACCAAGCCCTGGTCGGGCCTCTTCACTGCCTGGAACGTAGGCCCCAGAACCCCGAGGCTGGGAGCTGGGGCTGGAGTGGCTGGCTGTGATGCAGTGGAATGACAGCTCCCTGTGAGTGGAATGATGGCCCCAGAACCCTGATGGTGGGTCCTGGGACTAGAGTGGCAACTTCTAGATGATGTGGATGGACAGCCCCCTGTGCCTGTAACCTAGACCCCAGAACCCTGAGGGTGGGTCCTGGGCTGGAGTGGCTGCTTCTTGATACGGTAGGATGACAGTTCGCTGTGAGTGGAATGATGGCCCCAGAACCCCGATGGTGGGTCCTGGGACAGGAGTGGTAGCTTCTGGATGAAGTGGAATGACAGCCCTCCCTGCCTGGAACATACACCGCAGAACTCTGATGGTGGGTCCTGGGGCTGGAGTGGCTGTTACTTGATGCAGTGGAATGACAGCTCTCTGTGAGCGGAATGAAGGCCCCAGAACCCTGATGGTGGGTTGTGGGACAGGAGTGGCAGCTTCTGGATGAAGTGGAATGACAGCTAGCATGTGGAGGGTCCTTATTCACTTACAGCATGGCCCAGGGACATCTGGCTCTGCTCCTGTTGGACACAGACAGCTATTGGGACATAGATAAGGTATCCAGCATCATCACTGAGGTAGGTGAGGAAATAACCAAGAGGAGCTTGCAGACTGGCTGGCATGGGTGGAGCAGCGGCAGAGGCCTGGCCAGGACTTGGTGGCTGGCAGCACCCCCACTCGGTCAGGCATTGCAGGCTTGGTTTGTACTCAACAGAACTCAAGAAGCTCTAGTGCCAATTGGTCAAGCCTTGCCCGGTGGTGAATCACGTGGACACCCAGTAGCAGACATTGGATTGCCCAGTCTCAGAACCCATGGCATAGCAGAGACGGCATTTGCAGCAGCAGCAGACATTGGATTTCCCGGTAGCAGAACCCGTGGTGGCACAGCAGGCAGCAGCAGCAGGATTTGCCAGTGTGCAGCACCCATGGAGCCAGGATGGTAGATTTTGCCAAGGATGAGCTTCCATACAGCAGCAGACGGCAGAAGCAGGATTGCTTGGGCACATTTGGATTTGCCAGAGAAGAGCACCCATGGACCAGCAGACAGCAGCAGCGGCATTACCAGGCCAGGTGGGCACATCACGCATGGTTGCCAGGGCAGGCAGACAGCCACCTTGGTATGAGAGGCAGGCAGGCTGGGGCAGGGTTCGAGCTTTGCCCACAGGTTGGAAGACAGGCAGCGTAGCATGAGCAGAAGGCAGACTGAGGCAGGCTTTGAGCTTTGCCCACAGGGTGGGCAGACAGGCAGCATGGCATGTGCAGAAGGCAGGCAGACTGAGGCAGGCTTTGAGCTTTGCAATCTGGGTGGGCATACAGGCAGCGTGGCATGAGAGGCAGTAGGGAAGGCAGGCTGGGACCTTGGCAGGGCACCCAGATAGGCTGGCAAAGACTGTGCAATGTTATTGTCGATACCGATACGAATTTCAAAGATTTCATTTTTGTTATCGGTATCGATATCATCCCATGATCACACGAGAAACCGGAAACATTATTTCGATTGCCTGTGTTCTCGTGGTGCCTGTCTGGGTTGTGTGAAAAGTGTGAAAAATTGGTTGTGAGCTTGTGTGTGTGTGTGTGTGTGTGTGTGTGTTGTGACTGTGTGTGTGGTTTGGTTGGTTTGGCTGAGGTGGTGAAATGGAGGGAGCAGAAAAAAAGAAAAATGAAGATGAGGAAGGTGAAGGTGGAGGAGGAAGAGGCCTAGCCTGGAACGTCTGATGTGGTGCCTTCTGGCCCACACCGGCTCCTGCCTTCTGGCCCACACTGGGTGACACACCACTGACAGCTCTTCTGGGAGGGGCAGAACATGGTGGCAACACAGCTCTCAGAGAGACAGTCATCGCCTCATTTTCAGACAATTCCTCCGCGGGACTAGTGTCTGCCTCACTGTCCCCAATCATAGTGATGTCCCGTGAAGGGGAGTACAGGGACTCTGAGGATGCTGGACTGCCCACCATGCTGCTACCACTCTTCCTGTGCCCTCTACAGCTGCTACTGCGCTGCTGCTGCTCCTCTCCCTGCTGCCATTGACCAGGGATCGGGCCCTGACTGTAGCAGCCAGGGCGGGATCCACCAGTCCTGGACTGCTGGAGATTGCCTCAACAATGGGGGATGATGGTGGAGCATGGTGAACTTCAGACCCTGCCCCTGAAGCACCTGCACCTACTCCTGCAGCTGCAACCTCCTGGACTGCAGGCCTTCCAGTACCCTGCATGGCAGTGGTGGACACTGGCAGGAGGCACCACCGAACCACCCCCCGGCTAGTGCCGCTGCTGGGAGCCTCGGAAACCTGTCGCCCAAAATCAGGCCTGTGGAGTTTGGGGCGTGGTGATGGGCTCTGGCTGCTGCCTGCTGCTGCTCTGCTNCCAAAATCAGGCCTGTGGAGTTTGGGGCGTGGTGATGGGCTCTGGCTGCTGCCTGCTGCTACTCTGCTGGCACGGCCCCTACCATCTCTGCCACGTGTCCCATTGCCCGCCTTACACGCAGCAGACCAGCCTCTCCTGCTTCCCTTCTCCATGTCTTCCAACCCAAGGAATGCATTTGTAATTTAATATATATATTATATATTATATAATATATAATCTAATATATATATTAGATTAAATATATATATATATATATATATTAAAAAAATTACAAATGCATTCCTTGGGCTGGAAGACATGGAGAAGGGAAGCAGGAGAGGCTGGTCTGCTGCGTGTAAGACGGGCAATGGGACACGTGGCAGAGATGGTAGGGGCCGTGCCAGCAGAGTAGCAGCAGGCAGCAGCCAGAGCCCATCACCACGCCCCCAACTCCACAGGCCTGATTTTGGGCGACAGGTTTCCGAGGCTCCCAGCAGCGGCACTAGCCGGGGGGTGGTTCGGTGGTGCCTCCTGCCAGTGTCCGCCACTGCCATGCAGGGTACTGGAAGGCCTGCAGTCCAGGAGGTTGCAGCTGCAGGAGTAGGTGCAGGTACACAATTGGGTGTTTTTATACATACATTTCTCCTGCAAGTTTGCTGTTACATCCTGAACTTTCTGTGTGTCTAAATCACTCACCCAGATCTTAAATATCTGGCTCTTTGAACTTCTGCGTAAAACTTCTCCCAGAACCTTTGTGTGCAAAACGTTCTCCTGGTAAACAGCTGTGGTCACTTGGTTTCCATGGCAGCCTGTCACATGTACAGCTGTGGCTACTTTAGGCTGCCTCACGGCAGTGTGTGTTTGAAAAACGCATCCGGAACGTACTTGTGGACTTGTTAATCCAGAAGACTGAAAAATCCAGAACTTTAAGGTGTGTGTAAAAATGCCCAATTACTCCAGTGTCCTTTTCCTGAGTGGTTACTCCTAATTTAGAACCCAGCATTGTATAGTTTGAAATATTATTCCCTATGTGCATCACTTTGCATTTAATCACATTAAATTTCATCTGCCATTTAGATGCCCAATCATCTAGTCTCACAAAATCATCTTGCAATTCTTCACAGTCCACTCATGTTTTTACTGTCTTGAATAACTGCCATCTGCAAATTTGATAACCTCACTCCTTACTCCTTTTTCCAGATCATTGATGAATATATTAAATAACACTAGTCCCATTACAGTACCCTGGGGCACTCCACTATTTACTTCTCTCTATTGTGAAAACTGGCCATTTAGTTCTGCCCTTTGTTTCCTAGCCTTTAACCAGTTACCAATCCATGGTAGGACACAGCCTCTTATTCCATGACTACTTAGGGTGATTTCAGATGTGATGGGTGGCCGCTTTCACCACGCGCCGTAAGGTGGTTCGGACCACAACCGGAGGTGAAGGGGTGTGCCAACAGACGTGACCGCCAAACCACGTCCCGTGGTGAAAGTGGCCACCCATCACGTCTAAAGCGGCACCCACCCTCCTGGAGGGGGCGGGGCGGCATGGTGCAGCGTGCTGTCTCACAGTCCCACCCCCTGCATTCCCCGGCGGCCTTCCCCCCTACCAATGGGCAGCGGCCGATTCGGCCGCTGCCACAATCACAGGCGGGGGTGAATACCATTGACCACGGTGAACGGTAAATAAACAGAAGTTACTTTCCGTTCACCACGGCTATGGTGGCCTTTCACCACACTTCTCAACCTCCTCGCGTCCGGAGGTCTAGAAGCATGGTGAATGCAAACACAGGCCGCGTTTGACTGTGGTGCACATCTGGAGGTGAACCAACAGACGTTCAACACAGTCAAACGCGGCCCGTGTTTGACTGTGGTTCAGGTGGGGTGAATTTCAGACTCGTAACGTCTGAAATCACCCTTAGTTTCCTCAAGAGTCTCTCATGAGGGACCTTATCAAATGCCTTATGAAAATTCAGATACATTATATGAGAGTTTTACAATATACACACAATATACACTATATTGTTATGCAAGTCTGGTAGGACATAGGAGTAGCATGTGGTTTAAACAAGCCTCCTTCAGCCTCTCCTGCTCAAAAGCACCAGCGACCAACAAGCCCCAGGCTGATGGAACTTGTAGTCTTGACCCCTGCACTGTCTGGCCCAGGTCTGGGCCGGCTCCTAGGCAGACCACCCACCCACCCCCTAGCTCCCAGTGTGGCACTGTGAAATTAACATGCCAACTATGCAGAGCTCACAGCTGCCCCTGGACTCAGCATTGGCCAGCTGATCTTTGGATTGGAAGCCCTCCCTCCCCCAGAAGAAGTGGAGGCTCCTCTGGAACTCACAGTGAGTTTAAAAACTTGATTTTATTGTTTATTTACTTATTCGTACCAGGACTGACATCTAACTGAGTTCTTTGTCCCAGTACAAGAACTAATTCAAATTTTTGTGAGAAGCAAAATTGCTTCTGGTTTCAGTCCTAAATACAACATAAAAGCAGAGATGAGAGTGATGGCAAAAAAAGGTCTTGCTGATACAGTGAGTTACCGTATTTCTTATTTTATTTGGAGATGAAGTACTTCCAACTACCCCTCCACCTTATTATTGATAGTTTTGTTCAAATATAAAAGATTTTTCATTCTGGCAATCTGTCATGTATTTGGAATAGTAGCGGGCCAACCTCTTATATGTTTCCACCTTAAGTCTCAAAATGAGATCACATTCTCAAAATGTTGGAACCCACTGTTTTAATGTCCATTAGAAGTAGGTTGTCTTTTCTAGTGCCATCTGTTTCTTGTTGCAATACTTTTCATTTTCCTGCTTCTCACTTGTTGAATGGATGAGTATAGGCTACTCACCCCATTATTTTTGGTTTATTTCTCTTGTTCTTGATTTTTCCACTTGTTAGGTTTAAAGTAATTTAACTTTTGAAAAAGTTTTGTGTGTTTATAAACCTTTGAGAAACATTCATTCAACAAACACTTGAGCAGAACTCCATAAACCATTTTGGTTCGACAGAACGTACCTCACACATTTGACTACATGTCAGAATTAATTGAGAATGCTTTAATTTAATCAACTTCAGTTCATTAGGCAAACATTTAAATTATTAATTTAAATACTAGGATGGTGCAGTAGCATTTATGACAGTAACAAATATGGAAACATCTTATTTTTAAAGCCCAATTCCTATCATGTGTAGAGCTCGATATGCTGTTGTAGTTACTGATATACAAAAATAGCTTTTTCTTTGCCACTGTTTTAACTTTGTGATGACTTTAAGTGCTCCCTTCAAAACAAGTTGCAAAATGAAAAGCTGTCTTCCATTTAAAATTAAATGAAAGTTTCACTAATCACTCCTAATAAGTCCATTGGCTTTAGTGAGGTTGCACGAGGGATAAATGTGGCTCCCTGGGTAGTGTTGAATTGAAATCAGCAATTCCAGAAGCAGCAGGAAATTCTTTCATATCGGGAACACTGCCAAATGTTTGGTAGAATTTTGGAATCCATGACATGTTTTTTGATTCAATTGCTTTTGGGATTGTAGATGGTGATTTATTTATTTTTTTGCCATTGTTCACAATAGGGTGGCCATACCTCCATTTTAAAAGAGGAGACTTATGAAAAATACAGGTTGCAGGGCTATATTGGTTCCAGTGCAGCCCTGAACCATGTATTTTTATAAGCGTCCATGTAATAGGATGAGCCGGTATGAGCCCTATTACTGGGCTACCTAGCGGCTATATAGCCAGACATCAAACTTGGAGCATACCTTGAGACTCTAAAGCCCTCTGGAGTCTGAGAGCACATTCATACATACATTAAAATGCTGGCTTTTCTAAATGCAATCATTTTCAAAATGTGCTTAAATAAACCCATGTGCTATTCACACCATCCTTTTTTTGCGCATTTAAGTCATTTTACAGAATGCGCCTTTGACATTCACACAATTCCGGTACACCTGCAAATCCTCTGCTGATGTCAGTCAGTGCAGCCGCTGGTCGGGACCTCAGCTTCTGCAAAGTAGCCACCACCAAGTGGGTTGGGATGATAATGATGAGGTTCCCCACCTCAGGGGAGCACAAGTCACAATTGATAATCTGACCTCTAAAGCAGTCGGAGCACAAGGGGGCTTCGCTGCTTGACTCCCGGGGTGATGAAGACACTGCTTTGGCCAGCACAGCCTCCCTCCAGGATGGAGCAGGGATGGGACCAGCTGAATTGCAAACAGCCAATTGCCTGCTAATTAATCCCCCCCTCCCAATTGCTTATTTGGGTGTGTGTGGGGAGATAATAATTGCAAACTCCCCACTAAGGGGGGAGGGGAAGGGCTAGTGGCGTTTCCAGCTTGCATATCCCCCTCCACCACCACCCCCATCTCACACCCAGAACTAGCAACTTGGACAGTTTATCCCCCCCCGAGCGATGTTCAGTACTCGCCTCCTCCGCCCCCGCTATGGAGAATGGCGATCGCTGGCTTCAGGTAGTGCTGGGGGAAAGTGAAAGAGAGTGGCACCGAGGAAGAGCAAGAGAGACTCCCAGCAGCATCTCCATCCTGCTGCCCAGCCCGCACCGCCTCTCCAAGCGGTGGGAGCCTGCCAGTCAGCCACCGAACCCAAAATATGCGCTTGTCTAATGTAAACGGAGCGATTCTCACAGCAGGATTTATGCGGCTCTTTACAAATGCGCTGCTGTAAAGGTAGGTTTTGGCTGCTCCCCAATGCGCTTGAAAAAAATCTGCAGGTACTGCTGAATAAGCTCATGGAGTCTTTCTCACAATGTTAAAATATGCGAGGAAAAGAAAAATGCACTGAGATCCTGGATGTGAGAATGTGCTCTAAGTCCTGGGGCATGCTCAGTAGAGCCCCAGAAAGCCTTCTGAGCTCTAAGTCCACAGACATGCTCAGTAAGGCCAGTTGGAACTGAGCATGCTCAAGGTCTATAAAGGGCCTGAGCTCAGTCTGCTAAGGGTGGCCATAGGAAAAGGAGCTTACTGCTTCAGTTCTCTCCTCCTCATTGCTGGAGCTTTTCCAGAGAGAGAGAGAGAGAGAGAGAGAGAGAGAGAGAGAGAGAGAGAGAGAAAGAAAGACCTACCTACCTACCTTTGTGGTGTTTAGACATACCGTCAACACAGTGTTCACCCCAAACACTGATTAAACTGTCAAGACCTGGCAGTTGTTCACTTCCAGTGTTTGGGGTGAACACTGTGTTGACAGTATGTCTAAA
>QEPC01009844.1:427174-439170 GCA_003113815.1 Sphenodon punctatus | reverse complement strand
ATGTCTTGGGGTCTGTGAGGGCCACTTGTTGCGAACTTGATCCATGCCCGGCCTGACTGGTGAGGGAGACGTTGGGGACGGTGCTGGCGAGGGTAGTGAACGCGTCCTTGCAGCAGGGGAGGTTGTCGCCCAGTCTCAAGGAGGCTGTGGTGCACCCCCTGCTGAAGAAACCATCTTTGGACGTGGATGCGCTCGCCAGTTACTGACCCGTCTCTAACCTTCCCTTTTTAGGGAAGGTTATTGAACGGGCGGTGGCAATCCAGCTCCAGGCGCATCTTGATGGCATCGGTTTCCTGGACCCATTTCAATCTGGGTTCCACCCCGGATATGGCACCGAGATGGCGTTGGTGGCCTTGGTCGATGATCTCTGCCAGGAGATGGATGCAGGATGTTCAACATTTCTCATTCTGCTAGATCTCTCAGCCGCTTTTGATACCATGGACCATGGGCTGCTGTTGAGATGGCTGCATGACCTGGGAGGTCTGGATGGGACTGTTGTTGAATAGTTCCGTTCATTCCTCTCGGGGAGAAGTCAGTGGGTGGTGCTTGGGGATGAGACATCTTGCCCCCGCACTTTATCATGTGGTGTTCCGCAGGGTTCTATTCTGTCTCCGTTATTGTTTAATGTTTATATGCAGCCCTTGGAGGAGGTCTTGAGAGGGTTCAGGGTGCGATGTCACCAATATGCTGATGATACTCAGTTGTACCTCTCTTTTTCAACGGACCCAGACCCTGCTATCTCTGTGCTATCCAAGTGTTTGGAGGCCATGGCGGAATGGATGTGGCAGAGCAGACTGAAGCTCAGCCCCAATAAGATGGAGGTGATGGTGGTGGGGAGAGCAAGGAAGGTGTCGGGCCCCCTGATTGGGGGGGTTCGCCCTCCTGTAGCTCAACAGGTCCGGAGTCTGGGGGTGGTGTTGGATGCAGATCTCCATCTGGAGCGGCAGGTGGAGGCATTCGCAAAGGCTGCCTTTTGCCAGTTGTATCTGGTATGGAGGCTGCGTCCGTTTGTCTCCAACCTCGACCTGGCCTCCATCATCCATGCCTTCATCACCTCGAGGCTGGACTACTGTAACGCGCTCTACGTGGGGCTTCCCTTGTGCCTGGTTCAGAGGCTGCAGCTAGTGCAGAATGTGGCGGCCCACCTCCTTTCGGGAACGGGTCGTCAGGAGCACATAACACCTGTGCTCCGGGCTCTGCGCTGGCTGCCGCTAGTGTGCCAAGCCAGGTTCAAGGTGTTGGTAATGATCTACAAAGCCCTTCATGGTCTTGGCCCCTCACATACCTCAGGGACCGCCTCACCCTTCGCGCCCCGGAGCAGTTCCTTCGGTCTGCCAGGGGTGCCTTCCTGGAGGTCCCCCGTGTTAAGTGGGGGGCCACAATGGAGAGGGCATTCTCGGTGGCCGGGCCGCGTCTTTGGAATCCCTTCCAGAGGAGACCCGCCTGGCCCCAAGTCTCTTGACATTTCAGCGAAGATGCAAAACCTGGCTGTTCGCCCAGGCCTTTGGGGAAGGTGGGGGGGTGGGTTAATGGTTTATCTCCCCTACCCTATTTGGTTTAAATATCCCAGGCCCTGTTTTAATATTTAATATTTGATACGGTATATGTTTTAAATGGTTTTATATATTGTATTGTTTTTATTGTTGGAAGCCGCCCCTAGCTGTTTTCAGGAGGGGCGGGGTATAAATTGAACAAATAAATAAATAAAAATAAAATAGTCAGTCACCACCAACTCCTCAAATGCTGAGCTTGAGATATTTGTTTTGTATAAATTCTGTTCTAAAGTGTCCTTAAAGTGTTCCATCATTTGTCTGCATTTGTGATTGTCCACACTTAATTCCATGTATAAAACGTATTTAGGCAGGCAGGTTTGAGACATGCAAATAACATGGCCAAGCCATCTAAGTTGCGTAACAAATATTCTATGACAAAAGGAGACAAAATCAGTGTCGTGGCTAGCTTCACTGGCAGAGCACAGGGGGAAGGAGGGAATGTGAAAGGAGACCAAGCAGTGTTATGGGAGAGATCTTCAGTTGGTGATGTAAGTTGGCAAATGGTGTCCTAACTTTTACCAACTGTGACTATGGCCTACTGAGAAAGGTAGGCGGAACAAAAAACTAGACCGATGTTCTGTAATCAGTTGAATCATACAGATAGATTTAGAAAGAGGTTTTTTTTTCCTTTTTGTCTGTTTACAATACTTCATGAAAATTATAACATAATTATTTTTGACCAAGTGAGCACGTTTAAGTTCTTAGAAAAATTACCAATTTCATTTGTGTTGGAAGAAAGGGGGGGGGGAGAGAGAGAGAGAGAGAGAGAACTCAGCTGTGGTTTTAACGTTTTGCTATCTTTGTTCTTCAATTAACTGGTTTAGGTGATTCTGTTATTGAAAACAAGGCATAAACACACTCCAGAAAGCTTTCTTTGTACAGTGTTTATCTCGTCTTACATTACTGGTATAATAATGTCACAGTTTATCTACCCGTTTAATATTTTTTACTCCTCTTTGATAAGATTTCTGCCAAAGAAATATAAATGATGAATGGAGGAAAGCATAGGTGGATTAGGATAGGGACAAAATATCACAAAAATAGTATTTTTATTTTTATTTCGGTGGACCAAAAATTTCAGATATTAATGCCTGATGTTAAGAACCTGAATCTGTGGTGAGGCATTTGAAGAAATGTGGTATGTTTTCCTCTCTTCTGGCTGTGTAATTCCGCAAGTCATACTGAATCAAGCTGAGCACATGTAAATCTTGTTTTTCCCAAACTACAAACTGTATGTGGCAAGTAGCTGTGTGTGGAAACTCCCTAATATCAGTGAATGGAACCTTCCTCAGGTAGGAAACAGCCCCGTCCCCTTCTAGATGGGTTGGCTTCCCTCCTTCATAATGGGCTATCAAATCATTAACAGCCTAGCAAGTGGGGGCGTGTGGTTCAGTGCATACCCTTACACACAGTACACCAGTGGAGTACCTCTCAGGGTTTGCACAATTTTACTTCTTAATTATCATTGTTTGGTCTCTGAGAGACTGCCACTGCTTGCTTAGGAACTGTGCCAATGCACCCAAGGGGGTACATTGAATCACACCCACCCACACCCTAGACTGTAAATAGATTGACAGTCCATTATGTGCGAGGGAATCCAACTCATCTAGCAGGATCCTGGGACTGTCTCCTGCCTATGGAAGGCTCCATTCAAATCTGTTAGGGAGCTTCTGGGCACAGCTGCCTGTTGTACACTGTTTGTGGATTGGGGTTGTTGAAATAAATAAATAAATAAATAAATAAACTTTTCAACAGGATTTGGTCTCCAAGGTCAGTGGGGCCAGTCTCAAGGCCTGCAGACTGGCATGCACAACACATTCGGTGCATGCAGAACATGAGGCCTTTGATGCATGTGCAAATCGCGTGGCCATGCATCCATATGCACGTGCGGTAGCGCCTGTGGGGATTGGGATTGCAGTCACTGAAACATGTTCAAAAATCAAACCTTTAGGAAACTAATTTTACACAGCAAGGTCTGAAAACACAGGCTTTTCAGTTAACTCTAACTTAGGTTTTTCAGATAAAGTTATCTAAAATGCTCTTGCTTTTTAGATAACTGAAGAAGAGCAACCATACACTTACATGAAGCCTGAACAGTTACCAGCTCTAATGTCATAGCCCTTTGCTAGAACTTGTGAACATTTTCTATTGAATTTTTTTTAATGAAAAACCGTTTTTTCAGAAAAAAAAAAATTCTCCAGTCAAACAAAATTGGAATTTTCATCATAATTTTAAACAGAAAAATATTATTTCAAGAGCAAGGGGTCAGGAAAAATATCATTCTTCGTTATCCTCTCACTAAGTCCCACTATAGTTATTCTGGCGCCATTTACCAACCTTCCTTTTTAGAGAAGGTTATTGAACAGATGGTGGCCCAACAGCTTCAGGATCATGTCGATAGGGTCGGTTTTCTGGAACCATAGCACTCTGATTTTCATCTGGGGTATGGCATCTAGGAATGGGCAAACGTGGTTCGGAAGTTCAGAGTTTGGCCCGAACTCGGCCTGTTCGGACGACCGAACCCGAACCCTAACCCGAACCCGAATCCTAACATGAACAGACCAAACCGAACTCAATTCCAAACGTCAAAATGGCTGAACGGTTCGGTCAGTTTGGATCACGTTTGGGTGAGTTCGGGTGGCAAAAACGTGTCACTGGAAGGCAAAATGTGACAGTGAGGGGGAGTCAGCTGAGGAGCAGACTTCCAGGCACTAGGGGTGGAGAGGCTTGGAGTAGGAGCCAGCCTGCCAAATCATCCCTTTTCGCCTCAGACCACTGACTTCGCAGTCTGCGATTGGCCACGGGCTAGGCTGCACAGAGCCAATGGGGCTTGCGGTGAGGCGGGCGCAGCAAGAAACACAACTGATCGCCTCCCCCCTTCCCAACACCTTCTGAGCTAGTCACTCTTCCTAAACAGCAGGAATTTCAGAAGGCTCCCTCTCCCAGAAGCTTTGTTCTCCTCAATCCATTGCAATCCTCCTCCTATTTCACCCATCCAACCCATCTACCTGTATATTATCATTTATTTAGATTAGATTAGATAGATTTAGGTGTTGTTGTTTTGTTTTTTTTACCCCTCCCTGTGCTCACTGTGTTCCCTGTGTTCAATCTTGCTTCCTCCCTCCCACCTCCATTGAATCATTTCCCGCTCCCTCTTATTCCATCCCTGATTCCCTTTCCCTGTATCCAGAAGCTGCCACTCTAGCCCCAGGACCCATCATCATGGGTCTGGGGCCATCGTTCTTTGCACAGAGAACCAATTTTCCAAAGCATAAAAAAACCAGCCACTCCAGACCCACCACCCACCGCCAGGGTTCTGGGGCCAAGTTACAGGGAGGGAGGGCTGTGGCCACACTGGCCAATACCTAGAAGCTGCCACCTTAGCCCCAGTACCCACCGTCATGGGTCTGGGGCCATAATTCCTCACACAGAGAGCCAATTTTCCAAAGCATCAAGAAACAACAACTCCAGCCCCAGGACCCACCATCAGGGTTCTGGGGCCCAGTTAGCTGCCACCTTAGCCCCAGGACCCACCATCATGGGTCTGGGACCATCATTCCTCACACGGAGATGATGTCATTCCACCACATCAAGAAGCAGCCACTCCAGCCCCAGGACCTGCCATCAGGGTTCTGGGGCCAAGTTACAGGTAGGGAGGGCTGTGGCCAATATGTATCTAGAAGCTGCCACTCTAGCCCCAGGACTCACCATCATGAGTTCGGGGCCATCATTCCTCACACAGAGAGCCAATTTTCCAAAGCACCAAGAAACAGCAACTCCAGCCCCAGGACCTACCACCAGGGTTGTGGGGCCAAGTTACAAGCAGGGAGGGCTGTGGCCAATACCTAGAAGCTGCCACTATAGCCCCAGAACCCACCGTCATGGGTCTGGGCCCATCATTCCTCGCACGGAGGCGATGTCTTTCCACCGAATCAAGAAACAGCTTCTCCAGCCCCAGGACCCACCATCAGGGTTCTGGGGCCAAGTTACAGGCAGGGAGGGCTGTGGCCAATACCTAGAAGCTGCCACTCTAGCCCCAAGACCCACCATCATAGGTCTGGAGCCATCATTTCTTGCACAGAGAGCCTTTTTCTGAACGCAGCAAAAGAACCAAACGGCCAAACCGAACGGGTGAACTGAACCAAACCGAACCAAACCGAACAACCGAACCCGAACTGCAGTCTCTTTGCCAATCCCAGCACGGTCCCACAGGCGAATCACCAACACCTCATAATCGACTGTGTCGAACGCAGCCGAAAGTTCTAGCAGGACCAGTATGGTCTGATGGCCCTGGTCCAACGCCAGATGGAGATCGTCAACCAAGGCCACCAATGCAGTCTCCGTAACATACCCAGGCCGAAACCCGGACTGAGAGGGGTCAAGGAAACCTGTGCAGTCCAGATGTTCTTGGAGCTGCCGTGCCACAGCCCGTTCAATAACCTTCCCTTAAAAGGGAAGGTTAGAGACCAGCCGATAACTGGCAGGAGCATCAGCGTCAAGAGATGGTTTCTTGAACAGGGGCCTAACCACAACCTCCTTCAGGCATTCAGGCACCCTGCCCTCCCGTAGGGAGGCACTAACCACCCTAGCCAGCAGTGGGCGTAAAGTCTCCTGGCTGGCTTCACCAGCCAGGACGGGCAAGGATCTTGTTCACAAGTGGTGACATGAACAGATCCCAACAAGGACTCCACATCGGCAGGCGACACCATCTGAAACCGATCCCACAAAACAGGACAGGGCATCCATAGCCCAAAGATGATCCTCTGCAATAAATGTGGAACCAAAATCTAGCGGATTCGAGCGATCTTATCTACAAAGGACTCGATGAACCGGTCACAGTGATTACTGGATTGCTCCAGGTCCAGGTGGACACAGGCAGGACTGACCAAACCTTTCACCACCCAGAAAAACTCCACTGGATGTGACTTTGCAGATGCAATAAAGGCAGCAAAGAACTGCTTCTTTGCTGCCTGCACCACCACAACATAGGCCTTTAAACTGCTCTTGTACTGTGATCGATCATACTCATCGCGAGTCTGGCGCCATCATCACTCCAACCACCTGCTCTCCCGCTTAAAGCACCGCAGGCCCTCAGTAAACCAAGAAGACCTGTGGAAGACTCAGAGGGCAGCGGATGCCTGGGAGACACTCTGTCAATTGTCTCAGCCAACAAGGTGTTCTAGAAGGCTACGAGATCATCAACCGAGTGGGTGTCAAGGTCCAGGGGAAGCTCCTCCAGAGCATTCCGGAACCGATCCCGTTCCATAAGTCTTGGGGGCGGAGTGATCTAATAAATCCTGCACCCCATTGGGGACTGATATGCTCCTTAAGGAGGTAATGGTCAGACCATGACAAGGGCTCCATCCCCCTAACTTCTACTAACTGACCCCCCGCCTCAAGGCCAGTGCAGAAAACCAAATTCAGTGTATGTCCCTCCTCATGTGTTGGGCCACAAATTATTTGGGACAGGCCCATGGTTGTCATGGTGGCCATGAACTCATGCCTCGCTCCTCCAAGATTGCAGGTCCCAAGTATTGTCCCATGAGTGGTTGCTGAAGCACTCCGTTTTTCAAGCACTGTTGTGCAGATGGGGCATGGTAGTGGCAGATCTATGTGCCTCAGAAGATAATGAGAAATACCTCTACTTTTGCAGAGCAGGAGAAGGTGAGGGCCTGTGAGGGAATGCCCTAATGGCACCCTGGTTAGTAGGTTTGCTGTACACCGTCCCACCCATTCCTTTGATCCCAAGGATACCCCAGAAGGTATGGAGTATGGGGGCAGAGGGACATGATCCTGGTGGCTTCCAATTGGCAAAGGCTGTATTGGTACCCAGAGCTCAGCAAGTTTTCATGGCACCCAAGAAGCCTCTACTGAGGGACCTGTGGCGTACTACTGAGGGGCATATTGGACTACATGGTCTATCTTTTGGAGGGAGGGGAAATGGTCTCCTCCATTAAGGTCAACTTTGCAGCAATTAATGCATTCTGGGGGGGTCTCAAAATAGCAGGCCACTCTTTATTACCCCACTGGTTGCCCATTTCCTAAAGATGGTGATCTGAGAATTTCCCCAAGTCTCAGGGTACTTCCCCAGTTGGGACCTGAACATGGCCTGCAGGCTCTAATGAGGGATCCCTTTGAACCCAGGACCTCCATATCAATGGATTTGCTCTCCTTTAAGACAGCCTTTTTTGTGGCCATCACTTTGACTAGGAGAGTGAGTGAGAGTTGCAGGCCTTGTTCTGCAGACCACTCTATGTAGTGTTCCAACCAGAGGAGCTGGGTGGTCCTGAGGCCACATCCAGCTTTCCTCCCCAAGGTAGTCTCATAGTTTCACCTGGGGCAGGTGATTTCTTTGCCTGTCTTATTTTCCCCACCACAGTCTTCAAAGGGGGGGGGGGGAGGCGCTTCACAAATTACATGTAAACAGGACTCTGCTCTGTTATCTACATAGTCGGAAGCAATTCCTGACGACAGATGCTTTGTTCACCTCTTTTGAGCCTTGGCTAACTCACCTCATCACCAGGCTATGGATCCTACTCTCCAAGTCATTGTTAACTGCTCCCTGATCCCTGCTTCTCTCCCTGGCTGTGAGCTACACAGTTGAGCCTGGGAGACTTCCCTGCTCGATTTTTTCTGATAGGAGAGGGGAGTGGGGAGGCCTCTTCTCACCTGCCTGCAACCCCCTAGTGGGTTCCTGTTCCCAGAGGGACCGATATCAGAGAAACTGAGGTGAGTCAGGCCGGCAGTGAGGTGAATCAATGTTCACTCCCCTCCGGCACTTCTCCAGATTTGGGGGGGGGAGAGCCTTCAAGCAACCCATCAGGTGGTGCCCAAAGGTCACTTTCCACCCCCACATCATAAACAGCTGTTTGGTAGTGGGGGGGGGGAGCGCACAACTGGCCTTTGAAACCCAGAAGTGCTCCCCCTACCAGTGGCCATTTTTTAAACTGCTCACTACGAAATCACACCAGGACTGTGATCTCAGTGAGTTCTTGGTCTCCATGCTCACAACTGTAAGCATTTTCATGAGCAGCAAATCACTGATTCTTTCAACCCAATTATATATTGGACCATGGGCTGCTGTTGAGACAGTTGTGTGACCTTGGGGGTCTGGATGGGATCACCCTTGGTTGGTTCCAGTCATTCCGCTTGGGGAGGACCCAGCGGGTTGTCCTGGGAGCAGAAACATCTAGCCCCTGGGCCCTGGACTGTGGCATTCCGCAAGGTTCAATCCTGTCTCCTTTACTGTTTAATATATATATGTAGCCCCTGGGGGAAATCGTGAGAGGGTTTGGTGTGCGTTGCCAACAATATGCGGATGACACCCAGCTTTACCTCTCTTTTTCAGCCGACCCACGTCCTGCCGTCTCCGTGCTGTCTCAGTGTTTGGAGGCCATGGCAAGTTGGTTATGGCAGAGCAGACTGAAGCTCAATCCTGATAAGATGGAGGTGATGGTGGTAGGCTAGGCGGGGGAGGTGTTGCCCCCTCTTGTGGAGGGGGTGCGCCCCTCCATGGCCCAGCAGGTTCGGAGTCGGGGGGTGTTATTGGACGGAACTCCCTCCCAGAGGAAGCATGGCTGGCCCATTGGGCCTGTAAAACATGGCTGTTCTCCCAGACCTTCGGAGGCGGAGAGGGGAGGGTGGGCTAAATTTGTGGGGGGGGTGTTAAATGGGTTTTAATTATGATATTGTAGATTTTAATGTTTTAATGTATTGTTTTATATTGAGTTGGAAGCTGCCCTGAGATGCCGTAGGCATGGGGTGGTGGAATATAAATACAATAAAATAAATAAATAAATATATCCATGGAGATAATGGGCATTTTTACGCACACGTTAAAGTTCCGGATTTTTCAGTCTTCTAGGTTCACAAGTCCACAAGTATGTTCTGGATTCATTTTTCACACACACACTGCCCTGAGGCAGTTCCTGGATGCATTCTTCACACAAACACTGCCCTGAGGCAGCCTAAAGTAACCACAGCTGTAGATGTGACAGGCTGCCATGGAAACCAAGTGACCACAGCTGCCTGGAGCAAAGCAGTTTACCAGGAGAACGTTTTACACACAAAAGTTCTGGGAGAAGTTCTACGCAGAAGTTCAAAGATCTGGATGTTTAATATCTGGGTGAGTGATTTAGACACACAGCGAGTTTAGGATGTAACAGCAAACATCCAGGAGAAATGTGTGTGTAAAAACACCCATAGATATCCATTTACCTATAATTAAGTGTTATCCCATAATATGCTGTGAGCAGGAGGGAGCAGCATGTAAGTTTAAATAAATAATCTTGAATAAAAGATCAGTCATCTAGTCAGGGAGCAGAAATAGTCCCAATGTGATTTAGGTGAACCATCGCACAGCATTTTAAATAAATAACAAACAGCTGATGTGATCAGCCAATGGCATGCATACTATTCATTTTTAGTATTCCATGTAGTATGTATGCCTGATAAGTTTTGGGGAAATGGGGATCAGTTCACAAAGTAAATAAGGGACTAACTTTGTAACAAATGGCCCAGGTGACGCTGTCAAACACAACTTCCCTTTTTCTTAATTTTTTTTTTTTTAAAAAAAGAACAACCGGAACAACAAACAAACCTGAAGGAAAACAATTTCACAGACAGGCAAACAATTTTATTATGAATAGATGGGAAATACTGATTTTTTGCACTATTTCCCCTTAAAAATCTCCAACTTCCGTAGTCTGTTCTTCTAAAAGCACTGTACAGTCCTAATCAGACTTCACAATACTCTTAAAATGTCACCTTATAACTACAGGATAGACTTCTGCTGACATATATCATTAGTTTTCAATAAATGGAGTAGTGCATAGGTACGCAGGAAGGCAATGACAAAGCAAAAATAGAACTTACAAGTCAGGGTAACAAGAGCAGTGTCAAAACGTTAGACGAAGGGTGCAATCCCAAAGCCATCGAAATCAATGGGAGCTTAGCCTTTGATTTCAGTTGAGTCAGAATTGCACCCTTAATTTAATCTGTTTAAGAAAACACTAGTTTATTTGAAAAAATATTATAAGTATCATCCTCTGAGCAAGTGTCAATGTCACTGATGCTTACTGCAAGTGCAACTCCCACTGAAGTGAATGGAACTGACAGCCACATGTGCTATATCTGTTCAGAGAATTGTGCTTTATTTATTTATTTATTTATTTACAGACTTTTACCCTGCATCCTCCTGCTAAAAGCAGCTTATGGCAGCTAACAATACACAATTTAATAATATATTAAAAATACAACAATATGAATATAAATTTAATAAAAATAATATAAATCTATCATAAAATATTAACAAAAAAATCCACAGAGTGGAGTACCAAAAAATACCTCTGCCCCTAACCCTCAACCCCCCACCCCTACCCATCTCCCTCACCAAAAGCCTGGCAGAACAGCCAGATCTTACATTGTCATAGAAAGGAGGAGAGGTCCAGAGCCAAATGGGCCTCTACTGGAAGGAAGTTCCACAGCCTCGGCTCTGCCACCGAGAATGCTCTCTCTATAATCACCCCCAAGATACCCGGGGGTCTTCAAGAGGGGTGCTCCAGGTCAACCGGAGGCGTCGATCCAGAGCACGGGGAGTGAGGCAGTCCTGCAGATAAGTGGAGCCTAGGTCATATAAGGCTTTATAAGCAAGCACCAACATCTTGATAGGGATGGGCGAACATGGTTCGGATGTTCAGAGTTCGGACCGAACTTGGTCTGTTCGGACGTCCGAACTGATCTCTTAAATGACCGAACAGTTCAGTTGTGTTCAGATGAGTTTGGATGAGTTCAGGAGCAGGAAAAACATTTTTTCAGGGCAAAATAATAATAATAATAATAATAATAATAAATAAAATTTCAGTTTCGGTTTCGGTTAAGTTTCGGTTTCAATTTCGTTTCGGATTCGATAGTGCTATTTTTGACTGTGAGGCCAGGTTCTGCCAACCCGAACTTAGTTGAACCGAACCATCGAACCCGAACTCGGGTTTCGAACTGAACGACCGAACATCCGAACATCCAAACCGCATTCTGCTCGTCCATCCCTAGACCTTGAATCGGGCCTGGAAGACTATAGGCAGCCAGTGCAGAGAACGGAGCACTGGTGTATTGTCCTCACAGCGACCTGTCCCCATAAGGAGATGGACCACCACATTCTGCACCAGCTGCAGCCTCCAAACCGTCACCATGGGTAGCCCCACGTAGGGTACTTTCAGACGTTACGGGCGGCCGGTTCACCACAGCGAACCACCAGGGGGGGCGAACAGCGGAACCACGCCCAGGGGTTGGAAAATGACCCAAACAGACGTGCCGGGAACGGGACCACGGGCCGGAACCGGGCCGCACCATCGCGGGCCGTGGCAGCACAACAGACGTGCAGCCGAACCCCCGGCGGGCGCTAAACCCCCACAAGGCACCGGGCAGGGGCGGGACACAGACATGGCC
>QEPC01009844.1:411598-421718 GCA_003113815.1 Sphenodon punctatus | reverse complement strand
TTGTGATACTAAGTGTTCACGGCTTATAGGATAATGGAATAAATCCTGGTTTGTAGTGGATGGTTGAGCCACAAGATGTGCCCCAGGGTGGTCTTCAGTTCACTTAAGCCTTTTCCGTAAAAGAAGAAAATCTATTTTTAAAAAGTTATTTTGTAGCGAGAAGCTAAAATCACCCTCTTTAATTATTTCATCAATATTTTCGTTGTGCGGTTGAAAAGCCTTCAGTGCTTCCCCAAGTATGAATCCCCATGCTGGAATGTACAGAATCCCACTTGTGCACTTAATCAAAACCGCATGCTCCATGCTTTGTTTCTGAGTAATTTCCATAGCAAAACTCATGTGATCTGTGTGCCACGCTTGTATGAATCAAGCTCAAAGTTTGAAACTGACTCAGTTGTTTCTCATTGTGACAGGCTAAGGAAAAGAGAGGGTTGCTGCTTTTTTTGCTTTTTCCCCACTCAATTCAGGCTGCTGCGAAATGAAATGAAAGGGACGATTTAAAAACCCACAAATACTCAGATGAAAGATTACAGATACGGAACAATAACTGTCCACAATAAATTGTTGATTGGAGTATCTGTATTAGGTGATGTTTGTAGTCTCTCCATGTAGAGAGATGGAAAACACAGATTATGGCAGTGAAAGTAGCACAACAATGTAGTCTGATGCTTTGTTTCCACTTTTCAAAGGCTTCCCCCCCCTCCTCTTTTTTCCCCTTTTTTTTCTTTTTGATAAGGCCCAGGAAATTGTTAGCAACATGCTGGTGGGAACCTATGGAAAAGAATACACACTGTATCAATGGTGCAGTTCTTATCCCAAGAGCTGTGTTGGTGGGTGTGGGAATACCGTGCTTTCAGTGTGTGCTGTTGCAATGAGATAGCATTGAGAAAACCAGGGCAGAGAACAGTACAAATTCAGTCGAGGGAACTAGGGGTTTATCTAGTCATAATGTGTGTACAGACAATGTAGCACTATATTTGGTTGAACAACAAAGAACAGTAAAAGGATTTGACAGTAAGGGATCAGCAGAAATGCTGAATATGTCCGTAATACAATCAAACTCCGTTTTGGGGTTGTTGTGGGGATTTATTTTAGTTTTTTTAAAATGGTATTTAAGTGATATCCTAGCCTAAAAAGACAGTTATTTTAAAATGATTCATTATCTTTAACAGGCATCATTATTTTATAGTGTGTTCATTTAACACAGGAGGATCGTTATTTAATAAAGCCTTCCCGAGCTATAGTACCTTGCAGTCACGTGAAAGACACAAGCAATGGCATGTGGGAGAAAGCAGGACTAGCAATCAATCTATTCTGTATATGTGTAAGTTCTATTGTTATTACTAAGAAGTCAAGGAGAGTGCCCAGTTCTTACATTTTCATTATCAGACCAGCTGTGCTTTGTTGCATAAAGGACTGCAGCTCAGGGCCCTGATTGGAATAAGGCACTTAAGCACACCAATAAGCCTATTCACATACTAAAAAGTTGAGTATGTGCTTAAATACCTTATTGAATAAGGGGTAGATCTCCAGGTGAAGGCAGTCTTATAATAATACCCAAAAGGTCTACTACGGTGCACATCGTACTTCCACCGTTGTGCCATTTGACCGTCTCAGCCTGTCTTTGGGTGGTATTTGTGCCCCAGTGAAATCTGCCTGCTTCTTTGTAAACCTACCCCATGCCACCTTAACCCATGTGTAGGTAGGGTTGCCACCAAGGTATATTTTTCCAGACCACTCATGAAAAATACATGTTGCACGGCCTGCATTGGTACCTATGGCACCAATGCAGGCCCTGCAACATGTATTTTTCATAAGTGGCCTGGAAAAATATACATTGGTAGCAACCCTAAGGGCATTTTTAGACGAGACAAAAAACGCAGCTGATCCTTTAATCAGCCGTCTTACTTTGTTCTCGTCTAAATGCTTCACGCAGTTTGCAGCCATGCCCTTCCGGTTTGTCTAAATGCTTCACACGGTTTGCAGCCACATCTTTCCCGCATCAGAACGGCCCTGCAATCCTTCCCCCTCAAATCCGCATCAGCAAGCTGCCGTCACGGTAGTGAGACGGCAGGTAGCGAGACGGCTTTTGCGCTGCTCGTTTAAAAGCGCCTTAAGTGTGGATGGGCATGCCATGGGCACAGACAGCCATGTCATGCTGGATGTGTAACAGTGAGTGTGACTATGAGGGCAACACTGCAAGCCATGAAATTTAAAAATGGACATCTCTCCTGGATTTGTTTACAGAGCAGGCTCATAGCCCAGGGAAGATCAGATGGGGATGCAGCCCTCTCTGCCAAGATTTTTCTCCCTTCCCCCGGCCTTTACTAAGAACTTGTCTAATGCAGAGGGACTCTGCAGTACAAGGAGTCTACAGATGTGTGAATGAGGCTGCCCCCAAACTGCACATGACATGCTTTAGTGTATCCTTATTGCCTGCAGCTCTATTGACTGTGTGCATCTGAGCTTAGTAAGGTTAATTCAAGCTCCTAGTTGCTGTGTATGTCTGTTATTATTTTGTCTAACTTCACATTACTATTTTCAATGAGATAGCAAAACATCTGCTGCGTTATTAGAATGTGAAACGTATAGACAACTGTCCCTCTTTCCCCTAGACCAGGGGTAGGCAAACCGTGGTTTGGGAGCTGCATGCTGTTTTAATGGTTCTGTGCTTCATATGCTCAGAATCTCAGCAGCCAGGACCAAAGAACATCTGCTCCACCAACCAATTACATGGCAGGAAATGTTTGTGCGACATGTGTGTGGCTGGCTGGCTGGCTTGTGGCTCTGGCAACATGGAGATCTTGGTCTCTGGCTCTTGAGGTTAGAAATCTTGCCCAGCACTTCCCAAGATCTTTCAGCCCTCACTGTTGTCAAAGTCTGGCTATGATCCTCTTATTAGTATTATTATTATTATTATTAACAAACATATAGCGCCAGCAGTGTACCTGGCACTTTACAAAGTAATAAAATAGACATGGTCCCTGCCCCTAGGGCTTACAATGTAGCCATCTTTCCTCTAGCCCAAAGATGAATTTATTTATTTTAAAAAAAAAAATCACAGGGTCGAAGAATACCTGGAGCCAGCTTGTTGAGTGTAAGTCACTATTACACTAATGCATGATTGAGTGTAAGCTGGGACTCATTGTACCCTTTTGATGTGGAGAGTCTTGGGGTATTTTCAGACGTTACGAGATCACGCTCAACCACACTCAACCACGGTCAATCCCGCGGTGGGGCCAAAGCACCCTGAACGTCTGTTCAGCGGCTGCCAGATGTTCACCACAGTCAATACCCACATGAGGTCAAAATCAACCACACTTCTGGAGCTCCCCGCCGGACCATCTCCGAAAGCGTGGTCAAAGAGTTTCCCGATGGGAACCAACAAAAAGTAATGTCTGGTCGACAACCACCGGCCGAAATCAAAGGAAATGATTCCCAGCCGGGGACAAAGCATGCAGTGTCGCTGCCAGGCGATGAGCAACAACACAGGCAGCGGAGGGAGATTTAAAGGGCACACAGCAGCAGGGGGATGGGGCGGGATGGAATGAGGCAGAAGGGAGAGGCGAGCGGAGGGCAAGAGAGCAAGGGAGGAGAAGGAGGTGGTGGAGACGGCGGTAGAGGCAAGGGCAGGGGAGGAGCCGGTCATGCTGCACCTGGAGGTGGTTGAGGGACAGAAGCAGCAGCAGCAGCCGGGACAGGCTGGCCCAGCACCTTCTGGATGTTTTGACCACAGTTGGGAATCGGCATTATGTCTATTGCACTGACCCGGCCTGTGATCTGCCGGCCCGATTCCCTGCCATGATCCAGGTCCCTTCACATCTGTTTGGGGCTTTTTTTGTACCCCGGGGGGTTGTTGTTCAGTTCACCCCCGCCGGGAATCCATTGTGGTGAATCGGGACCGCGTAATGTCTGAAATCACCCATGGAGTCCCTAGAGACTGTACTCCCCTGGTTGACCATGATGTGGTTGATGACGTGGAGGTCCATTCACTGTTGGGATCATTGAGACCTACCACATGTAATTCCAACACATGCCTGTTTTGTCTGTTGCGGGCGGGCACCGAGGTAGTGGTACTTTTATTGACAGGCATTGTTAATGCCTCCTTTAGGGAGGGAAGAGTGCTGGCCACCCTCAAATATGTGGAGGTCCATTCCCACCTCAAGAAACTGTCTCTTGATGTCAGAGTGATTGACGGCTATTGCCCAGTCTCCAATATGCTTTTTTTTTTTAGAGAAGGTGATTGAGAAGGCTGTGGCTGTGTGACTACAGAGACACCTGGACGTTAATAATATTTTGGGGAAATTCCAGTTGGTGTTCAGGGCTTCTCATGGGGTAGAGACCACAATTGTCAGGGTGATGAATGATCTGGTGATGATTTTAGATTGAGGACAGCTGGCCATTCTGGTCATGATGGACCTTACAGCAGCATTTGATACATTGACAATGGGTTGCTGCTTCAGCAACTGAGGGACGTTGCTGGTGTGATGGGAGCTGCTGGGCAGTGGTTTCAGTTGTAACTGAAAGGGAGGCGTCAATCAGTGGTGATGGATGGATATGTGTTATGCATCATCCCCGAGGGGACTGAATTGCAGCGTCCCTCACAGTTCTGGTCTCTCATCCATGCTGTTCAACTTGCACTTGCAGCCCTTTAGGGATGTCATGATCAAGCATGGGGTTGAGTATCATATGTACATCATTGTGTACAGATGATACACAACTGTATATCTCTTGCCCCGTGAGCCCTGCCAACTCGGTTTCTACCTTGGAGGAACACCTGAGTGATATAGCCGCCTGGATGTGTCCAAAGTACATCATGCTCAATCCAGGAAGACTGAGGTGATGTTGGTGGGAAGGGGCAGCTGATATGAGGATACCCTTGCCTCCTTTGGGTCCCTGAATGTGGCTGGGATGGAGGTAGTGGGCCAGGTAAAAAACTCTGGAGTCATTTTTTTAACCACACTCTGTCCATGACAGCCCGGGTGTCGGATGTGGTTCAGAAATGTTTTTTTTTTTGTTGTTGTTGTTGTTGTTTTTGCATAAGTTATGCCCTTATTTATCCCAGGCTGACCTTGCCACAGTGACCCATGCCCTGGTGACTGAGGCTTGACTTCTGTAACTCCCTCTTCTACGGGTTGCCAGCAGTGCTTATTCGTCACTTGAAGCTTGTTCAGAACGTGGCAGCTCGGCTGCTTACTGGCTTAATCATATTATGCCTGCCCTGCATTCTCTGCACCGGCTGCCTGTGGAGTGATGGAGTGAGTTTAAGATCATGCTGCTGGTTTTTAGGGCCCTGGCTATATTTGAGACCTACTTCTGGAACCTCACACTGATGGGTATCTGTGTTCAGGAACCACCTGCTGTTTGGGGGTTCTGCCATTGCGTCTGAAGTCAGTAGGCAATCAGGCCTTTGCTGTGGTGGGCCCCCTGTGTGGAACTCGCTCCTTTCATTACCTTTAAAAAGCACCTGAAAACATATTTATTCTCTAGGTGCTTTTAGGATCCACTGATGGTTCCCTCAATGTACTTTGCCCTCCCTTTTTGCCTGCCCCATTTAAAAATAAATAAATACTTGTTTAAATCATTTAAAATCATGTTATATTGTTTAAAATTCTTTATATGGTTTTGAACTTGCTGCGAAGTGCTCCAAGTGCCATGCGGAGAGGGGAACTATATACAATTATTATTATTATTATTATTATTATTAATAAAGTATGTAGTGGGGGTCACAGGTCATTTGAGAAGGACATTATCCAGGAATTGGCCAAAAAAAAGACTACCAGATGGCCATATTTCAATATAGGTCAATAGAATCTGAATTCCTTTTCTTTGGTTATTGAGGTAAAGTGTGTGAATTTGTCAAAGAGAAGAAGATATGTAGCTATCTCGGTCTTTACTGTGTGAACCTATTACTGAACAGAGAATACTTACAGTACCAAATTGTATTTGATGGTTTTGTGACCTGGAAGTCTTCCATTAGGGACTGAAGAGAGGCATCTAAATACCTTGCAATAAGTTTAAAATAGAAAGATGCCCTCAGGAATCCCTACTTTTGTACAGTAAAGTACTACTGTTTGGTTAAAATTTGAAATTTAAGTGAATGGCTACCACTCTCCCCATACATCTAAATTAATATTGTATAAAACGCTAGCTGCATTGTACTTCTACAGAACAGTGCACTCTGTATGCTGTGCTCCAGAATAATATTGCCTTATCCTGAACTTTGACTGAATGTTACTCTGAGCTAGCCTATGTGCCAAAAACTAGATCATTTGGTAGGAATATTTACAAGCAACTAATAGAAATGTGTTTAAAAAAAACAAAAAAAAAAACAACCCACCATTTCAGTACACCATCTGTAAGAGAACAGGATGGAAAGTTATAAAAGGCAATTGAATCCAATAAAGTGCTCTTACCTGCAATTACAAAGTCAAATGAAAACACGGGAATATTAATTGTACCATATTTGTTATGTCCCATTTGCACTCAAAACATCTTATACACTCAGAAACATTTTAACATCTTATTCTTGTCATTTCCAGTTGATTGACAGATAATACAATGTACATCCATAAACCTAGGGTGTCCTATTTGTTGCTGTTTGTCTTCAGGCATTGGAAAGGTTAAATACAATTTTAAAAAAAATATTGTTGGGGGTGGCAAGAGAGAAGAAGCTTTTTTTATAACATATTTTCATTTATTTCAGTGTAATCTTTTTTCTTTTTTTAAGTGGATACACTTCAAAGATAATGCAAAATTGGAATTATGAATATCCCTGCTTTGTAGTGAATGTATTGCAAGCTTCTTAAATAATTAAATTATGTGAGTTCTGAAAATGGAGCGTAATTAGTCATTAAGGAGCAAACTCTATTACTGTGCAGACTTGATACACTCCATGCAGAATATCTTTAAGCTTCAGAGTGTTTGGTATAATTTCAAATGCCAGTGTGGTAAAATCAACTCTTATGTACCTTATAGCCCAAGCTCTGACTTCTTTGCTAAACTGTATTGCATGTCTAATATAAAACAACAGCATGATGACTTAGAGTTGCAGTTTTTGCTTTTCTGGTTGTGTTTATTTAATCAGAAGTTAAATATAAAGTTACAGGCATCAAAACTAAAGTCAAAATAATATTATGATTGTGAAACAAACTAACACAAGTCAAGGGATTCTAAGCTGATTGGGTTGCTCAGTTCATAAGACTGTTCCATTGACATGCAGCCTTTCATTTGTAAATCAAAAATCTGAAGCTGATGCAAGTCGGTACTGACTAATGCTGAAATGAACAGTAGATTGTGTATTCACTATTCACAAATATTATCTGCATATTCGAGTAGCACTCTGAATATCTGAATTCACACACAAAAAAATGTTGACATATTCATTAACCCCCCCATAGGTTTTTCTTGGGGGGAGGGGGTTGGAATTTTTTGTTAAGATAAAATATTTATTACGTAGCCAGTGGCCATAGCTCAACAAACAATACACAAACAATACACAAACACAAAAACAAACATTANCTCTAACCCATCCCACCCACCCATTATCCATCTCCCTCACCAAATGCCTGGCAGAACAGCCAGGTCTTGCATCTGCTTGCATTGTTGTACTTTTATATTTATTGATGAATTTATATTATATTTTATATGGTTTTAGTTATGTTGTGAGCTGTCGCGAGCTGCTGTAGCATCAGGGGGTGGCTAAGAAATCAAAATAAATAAATAAAATATATTCTCACTTAAATTGAAGGTTTTGGGCATATAGAATAATGTAATAAGTTTAGATAGCAGATGGCATTGGAAAACAAGCAACAGAGTCTTGGAAGACCAGCTCCCAGGGTGAAGGTAGGATCCAGAGTGTTTTATGAAAGTTGTGAGGAGTCTTGGGGTGGGTGTCATTTTTGGATGCTCTATGCAAGGGCCAGGGGCATTAGAAGGTGACTGCTATGGAAGACTGTCTTAGAGCAGTCTAGAGAAAGCAGTCTGGGAGTAGGTTGCTGAGGAAGGGCTGGGCAGATGGAAAGTTTAAGGTTTCAATCATTGAGACACACCCTGTTACTAATATTTGTTTTTATCAATCTAAATGTTCTGCTGTAACACGTACCAGGAGAGAGAAATTTGGAAGGCAAGAATAAGTTGTCTATTATTTAACATTCTTTAAGTTGCCTACAAACCATACCTGTCTGTGACATAGCAAGAAGTGCAACCCTAGACCAAGGGCGTCTTCAGATGGACGCTTATCCCGGGATAAGAGCATTAGCACTGGGATAGTTTGTCCATCTAAACACTGTCAACTGTGATTATTAGGGGTGTGCACCAGGCCCCCATGTCATTTTCATTTTTTGTTTTCATTTTCATTATTCAAAAATGTCATTTTCATTATCATTATTAACAACAATGTCATTTTTGTTATCGTTTTTGTTATCATTTTTTGTATCGGTTTTGATATGTTCATTATTGGTATTGACATAGTTTTTGTTATCAGTATCGATATTTGTTATCGTTATTGATATTGTTATTAATATCAGTAGCATTTCAAAAAAAGATTTTACTTTTGGTATCACTATCATTATTGATTCCTGTGCATAACTAATATTTATCTAAACCTAAAGGAGACAGGGGAACGGGAAAGGAAAACTATCTATTATCTAATCAATTATCTATATTTATTCTAATCTAATCTATGTCTATAATGTATATCTATATCTAATCTATACTACCTATCTATATAATGTACAGGGGAAAGAAGGGCAGGAAAAGGGAGAAGGTAAAATGTAGGGTACGAGGAATACCAAATAAATAAATAAATAAATAATACAATGAGGGCTAGGGAGGATTTTTTTTTTATGTGCAAGCACCACAGTTCTGTAAACGCAACCTGACAAGCAGAGTTCTCACACAATGGAGGGAAAAAACCTGGCCCTCCCATTAAAAAGGGTTGCAGTGCCTTCCCCCAGAGCCCATCTGATTGATTGTGGGAGGCAGCAGGCATTGAGCAATCACAGAGTCCCATGAGACTGCTGGGGCCTGCTTGTGCTGTTCATTGGCCAGGGATACATCCATCAGATACTGCTGAGCTGCTCGCCCCTCCCAACACAGGCACAGTTCAAGAGTTCAAGCNTCACTTTAATGCATGAACGTTCTATTGCTTATAAAATTGGCATCATTTTGCCTATTTGTCTGAAATTTGGCAGAGAGGATCGCTTGGGAGAGGGGTACAACCTATCCAAATGTCATGCAAAATAGACAAAAAAAGAAAAAAGTTACAGTAGTTTAAATATCAGAGTTAAAGTTGTTTTTTCTGCCTATTTCAGACAATTTTTGAATTCACTTGAAAGTGAACTTTTAAAAAAAAATTGTCAGTTATAAGTGGTGTTAGGAAATTCAAGGGCGCCTTCCAGTGCATGCTTTTTTATTTTTCAAAATCCATCAGGTAGTTTAAAAGTTACAAGATTTTGAATTTTTTATATTAGTCAATGGAGTGTTAATAAAGTCACACATGAGCAGTTCAAGTGTCTCCCGCTACTCTTCCCCATCTGACCCTTCCCCACCTCAAATGTGATCAGGTAGGGGGGGTGCTGAGACTGTGCAGGGGATTTAGATCACAGGTGGGGATGGGTGCTGAACCAGATGGGGGGGGGGTTTAAGCTACAGCTGGGGAGGTGTTTGGGGAGTGGATTGAGATTTAAATTGAAGCTGGGAAGGAGTGCTGGGAATGGGAGGAGGGGTTAAATCATGGGCAGGGACGAGTGGTGGGACCAGGTGGAGGGGTTTAAAATGCAGGTGGGGGAGGGTGCTGGGAGCGGGTAATGAGTTTCAATTACAGCTGGGAGAACTGCTGGAGAGCTGGCGTGGGGTCACTTGGAGTGAGGGAAACTGGGGTGCTGGCATGGGGTGATCAGTTGGCATGAGGGGAGATGCCACAGGGCGGTCACCTTAGATTTAACTGTAAGTATGCTGATTTTAGGATTTTTGGAAACATTAGAATTGTGATTGCATTTCAATACACATTGAGTGATTGAGTAATTCCAGCATATATGGCCATCCCCATCCTAAAGGCACCTGCATTTCAGTACACGCTGCTAGGGATGGGCGAACAGATCGCAGTTCGGGTTCGTCC
>QEPC01009844.1:385888-399870 GCA_003113815.1 Sphenodon punctatus | reverse complement strand
GGGGACCCTAGGGGGGAATATGGGGATGCTAGGGGGAAGGAAAGGGGCAGAGAGATCCTAGGGGGGCAGGAAAGGAGTGGAGGGATCCTGGGGTGGGGGGCAGCGATGGGGACCCTAGGGGGGGAAGGAAGAGGACTCCTCTCCTGGGGGTAATATGGGGGACCCTAGGGGGTCAGGAATGGGGGGAATCCGTACCCCAGAGGGGCAGGGAAGAAGGGATTGCCGAGGCTGGACTGGGCGCTGCTGCAGCAGCAGCTGGGGGGGAAGGGGAGGGGAGGGCCGGGGATGCGGGGCATCGCCTCCTCCACCAGATGGGTGATCAGGGTGGGGGGGGTGAGGGCCCCCCCTAGCTGTGGGACCATGTTGCCAGGGGAAGGATCCGTACCCCAGAGGGGCAAGGAAGAAGGGGGGGAGCTCCTGGGAGGGCCAGGCTCCAGGCGGGAGTGGCATTTCCTCCTCTCCTTTCACCACTGTTGGGGATGGGAGGCGGTGGTGATGTCCCGGGCCACTCCCCTGGTGCCCAGCCCAGGCTCTGCAATCCCAGGTGCTGCTGCAGCAGAAGTGATGGGGGGATTCGGGCCGGGGAATTGCATCCTCTGCTGGATGGGTGAGCGGGGGCGGGGCCCCCTAGCTGCAGGGCCATGTGCCTGGGCTTTGGTGGCACATGCCTTGGGCCGGCAATGTCCCGTTGCCATCCCTAGCACCCCAAGGAGGGAGGACTAGAGGTATCATCATAAATGCATGATATTACTTACGTGTTGTTTATGTGTTCCTGTTTCAGAGAGGAATCTGATGATGGTGCTGGTGCTGGTGCCATGCTGTGCAGGATAACGAGGCGGAGGTCGCCTGTGCCACCCCCAGACAGTCGGCGGACAAAGTCCAATGTCTGGCGGTTTTATGAGAAGGATGACGGAATCACCATCTGCAAAGTAAGACATGGGGGCTGGAACAACAGGCAATGGATTGCCCTATGTCCTGTTAGGAATGAAAGTCCCCTGCAGAGAGAGATTGGGCACCCAGTCCACCCACTTGTGGAGACAGAATGCAGGCAGGGCTTGACAGACCATTGGTCCGACACAGTATGACACTTCATATGTTCCTATCTTTTTATGCTCTTTAGACCTGCGGCAAAACATTCTGGAGGCAGAGAAGGGAACAACATCAGGGCTGATCACCCATATTGAAAGGCTCCATGGCCAGATGGTGAGGTGGCATGAGGACTCTGGCGTGGTCGTGGAGCTGGAGCATCAGCGCCAGAAGAAGGGGGGGGGAAGGCAAGCCGAAAGTGACATCATCAAAGCCCTTCCCCTAGGGATGGGCGAACGTGGTTCGGAAGTTCAGAGTTCGGACTGAACTCAGTCTGTTTGGTTGACCGAACTGAACTTCTGAACTGAACTCAAATTTCAAACCGAACCAAATTTCTGAACTCCATTCTGTTTGCCCCTCCCTAGTGGCAACACACACCAAAAAACCTGGTTTTGAATAGCCGAACTTGGTTTGGAAGTTAGGAATTTGACCAAACTGGGTCTGTTTGGTCGACTGAACTGAACTTCCGAACCGAACTCTAATTTCAAACCGAACTGAACTGAACCGAATTTCTGAATTCAAATTTCAAACTGAACCGAATCAAACTGAATTTCTGAACTCCGTTCTGTTCGCCCATCCCTACCTTCCCCCTCCTCCAGCCCTGATATGGAGTCCCCAGGGACTCTGCAGCGGCAAAGGCCTTTCATGCTGAAGTGGAGCGGCCTGGCCACCAGATGATGACGGGCGTACGCACCATAGAGAACTGCCTGGTGGAAAAGTTCCAGGCTCTTGAGGTGGAGAAAAAGCAGATGGAGGAGTACTCCCAGTACGTCTCCGTCAAGATGGAGAGGCTGGAACTCTACCACCAGGCGGTCTCTAGGAATGGGCAAACGTGGTTCGGAAGTTCGGAATTTGGACCGAATTCAGCCAGTTCAGTCGACAGAACTGAGCTTCTGAACCGAACTCAATTTTTGAACCGAACCGTATTTCCAAATTTGGCTTTGTTCACCCATCCCTAAATGATAATAGTCCATTTAGTTCAATGGGGTTTGAATTTCCGAACTTTGTTCGGAGGTTCGGAGTCCGGACCGAACTCGAATAGTTCGGTCAACCAAACCAAACTTCCGAACCAAATTTCCGAATTGAACCAAACCAAACCGAATTTCCGAACTCTGTTCCGTTCACCCATCCCTAACGGTCTCCAGGTGGCATGCAGACGTGGAAGGGGCCGTGGAGTTCGCCTTGGCCCATGGCTATGAAATAGCAGAGCACAGGGTGGCCACCCCTCAGTCCTGTGCTGCTCCCCACTGCCTTTTGCCTTTCCCCCGCGTTCCGTGGGACAGGCCCAAAGAGTAATAGTAGTACCCCTTTCATTGTTTGGTTTTGGTTTTATACTGTCGTTGTTGTTGTTGTTGTTATTGTTGTTTTGTTTAAATAGTTTTAATAAAAGTTGTTGTATTTGTTGTTACGAGCTTCGTTTGGCCTGTTCAATCTTTTATCCCTATGTGCTGAAATTCTGGCTGTCAGGTGGCAGAATCTCATACAGCTTGGCAATCCCTACCAGCAGCATCTGGCTGGCTCCACATGGGCGGCGGGAGCTGGTGGTCAGAGGGGCTTTTATTTCCAGCAGCTTCAGCGGGCATCCACGGGTGGGTGCGGAGGAGTAGGCTGTTGGGGGGGGGGCAGGCTGGCATGTGGTCACTGGGCTTCTGGATGCAGTGGAATGGAATGCAGCCCCCAGTGACAGGAATGATGGTCACAGAATCTCATTGATGGTTTCTGGGATGTGCGGGCATGACTGATTCAAGTACAATGGAATGAAAGCCTATGTGAGTTTAATAATAAATATGTCCCTAGAATTAGTGCATGGTTGGGCACATTTCATTCAGTCAAGTGATAGGTGGTAGTAGCAGGTACAGGAACGCACACAGGCAGGCAGGTAGGTACATATAATATGTTGTGTTATATTGATATATTCCATCTCATTCTGGTAGGTTTGCTGCTGGATGTGGGCAATGGGCATCGATCGGGTGCATGAGCACAGATGGGAGTTCTTGCTGGTTCTGGCAGGTGGCAACTTGAGCTGGATACACCTACCTCTCCTCCTCCACCCACCATCTCTCTCATTCTAGCGGGGAGCCTCTCCCTCTCTCTCTCTGGCCATATACTGCTGGTGACAGCATGGGTGGGATCGTGTCTGTCTCTCCTTCTAGCAGTGGGGAGACTTTCTCTCTCTCTCTCTCTCTCTCTCTCTCTCTCTCTCTCTCTCTCTCTCCATGAACAGCAGGTTGCGTAAAGAAAAGTTGGAATGACAGCAGCCTGTGAGTGGAATGACAGGGCACAAGAACCCTGAGGGTGGGTCCTGGGCTGGGGATAGAATGACAGCTTCTAGGTATTGGACACAGCCCTCCCTGCCAGTAATGTAGGCCCCAGAACCCTGATGGTGAGTCCTGGGACTGGAGTGGCTTTTTCTTGATGCCATGGCACAGACAGTATATAGGCCTGGTCTGGGGGCCATTGGCACTAGCACCAGCAGATATTGGTTGCCAGGGTACAGAACCCTTGGCACAAACAGCATATAGGTCTGGGGGCCATTGGCAGCAGCAGCAGACATTGGTTGCCAGGGCAGGCAGGCAGGCGGCGTGGCATGAGCAACAGACAGGCAGACTGAGGCAGGGTTCAAGCTTTGCAACCTGGGTGGGTGGGCAGGCAGGCAGCATGGCATGAGACGCAGTAGGGCAGGTGGGCTTGGGCAGGCTTTGAGCTAGGCAACCTGGGTGGGCAGACAGACACCTTGGCATGGGAGGCAGGAAGGTGGACTGAGGCATGCTTTGAGCTTTTCAGCAAGCTGGGTGAGCAGACAGGCAGCGTGGCATGAAAGGCAGTAGGGCAGGCAGGCTGGGACATTGGCAGCAGGGCACTTAGATAGGCTAGCAAAGACTGTGCAGCACGAGAGAGCAAGAGCCAGTCAGTGTCACATAGGCAGGCCAAGATCATGTAGCTATAGGTCGGCTGGCAGGCTTACAGTTTGTTTCCCAATGCCACCCTGCATCATGAAATCAGTCAGATAAGGCAGCCGAGGCCATCTAGTATGAGAGAGAGAGAGAGAGAGAGAGAGAGAGAGAGAGAGAGAGAGAGAGAGCACTAGAGAGAGGGACAGGGTGGGTGCCAGGGATTGGAAGGGAGGGACAGCACCTCAGCAGCATAGAAGCAGTAGCCCTAGCCCAGATTGAGGAGGAGGAGGTGGAGCCCCGTCCCAAGACTGCCCCTGGCATGGGATGGCGTGTGCCACTACACCATCGCTCTTTGTCCAGGGGCATCTCGGGGAATCCCAGCAGCGGAAGGTTGACCTTCAAGAAGAGCAACTGATCTACCAACTTGGCCCCCAGTCTCAGGCGGTGCGGGTACCAAATATCCCCCACCACAGAGAACACCTGCAAGCTGGGGACACTGGTTGGTGGGCAGGACAATAATCCCCTGGCCACTTTGGACAGGGCCAGCCACATGTCGGTCTTGCCAGCCCATTAGGCCAAGGGATTGCTGCTAGGATCGATGGACGGCTCCTCATCCAGGTATGTCTCCACAGCTGCTGAGACACCATCATACACCCTCTCGTAGCTGTCCCTGGGCACCACCACCACCACTGTCCTCAGCCATGCTGTCTGCCCTTTTGTGCTGGGCCCCATGCTCCCCAGAGTGGGCTGCGCAGAGGAGGAGCTGTTGGCAGGAAGGATGCTGCTGCTGCTGCTGCTGCTGCTGATGATGATGATGATGATGATGATGATGATGATGATGATGATGATCCTGCTGCTGCTGCTGCTTCTACCGCTAGGCCTGGAGGCAGGGATAGACCCTGCTGACTGAAAGAGGTGGCTGCTCCCACTCCCACCATCCCCAGGGGTGTCCTGCTGCTGCTGCTGCCGTGCACACTCAAGAGTCTGCTCTGCCTTCTGGACCCTCCTCACAAGTTCATCCTTCCAGAGACCATAGAGGGCTGACTTGCGTGCCATGCTGCCCTTGACCCTAGGGTCCAGCATTGTTCCCAAAACATATTCTCCCCACAGCAGGAGCTTGTCAAACCTCATCTTCTGGCCCATCTTGAGGTTTTGCACCAGCCCAACCACCTCAGCCCCCAGTTTCTTGCCCCGAGGGCCACAATCCTGCCCCTGAAGAATCTCCTCAAGACTCCTGTGGAGACTCTGGACCAGAGGGGTCACCTGGCTGATTGTGGCCATGGAGTAGCTGATGGTCTCTGTCACTTCCAGGAATGGTCTCAGAACGAAGAGGATCTCCCATTCTGCCCCATTGAAGCGTGGAGGTGCCCTGCTGTCTGTGTCCAATTGCACCTGATGCAAGGCAGCTTTCTGCTCCACAAACCCCTCAAGCATCAGAAAGGTGGAATTCCACCTGGTGGAGACATCTTGCACCAGCTGGTGCACTGGGCGGCCTTGCTTTGCCTGCTTGGCCCTGAGGAGTTCTCTGCCCTTCACGCTACAATTAAAGAACCCAGCTCCCCAACTGGATCAGTGATCTAAGGGTGCCTTCCCCAATCCCCTTATCCCCCAAGCCCAGAGCATCCCTGACCACCAGGTGGAGAGTGTGTGAGGCTCAAGGAATGCTCGCGAACCCCCCATCGTGGACAGCCTTGAGTATATTGGCCGCATTATCGGTCACCACACACCCCGGGGTGAACAGTGCATCTGGACTGACCCACTCCCCCATCACAGCATTCAAGGCTGCCTCTATGTTCCTGTCAGTGTGGGGGAAGTCCATAAATTCTTCCTGAAGCAGGGCCCACCTATATCCTGCTTCAGGACCCCTCATGCCACTGTCAAATGCTGACTATGGGTCCTGACACCAGTGCACTGTCACTGCCAGGTACGCGTGCTGGGCATTCCGGCTGGACCACAGGTCAGTGGTGAAATGGTAGGGGTGGGACATCAGGCAAAATACCAGTTACCGGTTTTACCAGTTACCGGTATGCAAAATACTGGGTTACCGGATTAAAACCAGATTACCGGTGCCGGATTTATTGCATTGATTTCAAAGGGGAACTGTCCCCATTGAAATCAATGGAAAATAAATAAATACCTCCCCCCTCCCCCTCCCAGGCTTTGCGTGTGGAAAGGTGGCACCACCACCTACCCTGCCCAGCCTGGATTTTATTTTATTTTTAAATTGTACCCTAAGTCCCTGCTAGTGCGGCCACCGGGCCGCCGCCGGCGACCCAGAGCCCGCACCACCAGGGACTAGGGTGATCCCTGGGGTGGGGGGTGCTTTAACACACACCTCACCCCGGGGATCACCCTACCTCCCCACCCAGGGATTGCCTACCTTTGGCGCTCCGGGCGGCAGCGCTCCGGGCGGCTTCAGCACTGGTTGTGACTGCCAGCTTCAGCACTTTCTAGGCCTTCCAGGGAACTTCCGGGTTTCCCCGGAAGGTCTAGAAGCACTGAAGCTGGCAGCCACAGCCAGCGCTGAAGCCGCCCGGAGCGCCACCGCCACCCGGAGCGCCAAAGGTAGGCGATCCCTGGGTGGGTAGGTAGGGTGATCCCTGGGGTGGAGGGTGTTAAACCACCCCCCACCCCAGGGATCACCCTAGTACCAGTACACCTACCTGCTGGTGTGGGCTCTGGGTCACCGGCAGTGGCCCGGAGCCCGCACTAGCAGGGACTTCCGGGAAATTTAAATCCAGGTTGGGCAGGATGTGGGGGGGGTGTCCCCCCTTCCACCCGCGCAGCCTGGACTGGGGAGGGAAAGTGTTTTGGGGGGGGTTTCTTTTTTTACATTGTGGCCATTCATTTCAATGGCCGCAATGTAAAAAGATCCGGTACCGGTACCCCCCAAATACCGGAATAATCCGATACTTCTGGTACACCAAAATACCTGAAGTATCGGATACCGGATGATCCGAACTTCCCACCTCTATGAAATGGACAGTGGCACCCCCCAGCCCCTTCCAGATGCTACTTCACCCGCTCCTTCAAAGCCCCGTACAGGGCTGGCACCATCGTACGACTCAGGGTGGTGCGTGATGGCAGCTTAAACTGTGGGGCCAGGAACCCCATCAGCTGCTTAATCCTGGTGTCCCCGACAATGGAGAAGGACTGGTCATCGACAGCGATCATCTTGCCCAACAGGTGCATGGCTTTCTTTTGAAATTCACGCCCCCTCCAGCTGCCGATGTCCTTGGCAGCTGCCCCCACTCAAGCTCCTCCATTGTGGACTGAGACTGCTGGTGAGGCTGCTGCTCCTGCTGCTCCCCCCTAGCAATGATACTGCTCCTGCTGCTAGACACAGCTGCTGGAGCAGGATGGTTGTCCAATGAAGGAGGTGGATGACTGGCCGCTTGGATCGAAAACCCGCTACAATCCACTGACCCTACCTCCCCACTTAGCATTGCAGCACTGTAGCATGATTTCATGTGCCTCGACATGGCGGTTGTCCCCAGGTTGGTGAGCACCTGGCTATGCTTCACCACCGTATTGCACAAAGTGCACTGCACCTCCCATGGATCATCTGCCTGCACCAACTTAAAATGCTCCCAAACCCATGATTTTTTAGTCCTCCTGCCTTCTGCCCTGCACCGGGTGATGCACTCCTGGGAGGGGCAGGACGTGGTGACACTGGCGACACAGCTCGCTGAGGGACAGCCAACACCTCAGCAGCACCAGATACAGAGACCTCCTCCACAGAAATCTCTGCATCGCTGTCCCCATCCCCAAACAGAGTGACGGAGGCTGCTGGACTCCCCATGCTGCTCCCACTCTGAGAAGCACTGTGACCCTGCCCCCTATAGCTGCTGTTGCTGCTGCTGCTGTTACGCTCCCTTCTTCCATTGCCCGGGGATCGGGCCCTGCCTCTAGCAGCCGGGGTGAGATCCATCAGCCCTGGACTGCTTTGGGGAATTGCCTCTATAATTTTGGGAGAGTCGGGGGACAATGGTGACCCCTGAGGAGCTTCAAACACTGAGTCGCCTGCACCTGCAGCCACAGATGAGACAGTCTCAGCCGCCTGCATTGCAGACATTGCAGCACCCTACGTGGCAGTGGAGGACGCTGCCAGGTGGTGACGCCTAACACCCTGGCCCCTAGTGCCACTGGGAGCACTAGTGCCACTAGTGCTGGGAGAGGAAGAGCCACAATCAGGCCTGTGCAGCTTGGGGCATAGTGATGAGCTGCTGCTTCTGCCTGCTGGCATGCCCCCTGCCACCTCTGCCACGTGTCTCATTGCCTGGCTTGCAGGCAGCAGACCGGCCTCACCCTCTTCTACCTCCCTTCTCTATTTCTCCCACCAAAAGAATGCACACTTTTTTTATTATTATTTTTTTATTTTTAAAAAAGATTTTTATCTAATATTATATATATCTAGTTTAGTTTTAAATCTTTATTGTACTGGTCATCGGCCATGACAAACGACTTTACACAATATACAAAATATACATCACAAACTACTAAAACTGAACTAAATACAGTCTTTTGATAAAACTTCAGGTCAATTATAAAACTGTTATTCACCCTTATACATTTCATTACATAAACCACTTATCGAAAAAGTAATCATACAAGTAATCATACAGAGTACACTATCAGTTATTCTGCTGCTGCCAAACTCCTTTTCCTGGTCTTTTCCATCAAAAAAGCAAAGAGAGCCATTGTTCTAGTAAGCTGCAGATTTCTAATGGCCAAAAGGAGCCCGATTTTTTGTCCATCGGTTAAATTAACAGGAATTGTCACTATATTACACAGCATACTATGCAAGTGGAAGTACAAGGGGCATATAAAAAGGTAATGGGTAAGATCCTTGATACCAGAAGCACAGCAGGGGCACGTTCTGTTCAAAAAAGAAGTACCCCGGTACCTCCCCTCCAATACCGCTGAAGGCATAATCTGAAAATGAAGAGCAAAAAACACATGCTTGTGTTGGAAGGGGAGATCACGTTATATATCTATATCTATATTACACTAAATCTAACTGCTATTAACTATATAACTATTATAAAACCAATGGAACTAAATAATGGAATATCTAACACCTAGTCCTACAAACACACTCTAAAACTGAATCACTGATCTCTATAAACTATAACTATGGAACTAAATAATGGAATATCTAACACCTAGTCCTACAAACACACTCTAAAACTGAATCACTGATCTCTATACACTATAACTAAGCTAACTTAACTTTAATAACAAACTATAACTAACTCCTACCTACCTAACTACTATAATCTCGCTCTCCTACTCTAATAAATAAAAAAACAGGGGAAGGGAATGAGAGAGAGGGAGAGGGAAAGGAGTGGATTCGATGAAGGGTAGGGAGATAGAACACAGGGATGGGTAAAAAATAAAAATAACAGCTAAATCTACCTAATATAATCTAAATAACTGATAATATGGAGGTAAGTGGGTTGAATGGGTGAAATAGGAGGGGGATGGCAATGAATTGGGGAACTGGGAGGTACAAAACTGCTGGAAGATGGAGCCTTCTGAAAATGCCTGCTGTCAGGAACAGTGACTAGCTCAGAAGGTGTTGGGAAAGGGGGAGGGCAATGAGTTTTGTTACTTGCTGCGCCCGCCTCACTGCAAGCTCCATTGGTTCCATGCAGCCTAGCCCATGGCCAATCGCAGACTGCAAAGCCAGTGGTATGAGGAGAAAAAGGATGGTGATTGGGCAGACTGACTGCTACTCCAAGCTTCTCCACCCCTGGTGCCTGGAAGTCTGCTCCTCAGCTGACTCCCCCCCCCGTCACGTTTTGCCTTCCAGTGACATGTTTTTGCCACCCGAACTCATCCGAACTCGACCTGAACTGACCGAATTGTTTGGACATTTCAGAGTTCGGAATCAAGGTTGGTTTGGTCAGTTCGGGTTCAGGTTCGGTCGTCCAAACAGACCGAGTTCGGGCCACACTCTGAACTTCTGAACTGCGTTCACACATCCCTACTAATATTCAGGTTGCTCAATTTTTGAGAAGCATTATAAGGAATTTCTAATAGAGGTATGCACCGGGAGCCCATGTCATTTTAATTTTCATTTTTAATTTTTGTTATTTAAATCTGTTGTTTTTGTTTTCATAAATATCAATTTTTTGTTTTTGTTTTTGCTTTTGTTTTCATTTTCCATTGGTTTCAATGGAAAACACTTTCGACTGTAATGTTTTTGTTTTTCATTATATTTGACTGACATGTGGAAGGATTGTACCTCAAATGGAAGGCATTAAGTGTACCAAATTTCAAAAAGATTGGATAAAGGAATCCAATTTTATAAGCAGTTGAATTATATTATTTTGCAAAAAACTTCATGTACATTCTTAGCTGTAACTCTCTTCAGAGGGCAGTCGCCCGAAGGGCGGCGACAAAAGGGCGTTGGCCATTGTGTGGCCATTGTGAGGCCGGAGCGAGGCCAGCGAGGACCCAACAACAGCACCGCGATCCATGCATTGCAGCCTCTCCTATCCATCACGAGAACTCTCCCACCCCACCCGCAATCCCTTCCACTACCGTGATTACCACCACTGGAATGTCTTCTTGCATCTCCCACACTCTTTCACCCTCCATCTCTCCTCTCCGTCTCCAACTGCTGCTGTCTCCCCTGCTTCTCCCTCTTCCTCCTCCTACACTCTTTCTCCAAAGTTCCTGCCTCTTGTTCTCCCCCTTGCCTATTCCACCTCCCCCCTCACCCTCCCTTAAGCATTCCCTGCAAACTCCCCTCATCCCTCCACCCACCCTCACCCCATCCCTGCAAGTCCCGTCCCTCCACATCCCCAAGCTCATTCACATTCCCTGCCTTCCCCCTGATCGACTCCCCTTCTCCTGCTCCCTCTGGAACTGCTGCTCATCCGTTAACAAAGCCCCCTTCGTTCACCACCTCTTCCTTTCTCACCACTTTCAACTCCTTGCACTTACAGAAACCTGGATCCCTCCCACTGACTCTGTCACCCCGCCACCATCTCCTTGGAAGGCTTTTTTCTCTCTCACCAGTCCTGCCCTGAGGGCCAGAGTGGTGGCGTGAGCCTTCTCCTTGCCAACCCCTGTCGATTCCATCCCCTTTCCCCTCCCCTTCCCTCTCCTTCCTTTCCTTCAAGGCTCACTCTGTAAGCCTTTACTCCCCCCTTCACCTTCAGGTCGGTGTCATTTACCGCCCCCTCACCTCCTATCCTCTTTTCTCCCAGACTTTGAAGCTTCGCTTACCTTCTTCCTCTCTGATCATACCCCCGCTCTCATTTTTGGAGACTTCAACATCCATGTTGATGCACTTTCCCAGCCTTCTATCTCCCGCTTTCTCTCTCTAACCTCCTCCTTTGCTCTCCGCCTCTGGACTGATTCCCTCTCCCACACCGATGGCCACTCTCTCGACCTCATCTTCTCTAGAAACTGTCCTGTTGCTGACCTCTCCTTTGACCTTTGTCCCATGTCCGACCATCACCTCGCTTCCTTCAACCTCTCCCACCAACCCCCATCTTCTTTCCCAGCGCCACGCCCCTCCGTGATCTGAAGGCTATTACTCCTTTAGATTTTGCTTCCTCCCTCTCCCTCTCCCCTTCCTCCCTCCTGTCCCCTCCTCCTCCCCTGAAACTGCCATCTCTTCTCTTAATGGTTCTCTCGCCATGACCCTCAAATCTCTTGCCCCCCTCTCCTCCCGTCCTGTTCAAACCCCAAACCCCCATCCCTGGCTCACCCCTACTATCCGCTACATCCGCTCCTGAAACTGGGCTGCTGAATGCCTCTGGTGTAAATCCCACTCCCACCCTGACTTCCTCCACTTTAAATTTCCCCTCTCCTCCCTCTCTTCTGCTATCTCCCTGGTGAGGCAACACTACTATGCCTCCCTGGTTGAATCCTACTCTTGTGACCCTTGCCACCTCTTCTCCACCTTTGACTCCCTTCTCAAGCCCCCCTGCACCCCTCCACCCTCTTCCCTCTCTGCTCAGGATCTTGCATCATTCTTCACCTCAAAGATTGACAAGATCTGCCACAAAATTGCTTCCCACCCATCTCCTCTCCCCTCTCCCCTCTCCACCCCTCCCCCCACTCTCCTCTTCTCCTTCCCTCCCGCCTCCCTCGAGGAAATCTCCTCCCTGCTCTCTTCTTCCAACCCCTCCACCTGTCCTCTCAACCGAATCCCCTCCTGCCTCCTCACCTCCATTGCTCCCACTGTTGCCCCCCCCCACATGGCATTAATCTCTCCCTCTCCACTGGCTCCTTCCCCTCTGCCTTCAAGCATGCCACTGACTCTCCCATCCTCAAAAAGTCCACCCTCAACCCCTCTGACCCCTCTAGTTACCGGTCCAGCCGGTCTCCCTCCTACCCTTCACCTCTAAGCTTCTGGAACGTGTTCTTTACTCCCGTTGTCTGGAACGCCTCTCTGCCAACTCCTCCCTGGACCCTCTCCAATCTGGCTTCCACCCCCTTCACTCCACTGAAACTGACCTTGCCAAGATTACCAATTATCTATTTGTCACTAAATCTAAGCACCTCTATTCCTTTCTTGTCCTCCTTGACCTCTCCGCTGCCTTTGACACTGTCGACCACTCACTCCTACTGGTCTCTCTTTGCTCCCTGGGCTTCTGAAGCTCTGTCCTTGACTCGTTCTCCTCCTACCTCTCTGACTGCTCCTTCAATGTGTCTCTTCCCAATTCCACCTCCTCCTCCCTCCCCCTCTCAGTAGGGTTTCCCCAAGGCTCTGTCCTGGGCCCTCTCCTCTTCTCTATCTACACACTGTCCCTGGGCAAACTCATTGCCTCCCACGGCTTCCAATATCACCTTTATGCTGGCGACACTCAACTCTATCTCTCCACCCCCTCTCTTTCCCCTTCTGTCCAAGCTTGCCTCATCAACTGTCTCTCTGATATCTCTGCCTGGATGTCCCAACGCCAGCTCAAGCTCAACATGGCTAAGACTGAACTCCTTATCTTTCCTCCCTTCCCTTCCTCCCTCTCTTCTCTATCCATCCTTATTGATGGTGTCACCATCCATCCTGTTCCCCAAGCCCATAGCTTGTAGGGATGGGTGAATGCAGTTTGGAAGTTCGGAGTGCAGACCGAACTCGATTAGTTTAGTCGACCGAATCGAACTTCCGAATGAACCGAATTTTCAAACCAAAACGAACCAAACCAAATTTCCGAACTCGACTCTGTTCGCCCATCCCTAAAAGATAATATTCCATTTAGTTCAATGGGGTTTGAATTTCTGAACTTTGTTCAGAAGTTCAGAGTTCGGACTGAAGTCGAATAGTTCGGTCGACCGAACCGAACTTCTGAACTGAACCAAATCGAACTGAATTTCAGAATTCAGCTCTATTCGCCCATCCCTAGTAGCTTGGGCTTCATCTTCAATACTCACCTCTCCTTTTAAAACTTACATTGACTCTGTTGCCAAGTCCTGTCGCTTTGCCCTCTGTAACATTGCTTGGATTTGCCTCTTTCTCTCTGGGTATTTTCAGACGTTACGAGATCATGCTCAACCACAGTGAACCACGGTCAATCCCGTGGTGGGGCCAAAGTGCCCTGAACATCTGTTCAGCGACTTCCAGATGTTCACCACAGTCAATACCCACATGGGGTCAAAATCACCCATGCTTCCCGAGCTCCCCGCCGGACCATCTCCGAAAGCATGGTCAAAGAGATTCCCGATGGGAACCAACAAAAAGTAACGTCTGGCTGGCAACCACCGGCTGGAATCAAAGGAAATGATTCCCAGCTGGGGACAAAGCATGCAACATTGCTGCCAGGCAAAGAGCAACAACACAGGTGGTGGAGGGAGATTTAAAGGGCACACAGCAGCAGGGGTCTGGGGCAGGATGGAGTGAGGCAGAAAGGAGAGGTGAGTGGAGGGCGAGAGAGCAAGGGAGGAGGAGGAAGTGGAGGAGGAGGCGGATGTAGAGGCATGAGTGGGGGAGGAGGTGGTTGTGCTGCACCTGGAGGTGGTGGAGGGACAGCAGCAGCAGCAGCAGCA
>QEPC01009844.1:352610-374278 GCA_003113815.1 Sphenodon punctatus | reverse complement strand
GTGCATGTAGACTGTGTTTTCTTCCATCCAATGTTAACCCTGGGAACTCCTTGCTGCTGTATTTTGCCAGTGTTTTGGGTATATACATTATTTATTTTAAGCTTGATGTGCATGTAGACTGTGTTTTCTTCCATCCGATGTTAACCCTGGGAACTCTTTGCTGCTGGGTTATGCCATGCCACTGGCTTACTGTTCCCCTGGCTCCACCTACCGTCCCCCTGGCTCTGCCTACTGTCCCCCTGGCTCCTCCCCTAGGCCCGCCGGCCCAGCCTTACTGCCCCAGTGCCCCTCCAACATCAGAACCCACCAGCTGCTCCTGGAAAAGCGCGTGGAGATGAGGGGGCCCCACATTTTGTGTTTGCCCAGGGCCCCGCAATTTCTAAGGCCGGCCCTGGAAGTGGTTGTCACTTGATGGTCAAGTGGAGGATGGAAGTAAAACCAAAAACATGATTGATACCAATACTTTTAAAAGAATTTTCTGGCACTAAAATTGAACAAGTGCTCTTTCCCCTTATGGAAGATGTTAATTGCATCCCAAATATGCCCAAGATAAATCAACTACATGCCTTCACTTGTCATGTTAAATCAAATGCTCAGGTGTAATCACATGCCTGCACATGTCCTATTTAACACAGCCCTATGTTAAATAGGTTGAGGTGCCACGGTGGCACCTCGTTTTCACTTATTTCTGAAGATGGCAGACATGACAGCAGCTCTGATTTCTTCACTTGTAATTGGTGGCTGAGTATGATGCAGCTGTCTATCACAATTGCAGAGGGTGGAGCTATTGTCCTGTGTGTCACTTTCAATAACAGTCCAGAATTTCACAGAGTAAGGAACCTCTTTTTCTTGAAAAATCAAGATGCCTCTGCCCCCTGTTTCTGCATCTCTCCCCTCTTGTTATGCCCATGTCGGTTTATGTTTTCCCTAGACACAATTAGGAAGTAACAGATTTCTGTGGACACATTTCTTCTCTATTGATAGCATCTTTTTGTTCATCTGCTTACTTAGTGCTGACAGTGGAAGCACTATTTTTTGTTTTTTAAAAAAGTCCTTTGTTTACAAAAATGCATGGCAGACTGACAGACCATGCATAAAAGATACTGCTGTATAGGTCCAAACAGAGTTGGGAAGATTACTATTGGCTGGTCCCTCTATCAAAGGCATCTACCAATGCCCTGGGGCATTTCTGTGGATCAAAGGGGGCTGTGTTCATAAATTTGGTTTACTGGCAGTCCTTGTTCAGATTATGAATTGTCACTTTTGTTGCTTCTGCTCCAGGTCAAAAATGACAGAGAACCACGATAGTCAGAAGTTTCTACGGTGGTAACATCAGAGGAATATCCCTGAAGACTTGGAAAATGCCCCCCGAACCTCCCCAGAGCAGAACATTTGAATGCCTTGAAGGAATACCCCTGGCACAAAGAAAGCTCTAGGAGAAGAAAGTTGAGTGGGCCCATATATGAAAAGAGTGAAGATGGTAGCACCTTCAGCAACAACATGTATTGCAGGATTTTCTTTGGACAAGTTACAATATTCTTTTCTAACATTATTGTGCTTCTGACAGAATTATTCAGTCACTGTTGTTTTTTATTCTATTTGCGGTGCCCTCTGATAACTACTGAGCAGGATCTTCCTCATACACTGCTCGCCTCGCCTCATACACTGCTCGCCTCGCCTTGATTTTTCACGGTCACTGCTAGGAGTGATCCCAGAACTAGTTTTGCCCTTGTATTAATTTCTGTTCCATTTTGTTTAACAGCCTGTGTGTTTTCAGCAACAAATAAAAAAGATATAACAGACTAATCACCATGGGCTGGTTTTCTACTAGGGTCCAATGAAGGGCCCAGATCTGCAGCATCTCTCCGTGCTATTTCTCCAAAGACGTTTGTGACAAAACCAAAACTTTCGTTCAGAACTTTTTTCAAAAAAATTATCCAACCATTTATTGTATAACAAATAAATAGTAAATAGAAATCATCTACTAATGAAACTTCACAAATAGAAAACATATCAAGTATAAATTCCATAATGATGATAAGGGAAAAATCCAAACCGGAAACTCTTGTACAAGACATCCAATGCTATCGCCAACACGTTTCGTAAAAACCTTCTTCAGGGCTTCATCAGTAGTTTGATATGTTTAAACTTGATGCTCTTCATACAAAAATAAATCGTAAAGATATTACAAGCTGTAACAAAGATTCCAGCTTAGTGGAAAACCTGCAGACCCAGTTGTAAAACACAACTTCAATTTTAAATCTAGCTTAAAAAAGCAAGTTTATCTTACCTATAGACTAAAAGTTTGTCTTACCTATGGGGAAAAAAACTTATTTTATGTGAAAATGTACAGCCTAAGCAAGGCAAGCAATACTAGTAATCCGCCCAAAGAGGCAGTCTCATGAAGTCAATCTCATGGAAGGGTTTGATGGTGGTAAGGTCTAATCTGCCTCAATAGATAATGCACCTATAAAATAATGATATATTATAAAGGTGAAACTATATCCATAGCCTAAAAAGGAAAATACCATACCCAACTCCAGTGTTGTTCTACCTCTGACTGCAGGTCAAACCAACCATGCCACTCCTTCACAAACCAAAATGATACTATTGGTAATGCAACTACAAACTACAACTACAACTACAAATGCACCAGGTGTATTAGCTTTTACAAACTGGAAATGGCAAAATTGACTAACAAGCAGTCTTGCAATTCCTCTACCTCTAACTGCTGGTCAAACCAACCATGCCACTCCTTCACAAATCAAAATGATACTATTGGTAATGCAACTACAAACTTAGATACATAGCACACCAAATATATTGGCTTTTACAAATTTAAAAAGAGACACGATTGACTAACAAACAAACCTGCAATTACAAAGGTATTACATAACTTCGATGTTACTGGGCAGAGCTACTAACCATTAACAGTCAAATATATTTCTTCTTACCCTAAGGGATCTCAAAGTTTTCACAACTTATAATTTTTTACAAGGGCATTCTAAGGCAAATACCAACTTCTCACTACTACAAGTGGGGAAAGTCTTCAAGAGATAGTTGCATTTGTCCTGGGGATTGATGAAAAATATCATCTTCTTTGTTTGTTTACAAGACACACAATGGCCACAGACATGATGACCCATAGGGGAGAGAGAATTATAAAACTTGTATTAGGCCTGTGTACTGATTGGGTATCACTGTGTACTAACTGATCTCTAATATTTCTAGCTTCTCTGAAAGCAAAAATAGGAGGGTTAGTGCATAAAGGCACACTACACTACTGACCACATGTCAATGTTTGCGAATGATGTGTTTGATCCTATAACTCAAAGGATTGTAAGTCAAATAACATATCACCCTTTTGATAGCCTTTCTAATTCTAGGAACTAACAAATCCTTTGTCAGCACATCTGGAATGAGACAAGGACTCAAAGTTGGATTTTAATAGCTGCGATCTTTATTCGAATTATAATTAGGCTAAGTGGGGTATTGCCTCTAAGCAATTCAGGTCCAGCACTCTCCACTCATATAACCATTAATAACATAACTAACAGGACTTGGTCAGGATGTGCACTCCACTGCCAGCCCAAACAACGTCTTCCCTTCGCTCACCAGTCAGAGGCCGTGACTGAAGGGCACAGTGTCCTTTCCAGACTGGAGTAAGGATACGGTACTGAAGGATTGAGGACCATGCTTGTCCCTGCCCTCCTTCTGAAAGGAACCTCTCCCAGGGATGTGACCCTTGCGTTTCTCAAACCCTGCTTCTGCGCCAGGTGTCACATCCCCATCTCTTAAGGAGATGCCTCCAATTACTACTTACTTATCTATTTAACCACATAACAGTGCTGGACCCTTGCCACTGAGTGACTGCCAATTAGGAATGTGTGAACGCGGTTCGGAAGTTCAGGGTTTGGTCCAAACTGGGGGTGTTTGGCCCATTCGCGAACACTCTGAATCCGAACTGACCCCCACCCGAACTGACAGAACAAATTTCTGGTTTCCGAACGCATTAGGGATGGGGGAGAGGCACAGGGAGGAACCCGGTTTTCCCTCCCCCCCTCCAGGCTACGCAGGTGGAAGGGGTGCTGGGAATTTATCATTTTTTAAAAACCCCACCCCAGGGATCGCCCTACCTGGTGGTGCCAGGGCTCTGGCCCTGGCAGCGGCAACGGCAGTGGTGGCGGGTCTGGTGGTGGTGGTGCTCTGGAGCACTTCGGGCTGCTACTAGGCCTTCCAGGTCAAACCGGAAGGCCTAGTAGCAGCCTGAAGCACTCCAGAGCACCGCCACTGAACCTGCCATTGCTGCCGCCACCACTGCAAGGCCCAGACCATGACCTACCTGATGGTGCCAGGGCCCTGGCCCTGGGTCCAGCAGCAGCATCGGGTCTGGTGGCGGTGCTCTGGAGCGCCGCCACCGCCGGACCCGCCACCACGGCCGCTGCCAGACCCAGGGTTAGAGCCCCGGCACCACCAGGTAGGGAGATCCCTNCCTGAAGCACTCCAGAGCACCGCCACTGAACCTGCGTTAGAGCCCCGGCACCACCAGGTAGGGAGATCCCTGGGGTGGGCAGTTAAAAAAAATTCCCAGGCTCGATAGGGTGGGGGGGAGGTGCTCCCCGGCACCCCTTCCACTCGCGCAGCCTGGAGGGGGTGCCGGGGAGGAAAAACTGCCACCCCCACCTGAACGTGTTCGGTCCAAAACTTTTCGGGGGCTTGCTGCTTTGTCCCATTTCAATTGTGCCACCAGATCTGTCCAAATAAGGGTAGCCCTTGGAAAAAGCTTCTCCACCTCTAATAGGTTGGCCCTGATGTTAACTACCATTGCCACCCCTTTCATTCTTGGTATATCATTCTCTCCCAGGTGGATTACTACAAATTCTGGCGGCTTTCCAGCCACCACCACCCATAGAGTGGGCAGCAGCTGGTGTCAATGCATCCCGCTCCACCCCATCCAGCAAAACTCTGCTCAGTCAGCCAATCCCAGCTGGGTTCCCCAGCGAGTTTGGTCCACAGCCTTCACAGCCCATTGCACCAGACTGTGGCCAATGATCCATACAGGAGTCCTCTGGTGAAATCTTGTGACACCTGAATGCACAGATAGAATACAAGAGGTTAGTGTACCTGCTCCCGGATGTAAGTACGGTATGCCTGGGAGCGCCACCACCCTACTGCCCTTATCTCTTGCTCTGGGACACCAGCTGTTGCTGTGAAAGACGCTGCCCCTATACTGAAGGAATGTGACCCATTCTCGGAGGAAGGGAGGTCAAGGTAGCTCAAAGCACTTTGTAGTACAGCTGTAAACTGGTATCGGGTCACAGGGGAGCCATGTGAATGACTGAAAAAGACCCCAGGTAATGGAAGATGGGATCTACAGTATTCCTCTACTGCCCGGACAGGGCATAGCTCAGGGGAGCCGTCCCTGTAGAGAGGGTAATCGCATGTCCCTTGCCCCACTGATCCATTTTGGACCGCCTCAGGCACAGGTGGAGTGTCTCGCCATCCAACCTTACATCATCGATGAAGAGGGCTCTCTCTGTGCAATCCCGCCCTGAATCGGCTACGATCTCACTAACCCAGAAGCCTCTGAAAAAGGCTACTGTGAAAGCAGTTGCAAACAATAGCATTTCAAAAGAATTAAAACAAACATGGTGAGGGCAACATTTATTCTAAGGAGGAGGGAAGGTGTGATAAGGGCTCTGGTGTCCCGCTCCATGACCTGCTCTTGCGACCAGCTCTCCAACATTCTCCTGCTGAAAAAACCCTGCTCCAATGGAGGGGAACCTGCTAAACTACTCATGAAGCCCAGTGATGACAACTTGATCACAATGGTCCCTACTGCTGTGCTGCAATGCCTCAGGACCAGGGCGAATTGCAGCATCTGTGCTTCGGGGATGGGGAAGCCCAGCCCCCAGACCCATTGTGACCAAAATTCTTGAAAGTCCCTGAAGTCCCTCATATATGCTGCCCAGGTTCGTGTTGGCAAGGATCCTTGTATGATGTTGTACAGCTCTGGGATCCAAGGCTCCACACTGCTGGAGACAGGGGCTCTGGCAACAGTCTGGCTCCCAGGGACAAGGAGCGGAAACGCTCCATCTGGAAGCAAGAGAGGACGTCAGCTATTCCGTTACTAATGCCGGGTACATGCTTAGTGACAAACAAAATGTTATGCCTCAAGCAAGCTAAAACTAATGCCCTGACCAGCTTCATGACTCAGAGGGACTTTGAGGACAGAGAGTAGATCACATGTACCACCACCTTGTTGTCACACCAGAAGAGGATGGAGCAGTCACCAAAGTCGGCTGCCCAGAGGCATACCGCCAATACAATTGGGAAGAACTCCAGGAACATCAGGTCCCTGGTGACCCTTTGCTCTGTCAATTCTGGCGGCCATGGGGCAGCGCACCACTTGTCCAGAAAATACACCCTGAAACCAGAACCTCCCGCTGTATCTGAGTGAACCTGGAACTAAGCCTCCAGCAGGAGTTGCTCCTGCCAGAAGCTGACCCCACTGAAACTGTGAAGGAACTCTGCCCAAATATGGAGGTCATCTTTCATGTCCCTAGTGACCCTTATATGATAGTGAGTGGGGGGGAGGTGTTCCCTTTCAGTTTGTTGTACAAGCAAGCCAAGAATGTCCAGCAAAGTTAAAGTTAAAGTTTGCCACTCCGCAGGCAAAGTTAAGATTCCCTAACAAGGACTGTAGTTCCTACACCATGATCTTTACAGCAGCTGAACATTTGGCTATCTTGACCCGCAAAGTGTCCAGCTTATCTCTCAGGAGATGGGAGAGGGTCCTGCCCATGCCAAGTTCTATTCCCAGAAAAGTGAGGGCGATGGCCGACCCTTCCATTTTTTCTGGTGTCAAGGGAATCCCCAATTCGCCTGCAACCCTTTGGATGGTTTCCATAAGAGCCACGCACACTCCCTCATTCCTGCCCTGCCTATGAAAAGGAAATTGTCAAGATATTTTGTAAGTGTCCCTCCTCTCATCTGCAGCTGGACCACCCATTCGACCATAGAACTGAAATACTCAAATGCGGAGCATGATATAGAGCGACCCATAGGCATGGCTTGCTTGAAATAATATTGCCCCTGGAAATGAAAATCCAGGAGGTGGAAACTCTCCGGGTGAACCAGCAGCAGTCAGAAGGCAGATTTGATGTCACACTTGGCTAGCAATGCATTTTGGCTGGCACTTTTTACCAATTGTACTGCCGAGTTGAACGAGGCATAGTGGACCGTTGTAAGTTACTTCGAAATGGCATCATTTACTGATCCTCCCCAGGGGTGGGACAGGTGATGGATCAGATGGAATTCCCCAGAGGATTTCTTTGGCATCACCCCTAGGGGGGAGACCACCACGCCTGCAATTGGCAGGATCTGGTATGGCCTGGCCACTCTGCCCTCCCGTACTTTTTTATCCAATTTGCCTTGCACCATCAGTTCCATTCCAATCACTGATTTAAGATTTGGGGCAGGTTTAGATGCTGAACACCCACCACCGGTATCCTGAACCCCTCACAAAAGCCATTTACTATATATGCCACCTCCTCCTTATTTGGGTGTTCATCTAATGCCTTTTCCACCCTTTCAACTTTAAGTGGGGTTGGTGCCCTTCCCCAGACAGCCCCCTGAAGTTCCTACTTGGTTACCCAGGGGACCCATTTGGCATTTTCCCTTAGACCACATCTGCCTCCCCTTGTTGCATGCCATCTTGGTGTGGTACCCCCCACAGATGGCACAGGCATGGTGGAATTTGCATCCGCTGCGGCTACATTTCCCTGCATGCTCTGGGCCTTGCAGCCCTCACTCTGAAAGGGGTCATTAGTGGGGGCCACCCCTTGGTCAGCATGTGGCCACTCTCAGCTCGGGGGGCTATGGCTGAGTCACTCATGCAATTCAGCCATAAATCATGAGTGTGAACATCCCACCTCAACCCTGGTGTGTAGGACCCCCTATGCCGAAATGTCTCGTCATATCTCAGTCAGGCCCCAGGGGGGCCTGTGTCGTATGCACAACGGAAAATGTCCGCATATTTCATTAGCGCATAAGCCGTATCTGGGTACGCCTGTACTATCACCCCCTGATAGATTGAAAAAGCTATGGTCCAAGTTGTCCAATTCCTATTGGCCTTGGGGCAGCGAAAGAGATCCTTGTCCTTTTTATCTTCCTTGTCATTCAGATCAGGGATAGGATTCATGAATAGGAGAGCAAATATGGCAATGTATTTGTCCCGCCATATCTGCTCCCTTGTGGGTTGTAGCAAATGATCACCTATTGGGGCCGATACGTCTGTGTATCCGCCCCCCATTTGGATACCTGTATACTCCGAATCACCCCAATGTTGAACCCATAACTGGAGGCCCTGGACTCCGTGGGAGCCCAATCAACCAGCCGTGGGTGTGGGTGCACCCCATTGTCCAAGTGGCATTCCAGCCCATACGACACCCCCCCTTGCTGGGGGGGACCCCTAGCCCTGTGGCACCCAAGTCCCATTCGACCACAACCACGGTGTCTCACCCCCTATACTCGATGGGGGCGCATAGCCCATTGTGCCCCTGGTCGCACTCCCCCAGTGGGCACCACTCCCTTGTTGCCATCCATGGGAAGCTGGCAGAGGCCCGGCAATCCCAAAGGGTACCATGCCTGCCCCCAGGCCCCTGCTTCCTGGTATGCTGGGGGCTGTGCGGGCTCAGGTGGATAGCCTGCCATCCTTGCGTAAAGTGGTGCTGAGGTTCATGGGTCCACCAGTGGTGGCGGGGGTTGGTAATCTTCCGCCATGGCCTGTAGTCTGCGTTCCAAGGCCTCAATTCTCTGGAGTGTCTTGGGGTCCTCCTGGTCGTGTTGTTCCCATGCTTCCTCCCTCGCTCTCTGTGTTGGTGGGGGTTCAGTCCTGAGAGGAGAACAAGGTTCCCCCCTCCACCCCGATGCCTGTGGGGGGGGCAGAAGTCGACCCTGGGGCTGGTAGTGCCCCATCACCCTACCGCGCCCTCCACTACCCAGTCAACAGATACTGGGGCCTGCTGCCAGCCCATGCCTACAGGAATGGGGGGGCCAAGGCCACACCTCAGTATGTGGGTGGGGGCACAACCGTCCTGTCCCTCCCCCCATGAAAGGGAGGGGCACCAGGGCCTGGAGTGAGTCCAGCACATAAGGTGTGGGGGCAAGCATAGGAGCATCCAAAGAACTCAACATGGGCTCGAGCATGGTAGGGGCTCAGTGCCCCCACAATTGCATGGTCCCTGGTCCCCCAAGAGCGGTCCCCCAGGGTCCCACACCAGTAAAGGGCCTGGGGCCTCTGGCGCCATTCCCAGAGGGCACCCTGCATGAGCAGTGGCCATCCACTCCATAAGGGCCTCACAGCCCGCCAGCTGCTCCTGCAGGGACAGCAGGACAACTTCTCCTGTACCCTCCCCTGGTGGGGCTCGACCCACATTGCACCCCAGCGCCGCCTCTGTGCTAGGTGGAGGTGCAGGTGGGGGCCACACAGGCCACATTGCTGTCCTGATGTGGCTCCTTTTCTTTGCCTTCCCCATAATGGGGAAGCAAAGTATGGATGGTCCCACTCTGTCTTTCTTCCTGCCAGACAGATCAGTGCCCATGCAGGCACACAGCAGGTAAGGAGGGGTTGGAGGGCAGGTGAGGAACCTGTATCCCATTCGCTCATAGGGAAGTGAAACGGGGGGGGGATGCTTCCCCCATGAAACTCACCCCATAGGGTTTTCTCCCTCCTACCCAAGGGAGGAAGGGGAGCCTTAGGCCACTCTGGCAGCACTCTGTATCTCCACTCATGGTGCTGCTGAAATTGTGGCTTGCAGCTCCTGGCTCCCTCGTCGAATGACAAGGGAGCTGCCCAGCCAGCAGTGAAGCTCCTCCCCTTCTTGGGAGTGCCTTCCCAATCGTACTTCTGGGTTGGCCAGGAAGCCCATTGCCAGGGGCAACCTGAGCCGGGCCTGGCTGCCTTTCCTGCCAGCCCAGGAGCCCCGCTTCAGTTCCTGCTGCAGCAACTTTGTGAGTGCAGCCTGCTTCCTGCCCTCGTCTCTCCCTAAGGGAGCACGACAAGGGCCCGCTAGCTGCCATTGCTGGCGGGCCAAGGGCTACACTCCTAGTATCTAATGCTGCTTTATAGGCTGATGTAACCAAAGCTTTAGGGTAACCCCTATTCAGAAAAACTGCCTGCATTTCTCTAGATTGTATTTTATAGTCCACAACTCTGGAACAATTTCTCCTGAGTCTCAAAAACTGGCCCTTTGGAATGTTCTCAATAATGTGTTTAGGATGGCAACAGTTATAATGCAAATAATTATATTTATCTGTTGGTTTTGTCACAAACCTTTTTTGTGTGTGATTCTTTTGGCTAGGTTTGTGATTCATTATTATATATCCTCTGGTCCTGTTTTTGTTTGTTATTTCTCTAAAGACACCAACTATGTCTCCGATGGTATCTCAGATGGTACTGAAAAAAGCAAGGATTGCTCTGTGCATCATCCCTGGCAGACTGCTTGCAAGAATGGAGATCCATGCAAGGCTGAACTGTAAGGGGTCTCCTTATAAAATAAATCTATATACAACGCTGGAAACGGCCCACCTCCACCCTCTCAGGTCATATCTGTATTGCTATTAAAGAGACAACATACCAGCTACCTGCCAGGTATGAATAAAATATATGCCACATCATAGATGGACAATTGAAGCTAATCAGGGAGTTGTAGGCTGTGTCTCAAATGCCACAAGAACCCCTTTACCAACTCCAGCAAACCTGGTCTGAACAGACTCTTTTAAAGCCTGCCTAACCAAAATATAACTCCTGGCATAATACAAGGGTCAGGGCACATCACAAAGGGGAGGGACAATACTGTCACAGTCAGGCCTTGAAACCCTGGCCTTAGGGTTTATTTGAGATGCTTCCTGCCGTCTGCGCTATTGGCAGATTGCTGCAAGGAATGGCTCTCGCCCCCCTCTGGTATTTTTCCTCTCTCTTTCACTTGGTGCACTACACACATGTGGGGCAGGGTGTGGGCCTTCCTGCCACAGCCTGATTGGCTCAGCGCAGTATTTAGGGCTGCTGAGGGCTGTGGCAGGTGTGGAGCTTCAGGTCATCCCTCCTTGACCTGTGTTTGGCTTGCTGCGGCTCTGACTTTGGTTGGTGTTGTGTTCATTGTGTGTGATGCCCTTCCCCCTCCCCCTGTGCTGGTACCTGCCCTGCTTGTCCTTGTAGGCTGCGGTGTTTCTTGCCCAGTTCACTTTCTCCTTTGTTTGTCTGCACAGGGTGTATGCTGGTGGGTTCCTATTCATCCCCCTTGCCCTGTTTCTGTATTGAATGGTTCCCTTTATACCTTGAGATCCCCATAGTTTATTGTGTTGTCTGGTGGTCTGTCTGTTTGTCTGTCAGTTTGCTGGCAGGAGGGACCCTGCCCTCTGGTCATCTCTTGTGTCTCTTGGAAACCTTCCTGCTTCCCCCCCCCCACCCTTGGCCCTGATCCCCCAGAGCTTGTTCCTTGACCCTCCAGCTTCCTGTCCCTTGCCTTGGGCCCCCTATTCCCAGCTCCCAGTTCCTTGCATTTGTTTCCCCCAGTCCCCTGTTGTTCCCCTGCCTCCCCCTCCCCGCCTCGCCTCTGGCTCCTGATTGCCTTGCCCTTGGTCCCTGGCTCCTTGTCTCTGGGTTCCCCATTGCTCCCTAACTCCCTACCTAGATTTCCTGGTTTCCTGCCTCAGGCTCCCTGCTCCTGGCTTCTGTTCCTTGTCCCTGGATTCCCCCCCTTTGCTGTTCCCCATCCCTTCACTTCAATGATGAGTTGTATGCTTTCTTAGGCCAGCTTGTCTGGCTCCTATGCTGAGCACTTTGTCTTCTTGGTATCGGAGAGGGGCTGAGAGGTTTCATTGTTACTCCCTGTGCCTCCTTTCCCCCAGTTACTCCCTGTGCCTCCTTTCCCTACCTACCTTTCCCTTCTCCCATTCCTAGGCTCTAGCTGCCGGAGCCTGACAAATACTATGTGTTATCACTCCAGGGCCCCCACCTCACACAACTGCTGGAGTGCTGTAATGACACAGTGCTTTACAAAGATCAGAGCTACTCCAGGACAGTCTGCAGCCTGACCCAGCCTAAGCAAAAGTTACACCTGACCCAACCCAGACATGACATATTAAGGCCCCGTTGGGTTCATGGACCCTGCAGACCTCTCGGATGATCAGGGCCACAGGTAGACCCTTGGTTTGCAGAGAGAAGAGGGGATAGAGGAGTGGGACAGGTTTGCAGGTTGCCCACCACTGTTATAGATAGCTAACAGTCCCCTTTAGCATTCTGTATAAGCCAGCAAAACTTCGAACCATGTCTAGAATGTACAATGTACCCTGATTTTTGATCGCTTCTGAAAGATAAGCCATGAGTGGTGCAAGCTGATGAAGAACTACTCCTGAGTAAGAAAGAAAGCATCTATGCTGGGGTGGGGAAACTTTACCTCCTGGGGCCACTTAAAAAATGAATACAAGCTCCAATGGCAGGATAAAAGTTGTGGGTGAGGTGTGTGTAAGAAGTGTACTCAAGAAATGGAGGTCAGGGTCCAGATCATGGCTCTGTCCCTTGTCCTTGTGTGCATGCTCTGATCTGTTCTCCCTTACCATGAGCTCAGTTTTTCTATGTTTGGTCACAGGAACTGATCCAGGAATTGGAAAGGGACCACATAAATCTTGCCGAAGGCCACATTTGGCCCCCGGGCCTGAGGTTCCCCAACCCAGCCTCTCTGCTCTAAGTATACCCGTGCTCTTGTAGATTTGCACTTTGTGGATGACTCATGGAGGTAAGAGTAGGGAAGGACAATCATTGCTTCCCGTCAACATCCCAGAGGTTCCCAAACTGGGAGTCATGACCCAATGAGTTAATCTCTGCTCCGAAACCTTAGTCCTTTCTTATTTTCTCCATCACAGATAATAGATCCCCCTAGCCTCCCTGTCACTCAAGCTCAAAAAGGAACTGCAGGATATTTCAAGATAGAACTTCATTCTTGAGGCTTAATCACAAGGCCGATTTCTAACCTGGAATGTTTGTCCATGGTAACTAACTGCTGTCTGCAGGAGTGTAACAAGAAGGATTCATGATGGGATGATCCCCTTCCCTGGATATTCCCAAGAGGGCACTCTCCATCTCAAATTCAGGCAGAGTGGGGCAGAGGCAGAGCGGTGTGGTGCCAAAGCTTGCGACAGCAGCAGAAAGCAGCAAGGAGAGATCAAGAGAAATCTGCCACTTTGACCAGTTCGGTTGGGATCCCATTAGATCGGGGAAGGGGCTTATGCTAGGCAGAGCTTCACACTTTTAAACCTTTGTACCTGCCATCAAAGTACATACTGAAAGCAACAATGATCAGAAGAAGCAAACACATAGGGTGCAATCTTTACTTGTACAGTGGTAGTAGCATGTGCAGAGTAGGGATGGGCGAACGCGGTTCAGTAGTTCGGTGTTCGGCCCGAACTCGGCCTGTTCGGACAACCGAACACGAACACGAACGGACCGAACACCGAACACCGAAATGGTGAACACACCGAACAGAACCGAACACCGAACTACGAAATGGCCGAACACACCGAACGGAACCGAACACCGAACTACGAAATGGCCGAACAGTTCGTTCAATTCGAATCGCGTTCGGTTGTGTTCGGGTGGCTAAAACATGGTCTTCTGTCAGGTCACTGGAAGGCCAAATGTAGCAGGGAGGGGGAAGTCATTTGACTCAGCTAGGAGCAGACTTCCAGGCACCAGGGGTGGAGGGTGGAGAGTGGCTTGGAGTAGCAGCCAGCCTGATGAATCACCATCTCTTTTCGCCTCAGACCACTGGCTTGGCAGTCTATGATTGGCCACGGGCTAGGCTGCACGGAGCCAATGGGGCTGATTTGAGGCGGGCGCAGCAAGAAACAAAACTGTCTGCCTCCCCCCTTCCCAATACCTTCTGAGCTAGTCACTGTTCCTGAGCAGCAGGCGTTTCAGAAGGCTCCCTCACCCAGCATTTTCCAGCTCCCCAATCCATTGCCATCCTCCTCCTATTTCACCCATCCAACCCATCTACCCCCATATTCTCATTTATTTACATTAGCTTTGATAGATTTAGTTGTTATTTTTTGTTTTTATCCCTCCCTGTGTTCAATCTTCAATCTTCCTCCTTCCCTCCCCCCTCCATTGAATATTCCCTCCCCATTCCCTTCCCCTGTTTTTTTGATTCATTAGAGTAGTAGTATATATTATTAATTTATAGATTGATTTAGGTTTCATTTCAGTTTTGTACCCCTCCTTGTCTTGTTTGTGATTGCCCCCCTAACCCCCATCCCATATATTCAATTCATAGGTAGATAGATAGGATTAGGTCGATACATTTTTGTTTGAGTAGTTTAGTTTAAGGTTTACTGATAGAGTGAGTTTACTGTTTTCTGTGATTCAGCTTTAGGGTTTGTTGGAGTTATTCATAGCATTTAGAATACATTTATTAGTTAGGTAGTTAGTTAGTTATTAGTGTAGATATAGAGATATAAATATTTGATAAAAAAATTCAATAAAATTTTTTTAAAAAATTATATATTAAAAAACATTGTTTTTTTCGGGCCGAACGGCCGAACGCGAACGCGCGAACCACCCGAACACCGAACGACCGAACACGAACGCACAACCCGATGGCGAACGAACCGAACGGCCGAACACGAACGTACGACCTGCCCGAACAACCGAACACGAACGGCCGACACACGAACGGCCGAACCGAACGGGCGAACACGAACGCGAGGTACGACCGAACAACCGAACACGAACACACGAACCGAACGCGGCCGAACCGAACGGCCGAACGCGAACGCACGAACCGATCGCGGCCGAACCGAACGGCCGAACACGAACCGCGATCTGTTCGCCCATGCCTAGTGCAGAGCTCTCTGTGATGTCAGCAGGCAGATAGGTTAGTAGTTTGTAAAAAGATTCCACCCACCCCCCCAAGGAAACACACCATCAAACATGCATTTCTTAAGGGAGAACAGCCTGGCACATTGGCTTTTGCAGACAAGGAAATGTGTTTCTAAACGAGTTTTGCACTGCCATGCAGGGAACTCTGAGCATCTTGCTTGTGCTCTGGCCAGTTGAAAAATGCAAATGGTGCCCGAATGGCATGCGCAAAACTTGTTTTGAAATAAACATCCTTCCCTGCCTAAACAACTGATGTGCTGGGGCCATTCCCCCTTAGGCAATGCAAACTTGATGGGATGTTCTTCCAGGTGGAGGAATCTTTTTACAAACCGTTAATCTGTCTGCCCGTCTGCCCAAATTAAAGGGAGCTCTGCACATGTGTTACTACCACTAGGCAAATGAGGTTTGCACCCATAGAAAGCAAAATCCCTAAATTTGATGGATACAATTTTCAAAAGCGTTCAGCAAGGCCTTTACTTCCAGGAGTTTCATTACTATCTTCCTTGGTAGCAGAGGTAGACTAATGCAGAGGACTTTGGAAAATCCCAGAACAAAGAACGTATAACCTGGGAATCTAAATTGTTTCTGGCATTATCTTGCTCTGAGTGTGTGTGGGAGGGGGGAGGGGGGTCATTTTAAAAAACAAATATTTACTAACTTACTTTAAAAAAAAAAAAAAAGTTGTATGGTTTAAGAAAAAAAGAAATAATAAAACCAGAAGGAAAAGACTCCTTTGTTGCAAACAGTTGTTTCAGGAAAGTAAACAAATAACGAATTCTTGAGGTGCACCGCCATCAGCGTTTGAAGGTCTGTGGCAGCATCTGAAAGACAAAAAGGGAAATAATTGATTAGTGGATTTTGTTTGATCTGTTCGGGGATCAAAGGGACAAACGCTGTCTGCAGGGATGAAAGAGGAGGAAGCGTTCTCTGCCTGACTCAGTTATCTGGTTATTCATATACTTTTATTGTATGTTAGAGAGTTACCTCCACCTGACCCTCCATCGTGCTTTGGGAGAGAAAAACATGAACGGTAAATACAGAATACAGTAGCTTTACATGGCTCTCATTAACCCGACCTGAAGAATGGCATTTTTAAAGTAGGTGGATATGAGTGCACTGAACATCTTTTTCTCTCTGGCTTTAAGAGCTGAAACACTATTGTTTGTCAGCATAATTAACTGTAGCCTCAAACTATTTATATATGTTTCTGTATTTTTATATTTTTTTTATATCTTCGTAAACCGCCTGGCCTCTGAATCTTTGTGGGAAGGATGGGGTAAAAAAATTGAGCAAATAAACAAATAATACGCACTATTGCATTTATTTGTGATATGCTTGGAGAAGAAGAGGGAATGCCTAATTCTTAATAGTGTTTTACAAGTATTATCATCTGAGCCCACTGTGCTCCTAGCATCTACATTTCCTGTTACTGTCTTTTCCAGATCCTGATACCCAAGCATATAGAACTATTCTCTACACACACAGAGACACATACAAGTTCAAATTAAACCCTCCTGACTGCTGCATGGGACAAGCAAGATAGGGGTGGGCGTCTGGAGGAAACTGCAGTTTTGGATTCATTACGGATTCAGATCGGCAATTTCCAGATTCAGATTATGTATTACAGATTCAGATTATGGCTCCATATTTAAATCTATTTTAATCATAGATTAATGATTGATCTGGATTATTCATCATGATCATTAATCATAATCATAAACATGATTATTATTATGATTATAATTATGATCATAATTATTATGATTATGATAATGATCCACATAACCATAATCTGGATCATAATCCAGATTCAGATTATGAATTACAGATTCAGATTATGGCTCCATATTTAAATCTTTTTTTTTTTTTAAATAATAAAAAATTTAAAACATTGCACAGGCACAAATGCCCACTGGACCACTCTGTGCACGCGAACCCTCTTCCAAAATGGTATTGGAAGTGTCACTGTCATTTTGGAAAAGGGCAACCATTTTGCGCATGTACAAAATGTGGTTGACACGACCATTTCTATGGCAGAGTCAGAGTTTGGAACTGTGGAGGTTCAGTCTTATCCTTTTTATTTGGATCAACTTCAGTTACTATCGCTCACCGATGTGGAGGATGTACTTGGGGCTGTGCAGGCCATCAGTTGTGAATTAGATCCATGCCCATTTTGGTTGGTGAAAGCCAGCTGGCAGACATTAGGGCCATTGCTGGCTGGGTGGTCAGCACCTCTCTTCGGAAGAGCAGGATGCTGGACTCCCTTAAGATGGCAATTTTCTGACCTCTGCTCAAGAAACCATCCTTGGATACAGACTCCACTGCCAGCTACAGGCCTGTCTCTAACCTTCCCTTTTTAGGGAAGGTTCTTGAATGGGTGGTGGTGTGTCAGCTCCAGTAGCCATCTGGATGCTGTTGGAATCCTGACCCCCCCCCATTCCATCAGGCTTTCAGCCTGGGCATGGCATGAAGACTTGCTTGTGGCCTTGGTTGATGATCAATGCCCGGAGATCAACAGAGAGAACTCCACCCTGTTGATCCTGTTAGATCTATCCGTGGCTTTTGACACTGTTGATCTTGCCAGGACCTGGTGGAGGTCTCAGCAGGTGGTGATGGGCGATTGCTCACCATTGCTTCATGATCTTCTCTGTGGGGTTCTGCGGGGTTACATCTCTTGTTCAATGTGTATATGAAGCCACTGGGTGAGATCTTGGGGGGGGTGTTGGAGTGAGGTGTCATCAGTATACCAATGACACCCAGCTCTACCTCTCTTTTTCATCCAACCCAGGTCTTGGTGCTTTCCCATTGCCTGGCTGCTGTGGGGGACTGGATGAGGGTGAATCAACTGAGTTGAATCCTGACAAAACTGCGGTGATTATGGTTGGCCAACCTTGTGACTTGGGGGGATTGGGACCCCCATTATTGATGAGGTCTGGCCCCCCCTTGTCACTCAAGTTCACAGTCTTGGAGTGCTTCTGGATCCATCGCTATGCCTGGAATCTCAGATGGCAGTGGTGGCCAGTAGTACTTTTCACCAACTCCATCTGGTGAGACCGTTGTGGCCTTTTCTTCCTGATTCCTCTGGCAACCATCATCCATGCCTTCATTACCTCAAGGTTAGACTACTGCAATGCGATCTACATGGGGCTGCCCTTGAAGACTGTTCGGAAGCTGCAGCTGGTGCAGAATGCGACAGTCTGGCTTCTTACAGGAGTAGGTTCCTGGGAGCACATAACACCGGTGCTCTAGAATCTGCACTGGTTGCCTATTGTCTTCCGGGCACAAGGTGCTGGTTTTGATGTTTTAACGCCCTAAATGGCTTGGGACCCACTTATCTGGCAGATCACCTGAACTACCATGTCCCATCATGACTGTTGCAGTCATCTGGGAACACCGGAGTGGAGGTACTGGTTTTTAACCTGGTTTCCATGGCAAGGAGGGCATTCTTGGCCACTGCTCCGTAGCTGTGGAACTCCCTCCCCCAGGACGTTTGTTTACATCCAGGCTTGAACGCCTTTAGGAGGCAGTGTCAACTGTTTTATTAATGAGGATGCTTGGGGTTAGGGGAAGGGGGAATTGTGAGGGGATGGGGGGGTTAAAAGGTTGAGGAGTTGGGGTGGAGAGGAGTCAGGGGGATGGTGTAGGATTGTGGGGTATTTTATGTTTTTATATTTTGGGTTTTTTTAAAAAATGTATTTTATATTTTGACATTGTAAGCTGTCCTGAGCCACAGTTGGTGGGAAGGACAGGGTAAAAATAAAAATAAAAATAAATAAATAAATAAAATTAAATAAAATGGCCACTACGCGTATGCAGTCTGGCTGTTCTTTTCCAAAATGGCGGCAACATTGCCACCACCATTTTGAAAAGGGGCATGCATGACGGAACAGTCTGGCTATTTTGTATATGTGTAATGATGGGTTTTTTTTTTATATCTTTAGAGAATTTAAATCAAATCCACAATGAGCATGTTGCCACTATTGTGGTTCAGTAAAAATTAATCCATAACAGCCTGTTACAAGCAGATATGGATTAATCTGAATCTGTAATGTCCACCCCTAGTGTCCATTATGACTGAAACTCATCCTCATGATTCTCATGTTTCTTGGTTTGAATCACGGTCCTTGGCTTGTTCTGGCAATATAGAATGAGCTGAGAACCAACAGAGTTTCAGCCGCATTCTCACCGAGAAACGTGAGGAGGGAAAAGAAACAAACAAACAAAAAACAACTGCGCATGCACAACCCTTTTCAAAAATGGTGCCAGCAGTGTCACTGTCAGTTTGGAAAAGTGCAGCTGTTCTGCGCATGTGCAGTGGCCATTTGTGCATATGCAGACCAGGTTCATGCACAGAACAGTCCTGTGACCATTTTTTGCATGTGTAGTATTTATTAAAAACAAGATATCCCATGAAGTTTTGTACTGCGGCCAACATTCGGTGAGATCTCAGGCCCCAGCACAAAATCTCACAAGAGAGTTCATGAAAACAAAAAGGAGGCACCCTGGAGTTGCAAACCTCCAGCCAGCCCACAACCCTTGCCCAGTCAGCCAGCCTAGCACCCATACGTGCCTCGTGCAAATCAGCCTGGTGGTGCTGCAGTGCTTCTCTTGCTGCTTGCAGTATTGATGGGCAAGCTGCTGAGTGCAGTAGGGAGGGGGCTAACCAGTATCTGTCCACACAATGCAGGAACATGGCAGAGAGGCAGCATTGGGCTACTTCCTCAGTGGGGAGGATCCAAAAGCCCTGAGCCATTCACCATGTTCCATCCCTTGTGTATGGGAGCAGTTGAGGGGGGGGGGAGGGTGATTATAGACTATACAATAGAATTCAGCAATATAGTTTGGTAGCATTTTTGTTTTGGAGGAAATTGTTTATGTCTGAATTAGGGAGATGTCTGGAGAAGTGAGAGTTCCACTATGACAGTAATATTAGGTATTTTCACACATGACAGCACACCACGTCATCACATTTTGATCCTGCCAGGGCAGGTTCTGGCCCAGCCACTGAACAGACATCTTGTGACCCGGGCCGGAGAGAGAATATGTCAACATGTGGACATGTGTCTGCACGGCCCTGCCCCCATGCTGCTGAGTATGGCCCGCCCTTCTCCCTGACAGACGGGCATGGTGTGGTGGCCTCTGAGCCCACTGCGCCCACCTGCCCAGACCAGGATCCTGTAGAGCGGACCATCAAAAATGATGGCCCACTGTACTCCAGTCCAGAGAAATGTTCCACGAGCCGCAATACCAGTTAGCCCAGGCTGTGCCTCGGCGATGGATCTGAGTTACAGCCCAGACTAAAAACTGCAATGGCCCATGGAAACCCCTGGTCCAGCCTAGGGAAACATCTGGTGGGTCATTTCAAACATCAAGGGACCATGGGTGGCCACGCGGGTCAAAGCGTGGCCACCTGTGGTACTGTCACGTCTGAAAATACTGATTGTGTGGTTAGGAGCTGTGGTGAACATAAGATAGGTCCAGGATAAGGAAGGCTCTAGATTAAATAGGTTAAAGTATGCAGGTATAAGAGTGGCCCCCCGGAGGAGGCTCCTGCCACAGCGGCCGCAAGCCCACAGGCAGATCATGCCAGGGCAACTGCCACCACCCCCCAGAGACATACCTGCTTCCCCTCTGGGGCAGGAACAAGAAGTGCTGGTTGCTAGGCAACCACCACAAGCAACGGCGGCAGAACATCCTTCCCCAGCCATGTCGCAGAACATGGAGGTGGAGCCTGCACGTCTGAGACGTTCCCTGCGACTTCAGATGCAACGAGGGGGTGTGGCATCCTCCATATACACCGGCGCTGCAGGGAAACCACGCCGGTGATCTGTAAAGACTGGCCTCCTGGAGAGAGAGAACCTGCAGCTGAGTACCTTGTTGCCTGACGTGTTGTAGTCTGTGTCCCTATTATAGTGCGAAAGCAAGTGAGCGTGTGTGTTCCCATTCCCCGCTTCCCTAAATCCGCGGTGTGAGTGTGTGTGGGCCTCAGGACTAGGCAAGTCTGCCTTCTCCCCCTTCCCTAGGTCTCCCTCCCTCACTCCCTCCACAGTACCCGCTGTGCCAGAGCCTTCCCCCCATCACGTGCTCCCTGGGCCCTTTCCCTGCTATCCCTCCACCTATTGCACTAGCCAGCCTTCCCCCCCTCTTGTGTCTGGTTCGTGTAGGGTGTGATTTGTGGGAGGTGGACAGGAGAAACCCTCTTGCCCCGATTGCTCGGCGCCCCATGATGAGATAGGCCCATGTCTCCTAGCAGATTCTAAGGGAAAATACACTATTCCGATGGGCATCTTTTGACCTCAATTGCTGACTCTGACTGGCATTGTGGGTAGTTATGGTGTCTCCTGGGGGAGTGCGTGGTGTCAGGGAAATTCACCCTGGGGGACTCCCCCTTCCGTGCGAGTTAGACCCCCCTCCCCTGACAGCAGGTTACACTATATGCAATATAGGGTGTCTCATATGTTTTATATACAGGCACTTTGAATTCTAGAATTATTTTTATTTACTTTTTAAATTTTTCTTTGTACTTCTAGCCCGCATCCTCCTGCACACAATGGCAGCTTGGAGTGGCTCACAAAGCATCAATAAAATCAGTTCAATAGTTAAAAGCCTATACAAAACATTATTTATTTTTATTTATATTTATTTCATAGATTTTTACCCCGCCCCTCCTGCCATGCAGCTCGGGCCGGCTTCCAAAATATTAAAATACAATAAAATCATTAAAATT
>QEPC01009844.1:308336-335994 GCA_003113815.1 Sphenodon punctatus | reverse complement strand
CTGTAGCAGAATTACTTTAGCTGCTTTAGCACTAAATTAGCAGTTAAATAAAGCACAGTTTAGCAGAATTAGCAGAAACGTTCAAGCACTTACACAAAACCTTCTTTATGTTATCCAAAATGGATGGTATGCTATGAATTAGGAAGGGATAGGACTCTCTCTCCTCAAGTCGCAATGTGGTGTTTTGTCACGGAGCGCGAAAGATCAGAGTGTGTTAACAAACACAGACACTGGTGGTGCAGCTCCAACAGTCACTCACTCTCACTGCGATTGGGGATCAAGAGGGAGAAGAAAGCTACAAACACACCTATTTATACTTAATGGTGAAGGCGGGACATGTCTCTCTGGGAAAGCCCTAGCTAATGAAATTGGGCATGCGGGTGTCATCAACAGGGTCCGAGAGTTGATCATGCCACCGGGTCTCGCGATACCTTGTATTCCGGGCAGCGTAAACATGATACAATGATCAGATAAACACAAAGATTCCACGATCAATCGAAAGGGGAGTTGGTGCCGCTTCTTATTGGAATCCGCAAAAGTTCTGCTTCCGTTGACCAGTCGCAATACCACGGCACCATTTGCGACAAACCGCAGTCATCAGAAAGCTGTCTCTGCCGAACCATGCTTCGATGTATGGAATAGGGGTTTCCGTCAGTAACAGCTGCTGCAATGGTATGCTGCTACACCCCTATTTGGCATGTGTTCTGCAGAGTTCATGGATGCAGCAATGGATTCGCAGAACATCAGGGTGCTCAGTATCATGCACCAGGTCTTCATTTTTGCTGCTCAGCGCAACCTGAGAGTGATGCAGCAGATCCAAACATTCACCTGTCATTGGTGAGATGAGATTAGAAACTACAAGGCACATATGATACGAGCTCTCATGTGAGCTGTGGCCATGATAGTGAACCACACCATATTGTGGAGGTGGCTTCTCCTGCTTTGGCACTCTAGTTTTGCCTTTCTCCAACAACAATGGACCAGGATTGAAGCCCTGCAAGGGGAGCTAATGCATGCCGACAGTTACCTGTCAGGAGACACAGCTTCAGTCAGAAATGCCCTGTGTCTGGCTGTAGCCACCAAGATGCTTGTTAAGGAGAAAAGCTCAGACTGAATTAGGGGTGGGAATATAGGTATCAGATTAATCTGATACACCCGATAATCAGGTGTATCAGATTAATCTGATAATCCGATATTTACCGGTATTGGCATACCAAATTTTTAACATTGGCCGCTTTACCGGTTTTTTTACGTTGCGGCCATTGAAGTCAATGGCCGCAATGTAAAAAAACTGGTAAAGCAGCCAATGTTAAAAATCCAGTATGCCGATACTGGGGAGATGCCATACCAGTAAATCCGGTATCCTCCCCGGTGTCCCACCCCTAGACTGAATGGTGGGAGGATGTGATGTCCTCCTGGCGAGTGGATCTCTAACTTTAGGATGGCCTGTTGCCTCCTCCTTCAGATAGCAGAGATCCTCAGGCCATACCTGGAGAAACAGAGAAACAGAGCATGGTGATGCACATACCCATCCGGTGGAGAAGTATGTGGCCATCGCCATATAGAAGTTCACCACTCCAGACTTCTGCTGCTCTATCACTCAGCAATTCAGCGTTGGAACCTCCACAGCAGGCATCATCATTGTCAAGGTTTGCACCATCATAGTGGAAGTGCTGCTGGGACGTGTGGTGCAGTTGGCTGACCCCATGGAGGTAATGGAGGGCTTTCAGAGAAAGGGGTTCCCAAATTTTGTAGGGGCGACTGATGGGAGTCATATCACCATCATCTGCACATCCCATAGCAAAGACAACTGCCTGAACTGGAAGAGTTTTTTATCTGTGATTCTACAGGCTGTAGTGGATCACCTTGCCCAGTTCATGAATGTGCTGGCTAAGTGGTCTGGGAAGAACCATAACACCCACATCTTCCACCAGTCCCCCTTCTTTGGGTGCATGTACACCAGGGACTTTGGACCCAACACTGAAACATGCATTGAGGGGATGAGCATAAGGCTTATTGTAATGGGGGACCCTGCCAAGCCCTGGCTTATGATGGCCTACAGTGTTGCCCACACCCCAGAGCAAAGGCTTTTCAATCAGCAGCCCAGCACCACCTGTTTCATTGTGGAGCGGGCTTTGAGACTTTTAAAATAGTACAGGAGAGCTATAACTGCTGGGATTGACTTCCAGTTGGAGACCACTCCCCTGCTAACCACCACTGCCTGTGTTCTCCACAATATCTGTGAGAGCAGCGGGGGCACATTGGAGAACCCCCTGCCAGCTAACTGCTGCAAGTCAGTGCCACTGTTCCGTGACCAGATGAACAGAGTGGAGCAGCACATAGCCGAAGAAATCCAGGACTCCTTGTGGTGGCACATCAACTGCATTGCTAGCCCCAATACCCAGCCTTAAGTGACAATTTACAGATCATAAATAAAGCCTTTAACAAAAATGAAAAATCTTTAATAATGTTTTAAAATCTTTACAAATCTTACATATGTTTAATAGTGTTTAATACATTTTTAAAAAATGTTTAAATATTTTTCCTGTATGTCAATCTGTTTTCCTTTGGCCCATCCAGTCCTCCTCCCCCAGCAGGATGGCATATTTTCGATCCTGGGGCCCCAACACTCAAGTACAAGTGCTTCCAAATCCCACCCAAGGCAACACTTTCAGGTGTCCAGGGTTGGTGCCCAGGACTAATATTAAGGACCTGATGACTTGGAGTTATGTTACTGCAGCGAGACTGGACACTGAAGCCTCAACTAGCAGTTGCCTCATGGGAACAACAAGCTTTTCTCAGCAGTATTACCTTTCTGTTGGAGATTTGGAGTCTAAGGATTTCCTAAGTATATCCGTAAGCTATTGAAAGAAACATTCATGAAAAGAAAGAAAGAAGTCCACTTTTCTCAGGGATATGATTTTAGTTATTTTATTTTATAATTTATTTAGGTTTTTTTATTTTTTCACAGTTATACAAGTACTTTTTATATGAGTATTTTTGTACAGTATTTCACATAGTACATCACATATCAGTGGAGTATTATTGGTATTGAAATGCACATTATCAGACCAATATGCATTTTGATATATTTTCATGTTTAAACTGAGTGGATAGAAAGAAAGCATTTGGCGAACTGGTTAATGTTGTTCAGTAGAAGAAACAGAGAACTAGCTGAGAACTTCCTGAACTGTCTGACAAGAGTGTGAGTTCCCCTGGAAAAAGAAAAGAAAAAAAAATCACCATATTGCCATACTATGTTCACCCCATATGAAGGACAACTATGGGAGGAGGCCCAGTGTCCAGGCTGGCTCCCCCTGGCTAGGGCCTGGTTGCCCATGGTGGGCAGAGAAGGGAGGCATAAGGCAGAGTGTGCCAGTCAAGGTCCCCCTTCCCAGGCCCTGGTTCCCAAAGGCAGGAAAAGAGGGGAGGTGGAAGCAGGGCACGCCAGTCAAGATCCCCCTGAAGGAAGCTTCCCTGAAGCATGCAGAAACCAGTCAAGTTTCTCCTGCCCTCCTCCCATTAACTGGTTCCCCGTGGCCAGGGCCTCCGTGCCCGGAGCAGGCAGAATGGGGAGGAAGGCAGTTTCCAGGCTGACTCCCCTTGCAAATGCCTGGTTGCCTGGGGTAGGCAGAGAGGGGGAGGAGTACATGTGTCCAGGCTGGCTGTGGGGGTTGCCAGAGAGTCTATGAGGAAGAATAGAGTGCCTGATTGCACGTAGTGGGCAGAGAGAGGAGGTGGGCATGGGGAGCTTGCCCACTGGGTGTCCCTTGTCCAGGGCCTGATCACCCATGGTAGGAAGAGAGGGGAGGCATAAGGCAGGGCATGCCAGTCAAGGTCCTCCTACCCAGGCCCTGGTTTCCAAAGGCAGGCAGAGAAGGGAGGCATAAGGCAGGAAACCAATTAATCTCCTTCTGTCCTACTCCCCTTGACTGGCTCCCCCTGCCCAGGGCCTGGTTGCCTGGAGCAGACAGAGTAGGGAAGAATTCAGGGAGGGGGGGACTTAACTTCTCCCTCCCCCCACCCAGGGCCTTGTTCAGAATGGTCCATCTCCTCATCCTGAAGGTAGCCAAGAGCCTGAGGCCCCAGCTGGAGCATTTCTGACATGGCCAAGACCACCATCTGCAGAACAATTCAGCCCGCAGTTTTGGACCACATCAGATTTGGTCCACAGGGGATGGAAAAGTTCACCACTCCTGCACTGTAGCTTCAGGAAGATTGGAAGATCCATGTGTGGCAGGGTAGCCAGGGAATCCAGCCCAATCTGAGCCAGAAGCCTGAAAGTGAATGGTGATACAGCAACTCACAGCTGCATCAAAAAAACTCCACTGAACAAAGGCAGGCTCTCAAGCTGGCTATTGAGCTGGAGCCATGAGAGTCATGGTGTCCGTGTCTACATCGACCCATGATGACTCCAGGACAGGAAAGGGCATGGGGAGATATCCATTGATGGTCACAGTTTGCATGTTGGGAGCAGAAGCAGGAGTGGACGCAGTGGGAAAATGGTGCACTGGGTTTTTTAGGTGAAAGCAAGAGTGGAGAGAGGGGCCAGAAGCGGTCGCTCCTCAGAGTGTTCTAGGCTGTTCGTCCGTGGCGACTTGGGTGCTGACAGAGTTGAATGCGAGGAGGCTCCATGCAACCTAATAGACGAGATGCTGACATGTGGGTGCATCTTTATTAATTTTTATTTATTTATTTCAATATTTTTAACCAGCTCTCTCCTGCACAGTGGCAGCTCGGGGCAGCGTACATCACACATACTCATAACAATAAAATCAACTTTAAAATGACAAAACAATTAAAATACAATATAAAATATAAGATGGACACAGCTTCCAGGCAATAAAACAATAAAACCCTCCCACCCCACCTACCCTTCCCCCTCCCTGGAGGCCCGGCAGAACAGCCAGGTTTTACTGAGCCAGGTTTTACTGAGAACGCCCTTTGTGCCATCACCACCTGGCATTCCCGGGGGACTTCAAGCTGGGCATCCCCGGCTGACCGCAAGGGCTGCAAAGAAACCCAGGGTCTGAGGCGGTCTTGCAGGTAACCAGGACCCAAGCCATTTAGGGCTTTGTAGGTCATAATCAGCACCTTGAATTGGACCCGGAAGATAATAGGCAGCCAGTGCAGAGCACGGAGCACAGGTGTAACGTGCTCATGGCAGCCCATCCCTGTCAGGAGACGGGCCACTGCATTCTGCACTAGCTGCAACCTCTGGACCATCATCAAGGGCAGCCCTACGTAGAGCGTGTTGTGGTAACAAAAGCATGGATGATGGTGGCCAGATCTGAGTCTGAGACACACGGCCACAGCTGTCACACCAGATGTAATTGGCGAAATGCTCCCATTGCCACAGCCTCCACCTGACAATCCAGGCAAAGCTGTGGGTCAAGGAGCACCCCCAGACTATGAATCTGAACAGCCAAAGGGGGACAGACCCTGCCAATGACAGGAACCACCACCCCCTCAGCCCTCCCCACCATCACCTCCGTCTTGTAAGGATTCAGTTTCAGACAGCTTGCCCTCATCCAGTCCCCCACAGCTGCAAAGCACCAGGTAAGCACCGAGACTGCTGGACCTGGATCACTCAAAAATGAGAGGTAGAGTTGCGTATCATTGGTGTATTGATGATCTAGCACGCCGAAACCTCTCATGACCTTGCCCAAAGATTGCATATACACGTTGAACAGGAGAGGGGACAGAGGGGAATCTTAGGAGAAGGGAATCTTAGCCTGGATTTGCCCACATGGTGGGCCTGCAATGTCCCCGGACTTTGCTGTGAGTGGTGGGTGGGTGGTGGTCACATGGCAGGTAGGGGGCTAACATCTGGTGAACACCTAATGAACGAACAGGTTGACACCCACCTGGTGTGGGCTAATGTGGGCTATTGTCTCATTTGTTTTCTCCCTTAGTGCTCTCCTCTGAATCTTCTCCAGTTAAGCTTGGTACCCAAAAGCTGAACACATTATTCCACGTGGAGTCTTACCAGCACCAACTAAAGTGGCACCATGTATTATGACTCCATCTGTGTCGTCTTTGCTTCAGTTTATGCCAGTTCTGTTTCTGTATTTCTTCTCCAATATGCCAACTCTCTTCAGGCCTCCACTGAAGACTGGAGTGCTATCTAACCCTCCTTTAACAAAACTTTCCAATTTGTACTTGCAGGGCTGGCCTTAGAAATTGCAGGGCCCAGGGAAAAAATAAAAGGTGGGGTCTTCAAAGCCTCAACCCTTTAACAATTGGGATTCTGGTAGTCCTCCACCCCAGTAATTGAGTGGGACGGGGGTCTCAGGGCCCCACAGGAGCAGCCACCCCAGCGACTGGGAGAGGGTCCCACAGAAATACCCTGTTCTGAGGCTATCAGGGATGGTCTCCCTGTAGGCACCCTCCACCCACAGGGCCCAGGCCATGGTCCCTACTGGCTCTGCTTACAGCCAGCTCTGCATATTTGTGCTCTTTCTATGACTGTCTTTGTAGAGCCCTGCTTGGGGGGAAAATTGGGGTCACAGCCCAACTGCATTGGTCCCAACCTGAACCTAGGCTTAATGTAGCTGGGCTCTTTACAGCCAGGGCTCGATATGTGAGGGTGATCCCTCCTCCCCTGCAGCATCATAAGGGGTGGGGCTACAACAGAGAAGGGGTGAAGGTAAAACAGTCCCATACTCCATCCTTTCCAATGTGCCCACATTCCCTATAGAGCATTGTGACATTACAGAGTGTTGTTAGGGTGGGGGGGGGTGACCTCCCACTGTCGGGAGTCTGGCCTCACCAAGTGCAAAGGGTCAGAGGCCTCTATGTCCTTGTTTCAATTGTTAAATTTTGATTTTTAGTTGTTTTAGTTGGGGACAGCAGGCAGCAGTTTCTAGTGACAATTTTATTTGGATTCTGATTTAGTGTTGGTGTTCTTGTTTTTTGGTACTGTTTTATTGTGTATATCTTTGTTATGACTTATTGTCGAAACAATAAACTTATCACACTTATCATGTCCTTGTTGGTCTGGATTTATGATTTTCACATTTTTTGTCTGCACCCAGTACGCAGAAATAGCAGATTTCATAATCCCCAGCAACTGTTATGTAACACTACAAAGATGAAAACAATAGTCCTTTGTTTTCTAACCAGCTCATTTTAAAGACACTGCCATTCTCTACAGATAGATGTTGCTCTGTATTACATCCTGGACTACTGTAACATTCTCAGAAATAGCACTGATTATCCAGAACTGTTTATCTCTTTAGTCATATGAGGAAATAATATTGGCCAGAAACTCATCCCAGAGGGAAGTTAGAGAAAAGACAGAATCACTTCATTACTTTTAAACATTAGGCCCAGAAATGAACCTTTCAGGAACAAATGGTTTTATCTTTTTATCCGTTCAACATGAACACCACGTGCCTTCACATGCTTTGGAATCAGTCCTATCACAAAGGCTATTTTTACTTGGAATTATCAAAGGCCTTATACTGATACGTTAATGAAACAAACAAACTTCAATACTTGACGTGACTAACGTTTTACAGTTGAGGTTCTCAGTACAGTTTTTCAAAAAATACATTCATAGCTTGCTATTCCCCTGTTGTCCATTGAAGCAGTAACCAAGGAGTGAAATGTCAAAGTGAATGGACAGCCTTTTCATCTTTAGAGCTGGTTCCCTTAGCTAGCATTCAGCAGTCGGGAGACTATGTGCCAAACTCTCCCTTCCATTTCCTGTCCAAAGAAATAAACAGAGTGGACGTCTACCTATCAGCCATTCAGCCACCTTCCTCGAGTTCTGAATTTTATAAATGAATGTTTTTTCATTGATAATGGGTGTTTTTTCAGATATGCCTGTCCATAACAACGACAAGGAGTGACATACAAATGGAAATCTACTAACTGGGTTTTCGTATGTATTCTGAGATGCATGGCAGTGAACCCCAAACTGCTTGGGCAGGAACTGGCACTACTTACTTGTGATAGAATGGACCAGAAGGGTGCTCCTGCTGCAATCAACTGTTCAGAAAAAAATCACACTTACTATCAAACAGCTGATCTACTACAGAAAGAGAACCTTTCCTGTCTGCCCACAAGATCTGTTCTCTCTCCAGCTGGGCAACTGGGAGGATGCTCTGACCACAGCATTCCTGGCTGGAGAGATGCTGGATCTGGTTTGTAGGGATGTGTGAACGCGGTTCGAATGTTCAGACTGAACTCAGTTTGTTCGTACGACTGAACTGAACATCCGAACCGAACTCGGAAACAACCGAACAGTTCGGTCATGTTCGGGTGAGTTCGGATTAGTTCGGGGGCGGGAAAAATGTGACAGGAAGGCCCATTCAGGTGGGAAAAATGTGACTGGAAGGAGGAGGCAGCTGAGGAGCAGACTTCCTGGCACCAGGGGTGAAGACCAGGGATGGTCTCAGGGCCACATGATACAGATACCGAAAAAATCTTCGAATTAGGTCTCGATATTGGTACTGATAGCTCTATCATGAATGTTCGTTCATATTCGGCTGAACCAAACTCCACCGAACCGAACAACCAAATCCGAACTCGGTTTTTTAACTGAATGACCGAACAGCCGACCATCCAAACCGCGTTCTGTTCACACATCCCTACTGGTTTGGGAAGACCAGAATGTACTATTCTCTTGTGGAATGGCAGCAAAACACTGTTCATATGTTACACTGGATAAGTGGGAGCCATAACTCAGGCAATCGTTCCAGTTTGTCAAGGAGAAATTGACTATGTTTTTGCAAGTAGCTACAGCCATAGTTTGCATGTTCGCATAAACATGATTTTGAAACATAATGAAACTGTGTGAACATATCCAAAAGAAAGCATGATAGAGACAAACCTACACAAAGTTCCAACTGTATGATACACTTTACAAGAGCTATAAGAAACACCAGCTATCCCACTTACCAAATGTAAGTTGAGGGAGAAGTTAGTTAATGATACCAAGCTACTGGTCTATTTTGACTACATATACAAGCAATTGGGAACACATTCTTTACTCCACTTTAGTTTCTACTTTTTGTAATTGATCAAAAATCTTAAATGAGACAAGAAATGATCTACTTAAGTCCCGTGTTGTTCTAACAGTGCTGAGATGAGTCCTGTCCTTTAGAGCTTAAATTTTGCTTGTTCTTGGTTCCTGGACAAGAAGAATCTCTCTTCCTCTAAGATCAAAGATTTGGGGCTTTGTGGAAATGTTTGTTTATTCCTTCTGAGACAAATCCTCCCTTGTTCAGTCATCAGCCAAAAAATCCTACTCTTGATGTTCACTCTGCATAGGAGCTGCCTGAACAGCTGTTTCATGCAGATTGCCAGATCTCCTCATAGAACTCCTTGGTAGCTGGAAGTCAGAGGAATTTCTGAACTACCCTGTGTCAGAACAAATTTAGCATATCTCAGGAGGGCCCTGTGCCTATCTTCTCTTTTCAAAAAGGCTTCATAAGGGAACAAGAGATGAGTTTCAGGAATCCCGACTGTCTGTGAAAAAAAATGAAAAGAAAAAAAATCAGGTTAACTCCTTGCAATAAAGTCAGGTTTACTAAACTGTGTTTGTTCAATACACTTCATGCAATCAAAGCTCCTTTGGCACCCCTGCCAGCTTGTGAGCTAGATTTTCAGTTGCTTTAACTAGTGACTTCAGTAGACTTAGGGTGAAAAAAGACATGACGCTAACACCACTTTAAAACTGCTTTAACATTTCTTATGCATGTTGCAGGGCTGCATAGGACACCAACACAGCCCTGCAACATGCATAAGAAATGTTAAAGTGGTGTTAAAGTAGAGTTAGCATCATGTCTGTTTTCAGTTTCACCCTTATACAGCTTTACACCATCTGAGAATTGTAGTGATTTTATGGCTTAATCTTCACTAGAATTTTGGAAGCAGGACAAGAGTGAACCAACATTTTTATGCTATGCCTGGATCTGTCCCAGGGTCCCTCTTCCTCCCAGTTTAACCTTTGTAGTAGTCAGTCAGAGAATAGAAAGCATTTGTGACAAAAGTTTTCACTACTTCCTTTTTCTTCCTGTTCATCACTAACATTGATTTTTCATGGTAATTTTCCAATCGGTTCTGTAGCAACCTATCAAGAAAAGCATTAGATAGCATTTGTTTAAGTGAGTTTGCTGTCGTTGTTGTTTCTAGGTACTGAGAAACTGAAACAAATAGTCTATGTCGGGGTGCTCAACTTGATTCGTCCTGAGGACTGGAAAATTTGCTTTGGACCCAACCCTGGGCCTAGCTCCTAATTTGCATAATCCCACCCAGAATTTGCATGGACATGCCCCTAGTTTGCATACCTTGTGTGACTGTAAAAACACACATAAATTAGGTCCAATTTCAAGCCAAAGTCCAATTGCATGCCAAAGAATCCATACTACACTGGGAAGGAGCATAAGGGCTAGCACAAGGCTGTACAAATAAATGTTCAGTAACAATAAAATACAATTAAATTTCTTTATTTATATAAAAACAATTTACTTTAAACACACAACACCTGTGTTCCCAAGTTATTTTAACACACACGCCCTCTGAAAATTTAACACACAAGTCCTGTGCACTAAGGATGGGTGAACAGAATGCGGTTCAGATGTTCGGATGTTCGGTCGTTCGGCTTGAAACCTGAGTTCGGGTTCGATGGTTCGGTTCAGCCGAGTTTGGTTTGGCCAAACTTGGATGAACATTCAAAAATAGCGAAAACGAAAATGAAACAAAACCGAAAGGAAATCGAAACCAAAACCTAATTTTTGGCCATGGAAAGACGGTTTCCCAGCCTCTGAACTCATCCGAACTTGTCCAAAAATGACCGAAATGTTTGGCTGTTTGAGAGTTCGGTTCAGACGTTGGGTTTGGACGTCCGAACAGACCGAGTTCGGTCCGAACTCCAAACATCTGAACCGCGTTTGCCCATCCCTACTGTACACCAAAGAAGTACCTTGTTTGACCCTAGATTTGCGATGAGGGAAGCAAACTATGAGAAACAGTTTTAAGGAGACATACTGCATGTCTTCTAGGATGCCATTTTTGAGATTTCTGGTCTTATTTGGCAAAACAAACCACATGGGAAGGAAAGCTGGCACCCCCTTCCCAAACCTACAACAGTGTGCGCAGGCAGGGGCAAACACAAACCAGTGCCACCACATGGCAAGGCAAAGCTGGCACCTCCCCCACAAACAGAAGACAGGGTGCACAGGGGCAAACCCACTGACCTACCCCCACTTGCCTGGGGCAAGACAAGCAGCAGCGGACCCTGGTTCCGGACAGAGGCAAAGACAGCAGAAATGGCAGCAGCAACAACCTGAAGAATCTGGGGTCAGGAATTCAGGTGGCAGTAGCGGCGCAAAAGGATCCAGGGAGCCATGCGGTGGCAGAAGCAGCAGTGTGAAGGAGCTGGGGCCAGGGATATAGACAGCGGTGGCAGCAGCAAGAAGGAGCTGGGTCTGGGAATACAGGCAGTGGTGCGGTGTCAGAAGTGGCACAGAGAGGTTCAAGCGGAGGCAGGAGGTGGGATCGACAGCAACGGGAACTTGAATCCAGGCAGGAGAAGGGAGTACCAGCTTGCTGCCCAGAAGAAGAGTTTTGCACCAATGGGGGAGGCGGGCACTCAGACAGCTCCATGGGCCGCACACAAAAAACAGAGACCCATTTGAAAGCGGGCCTTAAAAAATGTATAGGTTTGCCACATGCAGCCCAGGGGTCATATCTTGTGCACCCCTGGTCTATGTCATGGATTCCCAAGCTTTTTAGCCTGTGAAATCTCATTTTGAGGCTTAAATATAATTCTGTGAAACCAAACAGCAACAAAGACAAGCATAGCATATTGTGATCCATAGGTGGTATGACCCCACTTGGGGTCCCAACCCAAAGTTTGGGAACCTCTTGTTGTATGCCAGCATTGCACCATTCAGTCTTCAAATTCCAATAAACGGTCAATGAAAATAACACATTGGATTAACACATTGGGTAATAGCTGCCACCACACTGCAAGGCCAGCACAGGGAGCTGGGCACACAAGTGCCTCCCCTCCCATGAGGAAGCCGGGCCGTAGGGATGTGCGAATCCCTGGGGGTTTGGGGATCAGCCTGTTTGGGGTTTGGCTGAGCCCAAAACCGTTCAGGGGGGTCGAACCCATTCAGGCGGGGGGGCAGTTTTCCCTCCCCCCTCCAGGCTGCGCAGGTGGAAGGGGCACCGGAGACCACCTCCCCCCCCACCCTGCCAAGCCTGGGGATTTTTTTTTTAACCCACCCCACCCCAGGGATCGTCCTACCTGGTGGTGCTGGGGCTCTGGCCCTGGGTCCAGCTGCGGCAGCAGGTCCAGTGGCGGTGGTGCTCCAGAGTGCTTTAGGCTGCTACTAGGCCTTCCAGGTCAAACCAGAAGGCCTAGTAGTGACCTGAAGTGCTCCGGAGCGCTGCCGCTTCCAGACCCACTGCCACTGCCACTACCACCGCCGGACCCAGGGTCAGGGCCCCGGTACCACCAGGTAGGTTGGGGTCCGGGTCTGGCAGCGGTGGTGGCAGTGACAGCGGGTCCGGCAGGTCCAGTGGTAGTGCTCCAGAGTGCTTCAGGATGCTACTATGCCTTCTGGTTTGACCCGGAAGGCCTAGTAGGGGCCTGAAGCGCTCCGGAGCACTGCTGCCGCTGGACCCGCCACTGGTGTCGCTGCCACTGGACCCGGGGCCAGAGCCCCGGCACCATCAGGTAGGGCAATCCCTGGGGTGGGTAATTAAAAAAAAAAATCCAAGACTCGGTGGGGGGGAGGTGCTCCCCGGCACCCCTTCCACCCACGCAGCCTGGAGGGGGAGGGAAAACCGGGTTCCTCCCTGCCCCCTGCCCCCCTCCCAAATGCATTCAGAACCTGAACTTTGTTCAGTCAGTTTGGGCGGGGGCGGGGGGCAGTTCAGATTCGGGGTGTTTGCGAATGGGCTGAACACCCTGAGTGCGGTTCGAACCCCAAACATCTGAACCGTGTTCGCACATCCCTTCCAGGCCACTCTCAAAGCTCTTGGCACAGTCAGGGTGCCTGTGATGCCAGCCAGCCACACGAGCAGGCACCTGACCCTTCCCCGCCTCCTTCTGCTGGTTGATGGAAATCCCACCCCCAGCAGTAACATGGCTGCGTGCAATGGATGACAGTGCTTGCTGATCATGGCCCCAAAGCAGTGCACCTCACAAGCGCAGCCCCTCCACATGGGTAGCTCTTCCTTGAGCAGCCTTTACCCCTGTTGGTGTAAGGCTGCTCCGCGACATGTCCTCAGAAGTTTTCCGAGCATGTGTTGCATAGCAAAAACTGTTCACCCAGCCCCAGGGGTGGGGGGAACATCTGGATGCTGCTGGCCACATGATGCGCTCCTATCGAAAGCTTGGTAGCCTCCCCTCCCTGGATCATGTGGCCTCACCCATTATCTTCTCATTTTTCCTTTTGTCAAGATGATGTGATGTTTAGAGCCTGGGAATGACAGGAATCGCAAGTTCAGGTTTATCTTTGCAACTGTCTTGCTGCCTTACCTTTAGGCAAATCATTTAATCTCTGCACTTCAGACATTGTCATCTACAAAATAATAATATTGTCTGTCAAGACTAGAGCAATGGATAAGTCTCAGGGGTTGCTATGGATATATAGATGAGGGAAACAAATCCCCACCCTGGATACACATATGCAGCCACAGATATCACATTGGGAGCCAAAAGAGGTGGAAGGATAAGGTGCTTTGCATACCAGGTGCTTGGCAGTAGGATCTTGAATACCCCACAACCTCAGATTCATTCAAGCCAACCCAGTAGGCACGATGCCATCACCACAGTTTGTCAGTAACTGCAATACTTCTTGGGTATTGGTCTTAAAACAGTTGGATTTTAAAGAGCCTTTTGTGTGTGTGTTTCAGCATTTCATGTGTTCACTGCTGTTTCAATGTGCAGAATGCAACTCCTTAGTAAAGATGGCTTTGGGAATTCTACAATCAAGCATGCAAACAACAAGCCCAGTTCAGCACCCACATTTTACTCATAGCTTCAATTTCAGCACATAAATACATCCATGGTAGGAACCTTCCCCTTAGGGAAAATTAATTAATTAATTAATTAATTAATTAATTAAATAAATTAATAAAAATAGAGGTACTGTTACTTATCCCACCTTTCTAAAAGGCTTTCAGCCCTAAGAGTAAAAGAGCTAACTTGGAATTATTAAGATCAGATCACATTACAAATATTAATTAGTTCCCACAACCTCCCTACAAAGCACGTAAGGATCTCCATTTTACAGTATTGGAAACTGGAACGCAAAGTGTGACTCACCCAAAGTTACACTTGATAGTGCCCAGCCCCAGTGCAATCCCAACTCCATTAAAATCAATAGCAACACACAGACACACTGTAGTTTTAATTATCTGGGTATTAACAAATGTGATGCTGGCCTAGTAGGGCCTGATTAGACCCAGCGTGTCATGGTGGTATTTGTGCCCACCAGATGTAGGCCCAGTACAAACCCCAGTGGGGGTACTAGTGGCTGGGCCAGAAATGTGGGTCTGTAACAAAGCAGGCCCACAGTCTGGGTCCAGCAGCCACCCAAATGGGTCAGAGCAGGTAGAACTGGGTGGGAACGTCTGTTCATGACCCCGACCTGGTCCAGTGTTGAGGGAGCAAGCTTTGGCTGCCTGTTATTTGTAGTCATGTCTTCCTGTCATGGCACGGGGGGTTGGGGCACCAACTGCAGCATGGAGGTGGAGCTGGCCAGCCATGCAGTTTCCCTGCCCCCCGCCCCCACCATGACAGGGATGTCTGTTCCTGCTGCCAGAGCTGCCTCGGTGTGGGGGTGACCCTCCCACACCCCGAGGTGGGATGATGGTGAGACCATAATGTATGTAAGTATTAGGAATGGGACACGGGGAGAATACCAGATACCAGATTTACCGGTATCGGATCTCCCCGGTATCGGATTTACCAGTATCGGCATACCGGATTTTTAACATTGGCCGCTTTACCAGGTTTTTTTACATTGCAACCATTTACTTCAATGGCCACGATGTAAAAAAAACGGTAAAGTGGCCAATGTTAAAAATCCAGTATGTCAATACGGGTGATTATCAGATTTATCCGATACCAATATTCCCACTCCTAGTAAGTACCATCTGTCTCAATAGACCTTCCCCTCTCTCTGCAGCGGGGACCTGTTCTCAGGAAAATATTTGTGGTTTATAGCACTTTACATTCATTATATCTGACTAATCTTTACAACATCTCTATGAGACAAGTAGGTCATTACTATTCTTACTATAAAGGAGAGAGAAACTGAGGCTGAGAATGATGGCATGCTGAAGGCCTCCAAGTCTCAGCGAGTTCATGGCAGAGCCAGGACTTGAATCTGCATTTCCCAGCTTTAAATCCTGTGCTTGCTCTACTGAACCTTCAGATTCTTTCCTCTGGTTGTTCTTCCTTTGATTCCCACATTTGTTTCCATGGGAAGTTTTATGACTACTGTATTTGCATAGTAGGAAAGAATTTCTCAGCTGTTCATTCACAGGGTCAGAGGTTCTGTATCTGAAATACACCAGACCAACAGAACCCGATTTAACCTCAAGTGAATAATACAAATACAATCCCAGAACGAATGAGAAATGGGAAGTCTGTAATACATGATTCAAAAATAAAATAAATAAAAACAGAGAAAACTACTCTTTTGGGGAATTTAACTGACATGTGAAAGAAAAAAATTGCCTTGTAGTTAAAAGGAGATTAAAGCTTAGCTCCTTGGTAGACTCCCATATATAAATAACCCCAATGCTAACCTGTTAGTTCTAAGAGGTGAAAGCTAGGGATGGGCGAACGCGGTTCAGAAGTTCGGAGTTCGTACCGAACTCGACCAGTTCAGTCGACCGAACCGAACTTCCAAACCGAACTCAATTTTCGAACCGAACCGAACCGAATTTCCGAACTCAGCTCTGTTCACCCATCCCAGAAGATAATATTCCATTTAGTTAAATGGGGTTTGAATTTCCGAACTTTGTTCGGAAGTTCGGAGTTTGGACTGAACTCGAATAGTTTGGTTGACCGAACCAAACTTCCGAACCGAATTTCCGAACTGAACCGAACCGAACCAAATTTCCGAACTCGGTTCTGTTCACCCATCCCTAGTGAAAGCCCTGTTACCATATAATCTTGAGATCTTTGGAAGGGGTCTGTTATTCCCCACCCTCTTTCCTTTCCTCTGCCTCACATACCAGTGCCTAGGGGTGTGCAGCAGGGACATAATGCATTTTTGTTTTCATTTATAAAACCCCCTTCATTTGGGGGAGTTTTCGTAAACAAAACAGTTTGTTCTGTCCTTTTTTGGTTGGTTGGTTGGTTGGGTTTTTTTAGGGATGAAATTATGTCTTCGGAAAACTTCAGAAATTGCCAAATATTACAGTATTCAGTTTGGAAAGTCCAAGTTCCGAAGTTCCGAGGACCAAGGCCGTTATTCCTAAAAGTTTGGAAATTTCAGAAACCACTGCACACGTGGGGGGCTGGTGGACAGTTGAGTTTCTTCTGGAAACAAAACTTAGTGCCATATTTGGTAGGAGGGGGGATAGGAGGGGACAGTTGAGTGATGGTAAGCCAGATGGCAAGTTTTGATTGACTGGCCAAACCAGATGGCAAGCTTTTGATTGACTGGAAGGACAAAATAAAGTGGCTGCAGCCATTTTGTCCATTCTCTTTAGTGAATTTGGCTATGTGCTACAGTGCTTCTGGATCTGTAAGTAATTGGCTGGGGTGGGAGGGGTGCCTGGCCTGGCCTGGCCTGGCCTGGTATGGTTTGACCTGTTCTGTCCATAGGGCCAAAGCTGCGGGATGGGGGTTACATTTACCTTTACCATGTCATGCAGTTTTCAAAAAAATAATGATTGAGTGCCGCATTGCTTCTAGCTCTGCCTGCTGCTTGGTTGGCACTTGTCACCATGAGGCCAGAGGGATCTCTCTGCCTGGCTCCACTTCCCCTTGCCTGGTCTGTTCAAGTTATCAGTGCCATAATACCAATGCCATACCAAGAGGGAGTCCTTGGGGGTGGGGGGTGAATGTCTGGTTTCCTAATTTGGTGACTGCTGGGGCCTTGGCTTGCTGGTTTTTTGTGGGATTTATTTCTCCATGCAGTTACAGACTGTTTTGCAGGGTTGTTGTATTCTTCTTGAGTGAATGTCCTTTGCTAGCCTGTATGTTTGTGCACTGCTTGATTGGCATAATGATGATTAAAGCGGGTGCACTCACTGCTGATGGTGGGCCATGCTGTGGGTACACCACTGTTGGTTTTTTTTAATTTCTGCACACATTTGCACTTTTGCAAGGTTGTCTTGGAGTGATTGTCCCACTCTTGCTAGCCTGCTTTTCTGGGTAGTACTTTTCTGGGTAATGCTTTGGCTGTGGGTTCAAGAACTTTGCGACAACCTTCCAAAGTTTTCTGAGATCCAGAATGCTGAGTCCAAATTCCAAAACTTTGGAAAGAGTGCCGAAGTGCCTCCGAGTACTTGGACAACTCGGAACTTTGGTATTCAGCCCAAGTACTCGGAAGTACTATTCGGTAGGGGTGGGCATGCCGGTAAATCCGGAATCCGATAATGCCGGTACTGGGCGTACCGGCATTATCGGATTGAACCCAGTAAATCCGGTCCCGTTACCGGATTCCGGGTACCGGATTTTTTTACATTGCAGCCATTTAAATGAATGGCTGCAATGTAAAACCCACCAAAAAAATAAAAAACAACCTCCCTGAGTCCAGGCTGCGTGGGTGGAAGGGGGGACATTCTGCGCGGAAATTCCACGGAAGGCCTAGAGCGTCTCTGACACCGGCAGCCACAGCCGGCACTGAGGCCGCCGGACCGCCCGTGGCCGCTGCACCCGGAGCTCCGCAAAGGTACAGCAGCACTGTCACTTGTAGTAGGGCTGATCCCTGGGGGGTTGGGGGAGTGTTAAACACCCCCCCCAGGGATCGGGTCTATACTTACCGGCGGCTGCGGGGACGCCGCGGCCGCTGGTGCTGGGGGGGGCGGCTCTTTTTTTAACAAAAATCCAGGCTGGGCAGGGTGGGTGGGGGGTGTCCCCCCTTCCACCCGCGCAGCCTGGGAGGGGGAGGGGGGAGGAATTTTATTCCATTGATTTCAATGGGGACACAGTGCCCCATTGAAATCAATGGAATAAAACCGGTACCGGATACCGGATTTACTCCGAGAATCCGGTTCTTTGAGAACCGGAAACCGGTAAATCCAGTATCCAGTAATTGCCCCGGGGTCCCACCCCTACTATTTGGTACAGCCCTAGTTTTTTTGTTTCATTTTATTAAGAAAGAAAGAGAGAAAAGGTCATTGAGCATGAGCAAAAGGCCACCAGACAATTCTGCATATGTGCAGCCCTTTTCCAAGATGGTGCTGATGCTGCTGGTTTGGAAAAGGGTACACATGTGCATAATGGATCCAGTGGCCATTTTGCATATGCACATTGATCTTTTTTAAAAAATTAATTATAAAAATCAAAAATAATTGTGCGTGCACGAAATGGCCATGGGGCCATTATGCACATGCACCCTCTTTCCCAAAATGGTGCTGGCAACCCATGAAAAGAATGGCCCTGGCAATTATTTTGCATATGCACAGTGACATTTATTTTTAAAATGAAAATGGATGCTTTTTCCCTTCATTTTCATCCATTTTCATTACCTTTGTCATTCTTTGTTGTATTTTAATTACTAAACTATATGAGGCTTTGTTCATTTTAGAAATTTAAATAATTAAAATGAATTGCACACTAGGGATAAGCGAACAGGTCGCAGTTCGGTTGTTTGGTCGTTTGGTTGCTCGGTTTGGTCGCCGAGTTCGGGAACTTCTGGATTTCCCCAGAAGGCCTAGTAAGCGCTGAAGCCGGCAGCCACAGCCGGTGCTGAAGCCGCCCAGAGCACCATGCTGCTGCCGCCACCCGGAGCACCAAAGGTAGGTGATCCTTGGGTGGGAGGGGTAGTGTGATCCCTGGGGTAGGGTGTGTGTTAAACCACCCCCACCCCAGGGATCACTCTAGTACCTACCTGCTGGTGTAGGCTCCACGACGCCGCCGGCGGCCCAGAGCCAGGGACTTCGGGGAAAAAATTTTTTAAAAAAAATTCAGTCTGGGCAGGGTGAGGGGGGTGTCCCCTCTTCCACCCATGCAGACTGGGAGGGGGAAGGATTGTTTTTTTCCCCCATTGATTTCAATGGGGACCTGGGACACTGACAGTTCCTCATTGAAATCAATAGATCCGGCACCGGTAAACCGGTTTTAATCCGGTAAACCAGTTTTTTGCAAACCGGTAACCGGTAAAACCGGTAGCCAGTTTTTTGCCCGATGTCCCACTCCCATCCCTAGCAGTCAGGCACAAGCACGAGCACCCCCACCCAAACATGTGCCAGGCTAGCAAGGGTCTCTCCACTCTCCAGTTGTCATCCCTACGCACCCCCAAATAAGGGCAGGATTTGCACGTGCCATCCAGGGTCTTTCCAGTTGCCATCCATAGTACCCCAAGGAGGTCAGGATTTGCACGTGCCAGCAAGGGTCTCTCCATTGCCATCCCTCCCTAGCACCCAAAGAAGGGCAGGATTTGCATGTGCCAGCAAGGGTCTCTCCATTTGTCATCCCTAGAATCCCCTACTAGCACCCCAAGGAGACCAGGATTTGCATGTGCGAGCAAGGGTTTTTCCAGTTGCCATCCCTAGCACCCAAATAAGGGCAAGATTTTCACGTGCCAGCCAGAGTCTTTTGGATTTTCATGGGCCAGCCAGGGTCACCGTCTCTTGTTGCCATCCCTAGTACCCCAAGGAGGGAGGTGGACTAGAGGCATCATTCATCATAAATGCATAATATTACTTAGGTGTTGTTTATGTGTTCCTGTTTCAGAGAGGGTGGGGAATCGGATGCCAGCACTGGTGCCATGCACAGGACACGGAGGTGCAGGTCGCCAGTGCCACTGCCAGACAGTGGGTGCACAAGGTCAGATATCTGGCAGTGGTATGAGAAGGAGAAGGGATGCGCCATCTGCACAGTAAGGCACGGGGGATGGAACAACAGGGAATGGATTGCCCTATGACCTGTTAGGAATGGAAGTTCCCTGCAGAGAGAGATTGGCCAACCACCCAGTTGTGGAGACAGAAGGCAGGCAGGGCTTGACAGACCATTGGGCTGACACTGTATGGCACTGCTTATGTTCCTATATTTTTATGTTCTTTAGATCTGCCTGAAAAGATTTAAGAGGGCCAGGCAGGGGACCACATCGGGGCTCATCGCCCATGTGGAGAAACAGCACGGCAAGACAGTGAGGTGACATGACTCTGGTGTGGCCGTGGAGCATCAGCAGCACCAGAAGAAGGGGAAGAGGGCACACCAGAAGAGACACCATCGAAGCCCTTCTCCCTCCTCCAGCACCACTGAGGACTCTCCAGCCCCCCAGGAGAAGTCAGAAGCAGCAAGGGCTTTTAGGGCCGAAATAGAGAGACTGACCCAGAACTTTCTGGACCAACAAAAAATATGGATGGCCAATGGATGCAAGCCCTGACTACGGAGGACTGACTGGTGGAGTGGTTTCAGCTGCTGGAGGTATAGGAATGCAGGGTGGCGGCCTATTCCCAGTACCTCCAGATTGAGATTGATGATGTTGAGCTTCACCATCAGTGACAGGGGCCATGCAATTTGCCCTCCAGCACGGGTACAAAATGGAGGAGGGCAGGATGCCTGCCCCTAGGTCCCCTCCGTTCCTTTAGGCTTTCCCTCATGTTCTAGGGGACAGGTCCATAGACAAATAAGTTTCCTTTATTTATTAATGTTTGCTTTTCGATTTATAAAGTTGTAGTAAATGTGTTGTTGTTGTTGTTTGAATAGTTGTTTTATAAAAGTTCTATTTGTTGTTATCTGCTTTGTTTGACCTGACCAATCTTTTATTCCTCTGTGTTGCTTCTGAAAGGTGGCAGAATCTCATTGTATATACTGCTTGTCAGATCCCTACCTGACAGCAGCAGCAGATGTAGCATTAGTGTATTAGCCCCAAAATGTGCCAGCATCAGGGACTCAACTTGCAGACAGCCCCCAGGAGAGGCAGGGATTGTGTCTGTCTGAGTGTGCTTGGAGAAAGAGAGACAGACTCCTTGGCAGTGGGCAGCAGGTGGAGGATGCTGGTGGTCAGAGGGGCTTTTTTTCCAGCAGCTTCAGCAGACATCTGCGGGTGGGTGCGGAGAAGTAGACTGGTGGAGGGGGGGGCAGGCTGGCATGCAGGCACCAGGCTTCTGGATGCAGTGGAATGGAATGACAGCTCCCAGTGACTGTAATGATGGTCCCAGAATCTCGTTGATGGTGGTTCTTGGGATGGGCGGGCATAACTGATTCAGGTACAGTGGAATGACAGCCTATGGGAGTTGAATGATGTCCCTAGAATTACTGCATGGTTGGGCACACTTCATTCAATCATGCGATAGGTGGTAGCAGGTACAGGAATGCACAAAGGCAGACAGGCACATATAATATCTTGTGTGTTATTATTTCCATCTCCTTCTGGTAGGTTTGCTGCTGGATGTGGGCACAGATGAGAGCTCTCACTGGTTCTGGCAGGTGGCAGCTTGAGCTGGTCTGGATACACCTCTCCCCCTCCACCCCCATCTCTCTCTTTCTAGCAGAGAGCCTCTCTCTCTCTCTCTGGCCATATAGTGCAGGTGACAGCATGGGTGGGATCATGTCTGTCTCTCCTTCTAGCAGTTTGGAGANGGGTGTCCCCTCTTCCACCCATGCAGACTGGGAGGGGGAAGGATTGTTTTTTTCCCCCATTGATTTCAATGGGGACCTGGGACACTGACAGTTCCTCATTGAAATCAATAGATCCGGCACCGGTAAACCGGTTTTAATCCGGTAAACCAGTTTTTTGCAAACCGGTAACCGGTAAAACCGGTAGCCAGTTTTTTGCCCGATGTCCCACTCCCATCCCTAGCAGTCAGGCACAAGCACGAGCACCCCCACCCAAACATGTGCCAGGCTAGCAAGGGTCTCTCCACTCTCCAGTTGTCATCCCTACGCACCCCCAAATAAGGGCAGGATTTGCACGTGCCATCCAGGGTCTTTCCAGTTGCCATCCATAGTACCCCAAGGAGGTCAGGATTTGCACGTGCCAGCAAGGGTCTCTCCATTGCCATCCCTCCCTAGCACCCAAAGAAGGGCAGGATTTGCATGTGCCAGCAAGGGTCTCTCCATTTGTCATCCCTAGAATCCACTACTAGCACCCCAAGGAGACCAGGATTTGCATGTGCGAGCAAGGGTTTTTCCAGTTGCCATCCCTAGCACCCAAATAAGGGCAAGATTTTCACGTGCCAGCCAGAGTCTTTTGGATTTGCATGGGCCAGCCAGGGTCACCGTCTCTTGTTGCCATCCCTAGTACCCCAAGGAGGGAGGTGGACTAGAGGCATCATTCATCATAAATGCATAATATTACTTAGGTGTTGTTTATGTGTTCCTGTTTCAGAGAGGGTGGGGAATCGGATGCCAGCACTGGTGCCATGCACAGGACACGGAGGTGCAGGTCGCCAGTGCCACTGCCAGACAGTGGGTGCACAAGGTCAGATATCTGGCAGTGGTATGAGAAGGAGAAGGGATGCGCCATCTGCACAGTAAGGCACGGGGGATGGAACAACAGGGAATGGATTGCCCTATGACCTGTTAGGAATGGAAGTTCCCTGCAGAGAGAGATTGGCCAACCACCCAGTTGTGGAGACAGAAGGCAGGCAGGGCTTGACAGACCATTGGGCTGACACTGTATGGCACTGCTTATGTTCCTATATTTTTATGTTCTTTAGATCTGCCTGAAAAGATTTAAGAGGGCCAGGCAGGGGACCACATCGGGGCTCATCGCCCATGTGGAGAAACAGCACGGCAAGACAGTGAGGTGACATGACTCTGGTGTGGCCGTGGAGCATCAGCAGCACCAGAAGAAGGGGAAGAGGGCACACCAGAAGAGACACCATCGAAGCCCTTCTCCCTCCTCCAGCACCACTGAGGACTCTCCAGCCCCCCAGGAGAAGTCAGAAGCAGCAAGGGCTTTTAGGGCCGAAATAGAGAGACTGACCCAGAACTTTCTGGACCAACAAAAAATATGGATGGCCAATGGATGCAAGCCCTGACTACGGAGGACTGACTGGTGGAGTGGTTTCAGCTGCTGGAGGTATAGGAATGCAGGGTGGCGGCCTATTCCCAGTACCTCCAGATTGAGATTGATGATGTTGAGCTTCACCATCAGTGACAGGGGCCATGCAATTTGCCCTCCAGCACGGGTACAAAATGGAGGAGGGCAGGATGCCTGCCCCTAGGTCCCCTCCGTTCCTTTAGGCTTTCCCTCATGTTCTAGGGGACAGGTCCATAGACAAATAAGTTTCCTTTATTTATTAATGTTTGCTTTTCGATTTATAAAGTTGTAGTAAATGTGTTGTTGTTGTTGTTTGAATAGTTGTTTTATAAAAGTTCTATTTGTTGTTATCTGCTTTGTTTGACCTGACCAATCTTTTATTCCTCTGTGTTGCTTCTGAAAGGTGGCAGAATCTCATTGTATATACTGCTTGTCAGATCCCTACCTGACAGCAGCAGCAGATGTAGCATTAGTGTATTAGCCCCAAAATGTGCCAGCATCAGGGACTCAACTTGCAGACAGCCCCCAGGAGAGGCAGGGATTGTGTCTGTCTGAGTGTGCTTGGAGAAAGAGAGACAGACTCCTTGGCAGTGGGCAGCAGGTGGAGGATGCTGGTGGTCAGAGGGGCTTTTTTTCCAGCAGCTTCAGCAGACATCTGCGGGTGGGTGCGGAGAAGTAGACTGGTGGAGGGGGGGGCAGGCTGGCATGCAGGCACCAGGCTTCTGGATGCAGTGGAATGGAATGACAGCTCCCAGTGACTGTAATGATGGTCCCAGAATCTCGTTGATGGTGGTTCTTGGGATGGGCGGGCATAACTGATTCAGGTACAGTGGAATGACAGCCTATGGGAGTTGAATGATGTCCCTAGAATTACTGCATGGTTGGGCACACTTCATTCAATCATGCGATAGGTGGTAGCAGGTACAGGAATGCACAAAGGCAGACAGGCACATATAATATCTTGTGTGTTATTATTTCCATCTCCTTCTGGTAGGTTTGCTGCTGGATGTGGGCACAGATGAGAGCTCTCACTGGTTCTGGCAGGTGGCAGCTTGAGCTGGTCTGGATACACCTCTCCCCCTCCACCCCCATCTCTCTCTTTCTAGCAGAGAGCCTCTCTCTCTCTCTCTGGCCATATAGTGCAGGTGACAGCATGGGTGGGATCATGTCTGTCTCTCCTTCTAGCAGTTTGGAGACTCTCTCTCTCTCTCTCACACACACACACACACACACACACACACACACACACACACCATGAACAGCAGGTTGCGTAAAGAAAAGGTGGAATGACAGCACCCCGTGAGTGGAATGACAGGGCAAAAGAACCCTGAGGGTGGGTCCTGGGCTGGGGATAGAATGGCAGCTTTTAGATATTGGACACAGCCCTCCCTGCCAGTAATGTAGGCCCCAGAACCCTGATGGTGGGTCCTGGGGCTGGAGTGGCTGTTTCTTGATGCCATGGCACAGACAGTATATAGGCCTGGCCTGGGGGCCATTGGCACTAGCACCAGCAGACATTGGTTGCCAGGGTACAGAACCCTTGGCACAAACAGCATATAGGCCTGGGAGCCATTGGCAGCAGCAGCAGACATTGGTTGCCAGGGCAGGCAGGCAGACGGCGTGGCATGAACAGCAGGCAGACAGACTGAGGCAGGGTTCGAGCTTTGCAACCTGGGTGGGAGGGCAGGCAGGCAGCATGGCATGAGAGGCAGTAGGGCTTGGGCAGGCTTGGGCAGGCTTGGGCAGGCTTTGAGCTAGGCAACCTGGGTGAGCAGACAGACACCTTGGCATGGGAGGCAGGAAGGTGGACTGAGGCATGATTTGAGCTTGGCGACAAGCTGGGCAAGCAGACAGGCAGCGTGGCATGAAAGGCAGTAGGGCAGGCAGGCTGGGACATTGGCAGCAGGGCACTTAGATAGGCTAGCAAAGACTGTTCAGCGCGAGAGAGCAAGAGCCAGTCAGTGTCACATAGGCGGGCCAAGATCGTGTAGCTATAGGCCGGCTGGCAGGCTTGCAGTTTGTTTCCCAGTGCCACCCTGCATCATGAAATCAGTCAGATAAGGCGGCCAAGGCCGTCTAGTATGAGAGAGAGAGAGAGAGAGAGAGAGAGAGAGAGAGAGAGAGAGAGAGCACTTGAGAGAGCACTAGAGAGAGAGGCAGGATGGGTGCCAGGGATTGGGAGGGAGGGACAGCAGGAGCAGTAGCCCTAGCCCAGATTGAGGAGGAGGAGGAGGTGGAACCCTGTCCCAAGACTTCCCCTGGCATGGAATGGCATGTGCCACTACACCATCACTCCTTGTCCAGGGGCAGCTCGGGGAATCCCAGCAGCGGAAGGTTGACCTTCAAGAAGAGCAACTGATCCACCAACTTGGCCCCCAGTCTCAGGAGGTGCGGGGAGCAAATATCCCCCACCACAGAGAACACCCGCAAGCTGGAGACACTGGTTGGTGGTCAAGACAATAATTCCCTGGCCACTTTGGACAGTGCCGGCCACACGTCGGTCTTGCCGGCCCACTAGGCCAAGGGATTGCTGCTGGAATCAATGCATGGTTCCTCATCCAGGTATGTCTCCCCAGCTGCTGAGGTGCCATCATACACCCTCTCGTAGCTGTCTCTGGGCACCACCACCACTGCCCTCAGCCATGCTCTCTGCCCTTTTGTGCTGGGCCCCATGCTCCCCAGAGTGGGCTGTGCAGAGGAGGAGCTGTTGGCAGGAAGGGTGCTGCTGCTGCTGCTGCTGTTGCTGATCCTGCTGCTGCTGCTTCTACTGCTAGGTCTGGAGGCAGGGATAGACCCTGCTGACTGAAAGATGTGGCTGCTCCCACTCCCACCATCCCCAGGGGTGTCCTGCTGCTGCCGCTGCCGTGCACTCTCAAGAGTCTTCTCTGCCTTCTGGACCCTCCTCACAAGTTCATCCTTCCAGAGACCATAGAGGGCTGACTTGCGTGCCATGCTGCCCTTGACCCTGGGGACCAGCATTGTTCCCAAAACATATTCCCCCCACAGCAGGAGCTCATCAAACCTTGCCTTCTGGCTCATCTTGAGGTTTTGCGCCAGCTCAACCGCCTCAGCCCCCAGCTTCGTGCCCCGAGGGTCACAATACTGCCCCTGAAGAATCTCCTCAAGACTCCTGTGGAGACTCTGGACCAGAGGGGTCACTTGGCTGATTGTGACCATGGAGGAGCTGATGGTCTCTGTCACTTCCAGGAATGGTCTCAGAATGAAGACCATCTGGGAGAGGATCTCCCATTCTGCCCCATTGAAGCATGGAGGTGCCCCGCTGTCTGTGTCCAATTGCACCTGATGCAAGGCAGCTTTCTGCTCCACAAACCCCTCAAGCATCAGAAAGGTGGAATTCCACCTGGTGGAGACATCTTGCACCAGCTGGTGCACTGGGCGGCCTTGCTTTGCCTGCTTGGCCCTGAGGAGTTCGCTGCTCTTCACGCTGCAATTAAAGAACCCAGCTCCCCAACTGGATCAGTGATCTAAGGGTGCCTTCCCCAATCCCCTTATCCCCCTAGCCCAGAGCATCCCTGACCACCAGGTGGAGAGTATGTGAGGCGCAAGGGATGCTCGCAAAGCCCCCATCATGGACTTCCTTGAGTATATTGGCCGCATTAGCGGTCACCACACACCCCGGGATGAACAGTGCACCTGGACTGACCCACTCCCCCATCACAGCATTCAGGGCTGCCTCTATGTTCCTGGCAGTGTGGGGGAAGTCCATAACTTCTGCATGAAGCAGGGCCCACCTATACCCTGCTTCAGGACTCCTCATGCCACTGTCAAATGCTGACTATGGGTCCTGCCACCAGTGCACTGTCAATGCCAGGTACGCATGCTGGGCATACCGGCTGGACCACAGGTCAGTGGTGAAATGGTAGGGGTGGGACATCAGGCAAAATACCGGTTACCGGTTTTACCAGTTACCGGTATGCAAAATACCAGGTTACTGGATTAAAACCGGATTACCGGTGCCAGTGTCCCTCTGTCCATCACCAGTTGAACCTGATGCAGGGCCGCTTTCTGCTCAAGAAGCTGTTTGAGCATCAGGAAAGTGGAATTCCACTGTGTAGAAACATCCTGGATGAGCTGGTGCACTGGGGAGCCTTGCTCTGCCTGTTTCTCCCGGAGGAGCTCACTGCCCTTCATGCTCCGGTTAAAGAACCCCGCCAGCTTCCTCCCCCAGTCAATCAGGGAGCTAAGGGTGCCTGCCCCAATCCCCTTTCCCCCCAAGCCCAGCGCATCCCTGACCACCAGGTGAAGGGTGTGTGCGGCGCAAGGGATGCTGGTGAAGCCCCCGTCATGGACTGCCTTTAGTATATTGGCTGTGTTGTCCGTCAACACACACACCTTGGTGAAGGGCATGCCGGCGTGACCCACTCCCTCACCATGGCGGTCAGGACTGCCTCAATGTTCCTGGTGGTGTAGGGGCTGTCCATTACTTGTGTTGAAGCAAGGCCCACCTATACCCTTTATTATTATTATTATTATTATTATTATTATTATTA
>QEPC01009844.1:276361-304061 GCA_003113815.1 Sphenodon punctatus | reverse complement strand
GGCTGTGGGGTGGGGCCCTGCTCACCTGGAGGGGATGAGCGCTGCAATGCCTGCTGGGGGTTTCTGGGCGCTGCAATGGCTGCTGGGGGTTTCTGGGGGCGGGCGTGCACCTTTGGCTTGTGGCTGTGGGGTGGGGCCCTGCTCACCTGGAGGGGATGAGCGCTGCAATGCCTGCTGGGGGTTTCTGGGCGCTGCAATGGCTGCTGGGGGTTTCTGGGGGCGGGCGTGCACCTTTGGCTTGTGGCTGTGGGGTGGGGCCCTGCTCACCTGGAGGGGATGAGCGCTGCAACCCTGCTTCGGGACCCCTCCTTTCACTGGCAAATGCTGCCTCTGGGTCCTAACACCAGTGCGCTGTCACCGCCAAGTATGCATGCTGCACATTTCGACTGGACCACAGGTCTGTGCTGAAGTGTATGGTGAAACCCCCCAGCCCTTGCCAGCTGCTCCCTCACCCTCTTCTTCAAAGCCCTGTACAGACCTGGCACCACATTCTGTCTCAAGGTGGTGCGGGACAGCAGCTTAAACTGGGCGGTCAGGAACCCAATCAGCCGCTTAAAGCCGATGCCCTCTACAATAGAGAAGGGCTGCCCATCCAGCACAATCCTTTTGCCCAACAAGCGCCTGACGTTCTCTTGGTAGTCATGCTGCCCTCCAACTGCCACTGGCCTTAGCAGCTGCCCTCACCCCAGCTCCTCCATGGTGGACTGACACTGCTGAAGAGGCTCTGCTGCTGTTCTTCCCCCGCCCCCTAGCAGGAATACTGCTCCTGCTGCTAGAGGCAGCAGTTGGTGCAGGACACTTGCCTGCTGAAGGAGGCGGGTGACTGGCCGCTGCAGTCGGGAACCTGCTGGCATCCACTTCCCCTGCCTTCCCGCTTAGCAGCCGAGCGCTGTGGCATGATTTCAGGTGCCTCGCCATGGCACTTGTCCCAAGGTTGGTGAGCACCTGCCCACGCTTCACCACCTTATTGCACACAGAGCGCTGCACCTCCCTGGGATCATCCGCCCGCACCAGCTTGAAATGTTCCCAGACAGAGGATTTTTCTCCCCTCCTGCCTTCTGGCTTGCCCCAGGTGATGCACTGCTGCTGCCAGCACTGCTGGGAGGGGCAGAACTTGATGGCGACACAGCTCTGGGAGGAGGGACAGCCTGAGCCATCGCCTCAGCTCCAGATGTCTCCTCTGCGGGACTAGTATTTTCTTCTGAGTCACTGTCCCCAATCACTGTGATGTCCCATGAAGGGGAGTACTGGGACCCTGAGGTTTGACTGCCCACCAAGCTAGTGCCACTCTCCACCCTGTGCCCCCTAGAGCTGCTGCTGCTGCTCCTCTCCCTCCTGCCATTGCCCAGGGATCGGGCCCTGCCTCTAGCAGCCATAGTGGGATCCTGATAGGACATTACCTCTGAGAACTACATGGAGTGAGGTTGCACAACAGCACTCACGATGCAAGGAGGATGATGGTTATATTTGTGAAGTGAGTGATTATAGTAGCGGGTGAATCCTAATCTGGAAGAGCTCTGGGCTTCTGCGGAAGCGCAGGCACAGAGGAAAATATAAGGATTCTGTTGAATATTCAATGTCATAGATACCAGAATACTGATCCACTGGGAAAGGGGGGGGGGTGCACCCCTGAAACACGTCTGGAGGTGGGGTGGTGTTGAAGGTGCATGACGGTGTAAGTATATTATTGGCTGTATTCTTTTCCCCTAGGGGGATTCTTAACAACATATATTTTTATAATTTTATACTTTGCTTATTTACAATAGTAGTCTGGTGTTTGTATTTATACATTGTATTACTAGTAGACTAATTGACAGAATTGTTCCATATATAAAGATTTTTATTCAGTAGTACATTGGTTGTGCAGTGTTTGCATTTTTACTCTCTCTTCCTTTTTCACCGTGTGATTTGCAGGGACCTTTGTCCCTTTGGAGAGAGATCCCTTGCTTCAACATTGTTTGTCTGTTTGTGATCCACCAGCCCTTGACTGCTGGGGATCACCTCAACAATCGGGGACATTGGTGGCCCTGGAGGAACAATCAAAGCACCTGCTCTGCAACCACATGTCCTGCAGACCTTCCAGTGCCCTGTGTGGCACTGGAGGACGCTGGCAGGAGGCACCGCTGAACCACCCCCAGACTAGTGCCACTGCTGCTGGGAGCCTCTGAACCCTGTCTCCCAAAATCATGCCTGTGAAGCTTGGGGCGTGGTGATGAGCTCTGGCTGCTGCTGCTGCATGCTGCCACTCTGCTGGCACAGCCACCACCACCTCTGCCACGTGCCCCATTGCCTGCCTTACGGGCAGCAGAATGGCCTCTCCTACTTCCCTTCTCCATGTCTTCCAACAAAAATGCACACAAATATTTTTATATATATATATTTTTTATTCATATGTTTCTAATATTTTGTACACTAACTAACTATAGTATTAACTATTCTAAAATCTATGTAAGTAAATATATCTAAAGACCTAGTCTTACACACTCTAAAATATCAAAACTGAATAACTAACTAGTACACACTAACACTAGTTCTATCTATATAACTAAGCTAACTCTCCTACAACTATGTATCTATCTATAGTAACTAATTAACTATATCTAATATCTATCTATACAATATTACACAGGGATGGGGGAAAAACACAAAGAACACAGGGAGGTGTACAAAACTGAAATGAAACTGAAATCAATCTAATAATCCTACTCTATATAAATCCAAAAACAGGGGAAGGGAATCAGGGATGGAGGAATATATAGAGGGAGAGGGAATGGATTCATGGAGGGGGAGGAAGAACACAGGGAGGAGTAAAAAATAAAAATAACGCCTAAATCTATTTAATATAATCTAAATAATTGATAATATGGAGGTAAATGGGTTGGATGGGTGAAATAGGAGAGGATGGCAATGGATTGGGGAGCTGGGAGGTACACAAACTTCTGGGTGAGGAAGCCTTCTGAAAACACCTGTTGTCAGGAACAGTGACTAGCTCAGAAGGTGTTGGAAGGGGGGAGGGCAATGAGTTTTGTTACTTGCTGTGCCCGCCTCACCGCAAGCCTCATTGGCTCCGTGCAGCCTAGCCCGTGGCCAATCACAGCCTGCGAAGCCAGTCGTCTGAGGAGAAAAGGGATGGTGATTGGGCAGACTGGCTGCTACTCCAAGCCTCTCCACCCCTGGTGCCTGGAAGTCTGCTCCTCAGCTGATCCTTCCCCTCCCTCCCCCGTGTCAGGCATGGGTCGTGTTTTACTGGTGTTCTTGTTTTACTGTTTTTCTCCCGGTGGAACTCATCTGAACTCGATCTGAACCCACCAAACTGTTCAGTTGTTTCAGAGTGCAGTATCAGGTTCAGTTCGGTAGGTTTGGGTTTTGATTCGGTCATCCGAACTGGCCGAGTTTGGGCCGAACTCCAAACTTCCAAACCGCGTTTACACATCCCTATTGCACACCCTACAAGTGCCTACCAGGGATGGGGAACCTCTGACTCTGAGGCCAAATGTGGTCCGTGGTCAGTTTTTTATTTGGCCCCTTTCTAGTTCCTGGATCTGGCCCCTATCCTCAAGCAATAAAGGAGTGCACTCAGGGAAAATTAGTAGAGATCAGGACAGGGACTTGAGGCTAGGGGATGGAACTGTGACTTCTATCTATTATCTGGACCCTTCAGCTCCCTTAACCTGGACTGAAGTTTCCACTAAGGCTTCACTTCTTCAAATGTTATCCTATCCATGGAGTTGATAGTAATTTTCAAAGTGACCCTCAGGGAAGAAAAGGTTCCCCACTCCCAGCCTATGCCCTACATTTGAAACCAGCCACACTGACATAAGTGTGAGTTGAGACATTCAAGGCTAAGGAGTTTTATTCTCCTGGCCATTGAAGAGCCATGTTTTTGTCTGTCTGGTAAAGAATAAAAGAGGGTGAAAAAATTGTTCTGTTTCTAGCTTCAGCTTAAACACCCTCATGGTACAAAGCACTAATACGTAGATCTTGAGAAGAGTGTCACGGAGGAACATAGGGTCACACACGTGTTACACGGGACTACATGTACACTACAAGTCTGGTGAATGTGTAATGTCAAAGGTTCCACATATTTGTAATGTTGAAATTGAGAACTGCACAACTCGAAATAGGGCTTTGACACGTCACCACCCTACAGGAAATACAAAGAGATAACAAGATGTGTTTTGGGGACACTTGACAGACAGCCTGTTGCTATGTAGATTGACTTCCATGTTTACCTGGGTTGACTAAGCGACCTGATACATGATTCTCCAAGAGCAGGAAATCCGAGACAAAGGAAGCTAAAGACTATTTAAATGAGTCAGCAAGGCACAAGAAGAGATTCTTGCAAAGTTGCTTCCAGAGAACATCTGCATACGAAAGACCAGCCACCAGCGAGGCTGGACAGCATGAACTGAGAATAGGATTTTGCTCTCTAAGCCAGTGCCCAGTCATTCGCCTTTATGACTGAGAAACCAAAACTTCTGGACCTTGCTAGGGTAAGATGCATAATTTAGGAACTCAACCAGTATAAGTTAGGAATGCGTTATGTTTACCTTTTATTTCTAGTTACCACTCTGTATCAACTATCTTGTTTATATAATCAATAAACTTACTTCTTATCTTTATGAAGAAGTGGCGGTGTCTAATATTGGAACACAAGTGAGCTACAAGAGCCCCCAAGCTCTTGCGAACCCAGAGAGTAAAGAGTCTGTAAACGGGAAGGATTGGGCCCTTGTGTGGCAAAGGGTTTTATTATGGCACACTTGAATTAGCCAGAGAGAGAAGCTTATTCAAGAGAGCTGTGCACAAAGGAAACGGAGTCACTCAAACCCGGTAAATTGTGGGTGCGGACCCCCAAACCCATGACAAAGAGCCTGTTTTAACTTTCTGGATGGAGAATGGTTTGGTACAAGGAGAAAGGGTTTAAAATAATTTTCTCTTTTTCATAACTTAGACGCTTTCTCATGTGCGTTAATACGCACCTGTTGGTGCTGCAAGAAAGTCCAGGACTTAAATGACGCGCAGCTTCTGCCTTGTGAGAAGGGCAGAAATGTGGATCTTTTCTGGCAAACGTGCATTTCCACCCTCTCACGAGATGGAAGCTGCATGTTATGTCTAAGTTACGAAGAAGAGAAAATTATTTCAAGCCCTTTCTCCTTGTACCAAACCATTCAGTTTCAAGACTAAGCCAGGTTTTGTAATTTTTTCCCTTTCAAAACACTAATCCACAAAAAAGTTAAATAACAGCCTCAAAATTGGTATGTGAGAAGCAGAAATTTCTGAGCAGAAATCTCTGGGGTAGAAATTTGCTACAAGGTTTAATAAAGCCAAATAGGGGAGAACAAACTGTAAACACATTATAAAGAATGTACCATGTTTATTTGAGGGAAAGCCACAGCTACAATTAAAGGGCAGCATTTATTAGCTCAGGAACTTGAGCTAGACCTGAAGTGAACAAGGGTATTTTCAGACATTACGAGATCACAGTGAACCATGGTGAATACCCACCTGTGGTCACTGTGCCTCGAACATCTGTTTGGTGGCTGCCAGATGTTCGCCACGGTCAATCTGCAAAAGGGGTCAATTTGAACCACGCTTCCCGGGCTAGCTGAGGGAATGTCCTGGGAAGCGTGGTCAAACGGACCCCTGGCGGGGACCAAAAAAAAGTAACATCTGGCCACTCGCCACGGCCCGGGATCACCGGCGGGATCCCGGGCCGTGGCACATTCGGCTGGACGCGGTGGCCACATTGGCCCCGCCGCCCGCCCGTCTCCTCGGAGGGCAGGCGGCGGGGTGCATAGAGGGGGCGGGGCTGTGCGGATGCACGCTGCGCCGCGCGGCCCCGCTCCCTCCCAGATTCCCCACCGGGATCCCCCCGGCACATTTGATATGGCGTGACGGGGTGAGCCCGGCGGGGAACGAATGGGTTGATTTCGGTACGGGGCCAATGGGCCCCGTAACTTCTGAAATCACCCCAAGTTAACATGTCTGTCCACAGCACAGCCAGGTTTTTAGGACAAACAGGTTATTCTAGACAGGGTTTTTTATCCCCGCACTCTTTAATCTGCTTATTCTCACAGAGTTTCTGAGAGTGCTAAGCACCAGAAGGGTTGGTGTGTTTCAAGCTTTCTATAGTTCTGGCACAATTAGATGATAAATCTGTGGCATTTAACATGGGCAGCATCTATTAGCAATGCCACAGCACTTGGAAGGTACCATTTAAGGGTGGCTGCAATTTAAGAGATGTAATAAAGGGCTTTTAATCAAAAATATATATTAGTGGAGATAGTTGGGAAATTTTCAACGAATTTTTTTTTTGAGAGAAGTGTGTTTTCAGAATACTTATTTTGTGTAAATATTTTGATGGGGGGGATTTTCTGTTTTGTTTTGTTTTCTATGGGACACTTTGAAAATCAAAAACATTGATATTTCACCGTAGTGGTTCCTGAAATGAAATATTTTATTCTTCATTTTGAATGCACCATTTATGTAAATGTGTGACTGTTTCAGGTGTGCAGTACTTCTCAGGATATGTATTGCATTGTTCCTATTGGTCAGGAAAAATGTTCATATTTCAAACATATCCAGTGTCTTCCAAGCAGCCTTACATTTTAGATCAGAGGTGAGGAATCCCCAGCTCATGGGCTAAATACAGCCTTTTACAGTGTGCACGGGTGGCCTCAACTCCTGGCCTAAGTTGCTGCAAAATCAAACTTCCAATGACCCATCCAAGCAGCACCACATGCTTTTATTCTGTCCAGAACACCCATACAAATAGCAATTCTCACAATCCAGACAAAGGCTCAGGCCCTTAGTCCATCCTCAGACTGAGCCCCTCCAGTCTGCTACCAGTAACTCACCACATACCTTCTTCCATTGAGGCAAGCCGCCTTCCCAGGACTCCTTCTTCAGGCAGCCTCCCCTAGGCTCTCAATCTCCTCTTGAACGCAAGTTCCTCTCTGGTTCCACACAAAACCTTGAGATTAGAGACACTTGAGGGAGACGGTAGAGCCAGCCTGAGGGCAGGCCAGGGACCCAAGTGCCAGAAGGTGAACGACTGAGATAATATCTGCAAAAAGGTGCAAATAAACTTATTGTCACAGGCCTGAAGACCATGGGGAGAGCACAATGAAATGTGGGTATATCTGGAGAAACAGAACAATTCCTCAAGAACGTGAATGGAGGATCAACCACCCCTCAGGTGAAAGGCGGGCAGTGGTTACAGCCAGGAAGATAGCAGTGGTAGATTAATGAGACAGGGCTGGATTCAGGGCCCAGCATTATGAAGACTTTTGGCAGGACTCCCTCTCATTCCACAAAATTATCTAGCGTATAAGATCAAATTTTAGGTGATAAAGCTCTGATTTCAAATAGGTTAATACATACAAGAAAGTACATGATATGCTGTGTTGGGGCTTAAAATACTATATAGGGATGATAACTTATTCTCCTTTATGATTCCGCCAATTATTTTGCATATGCACAGTGACGTTTATTTTTTAAATGAAAATGAACGCTTTTTCCCTTCATTTTCATCCATTTTCGTTACCTTTGTCATTCTTTGTTGTATTTTAATTACTAAAATGAATGAGGCTTTGTTCATTTTAGAAATTTAAATAATGAAAATGAATTGCAACCCTACAAGTGCCTACCAGGGATGGGGAACCTCTGACCCCGAGGCCAAATGTGGTCCGTGGTCAGTTTTACACCAATACACAGAAGAATTTAGCAACAAGACACACATTCCCTCATGCTTCAAGCACTAGGAAGCCCCATCTGAAGATCAGTCTATTAAAAAGTTCAGAGCTTAAACCACTTGTCACCAAACACAAAAATGTAGCTGCTTTGCACTCTTGACTCTCTGGCAGTAGCTTACTTCATAAGTTGTTTATACACAGAAAAATATTTATGAATGGGTAGGTGTTCAGAACAGAGTGTGTGATGAAAGACACATTATTCCTTACTTGGCAAATTTGTCTTGCTAAACACTTGGTACTATGGCCCTTTTCACACAGACATCTAACACTGATCAAATGGGTGTTACATTTTATTATACATGTTGCAGGGCATCCATAGAGCACACCTGCAGCCCTGCAACATGTATAATAAAATGTAACACCCATTTTTATCAGTGGGTATTTTCAGACGTTACGGGCCTCCCTCTTACCACAGTCAATCCCCTGTGGTGGAGGAGAGGCCCGAAACGTCTAAAGGATTCCCACCAGAGGTTCACCCCAGTGAACCTCCGGTGGGAATCAGATTAACCACGATTCTGGAGGTGAGGCCAGCCTCACCTCTGGAATCATGGTTAGCGCAAAACCACGATTCAGGATCGGTGGAAACAAATGTCTGTTACCTTCAGCCAATCCTGGATTGTGGTCCCGGCCATGATCCGGGATTGGGCACAGTGGCTGCTGCACCCACCCGTCTCCTGGAGGGCAGGTGGCCGGGGGAGCATGGGGGGGGGCTGTGCAGCCGCATGTTGCACCGCACAGCGCCGTCCTCTCCCCAATCTCCGAGCAGAATCAGGATGGCACGTCTAAAGGACAGACGGCCTGATTCCAGACTGGGATCCTAAACAGATCCCAGGCCGTGGTAAAAGGAAGGCCCGTCATGTCTAAAAATACCCAGTGTTAGAGTGTCTGTGTGAAAAGGGCCTATTTCTCCTGTCAGACTGTCCATGATTCTCTTCTTTCCACTCCATTTTTCCTTTTCTTTAATAAGACCGTAAACACCATACATACACCGTGTTGGGAGACATTTCCCCTTTGAGACTGGTATTCATGCCATCAATGCACTCTACCCTCAGAAGTTCCACACAGTTAAGCAGACTGTTTTCCATACATATATTTTACTCTACTTTGCCAAACTCTACCAGGAACCGTTTTTTTTAAAAGCAGCCTTCAAACAAACAGGTAATTTTTCAACCATTACAATGAGCTCCTTATTTCTGAGCCCTGTAGAAATCTCAGTAGGATACACAGGAATTTGCCTTTAATTAGGGCTTCTAATAGAAATGTCAAAGGGAGACGCAGCTACCTTAAAGCAGAACGAAAAATTAACAGTTTGTTTAACTACCATATTTTCTCAGAAGCAGCCTCCTTTTGATGTTTGGAGCCCACGTAAATCAGGCCATATCACTGGTAAAGAGGGAGGTTCAGCTTTGGTGCTACTGTCTAATAGTGCTAAATGGACAAAAGTAAACAAGCTCCCAACTTCTCTGTTTATTCCTGTGTCCATAATGAATATGGCAGGTTCCACCAAAAAAAGATCCAATCTGCTTCCTCCAGATGCACAATGGCTCCTCACCCCCTGGGTCCCGTTAATCTAGGATGGATTCAAGGGAGTAGGGACCCATGTAAAATGGTGGTTGAACCCACTTCTAACAGAACTAGGCTATTTATGATGTTGAGCCACCCACTGGAAAATAAAAATATTACTGTATTTTGTTTTTTATTAGGGTGGGAATTGCTGTTTCGGTTTTAAAACCATAAAACTGAAATTGCAGTTTAATTTCAGTTCCGGTATTTCATTTTCACTGATATTTTTTTTTTTCTCATTGACTTCAATGGGAGTCAATCTATTGCAGTCAATCAAGAGAAACAGAGTGGGGGGGGGGCGGAAATCAGTGCAAAAAACTGAAACCAGAATTAGATCAGAAAATCATGAAGAACCAAAAAAAAATTCCTCCCAGAGTCCCATCCCTATTTTTTATGTTTCTCCAAACATAACTTCCCCTTCAGGGTCAGGGCTGTGGGACCTGTGGGACCTCATGCTTTGCATACAGTGTGTGTTTTTAGATGTGACCATGCATGGCACCACCAAGCTTTGATCCTGCCTGTGGGGAGGGCCCTTATCTTGGGCAGGATCTGGTCTGGCCACCAAACTGATGTGCCAGCAACCTGGGCCACGGAGGGGGTGAGGTCATGTGTGGACATAGTCCACACAGCCCTTCCCTCCACGCTGCTGAGTGTTGCCTGCTCACCTCCCTGACGGGCTGGTGCAGCAGCCTATGAGGCTGCTATGCCCACGTGGAAATGTTCTGGCCTCAGACTGGAGTCAGGTAGAGCAGGCCATCACATGTGATGGACCTCTGTACCCCGGTCTGGGGGTGGCTTCCCTGGGCTGTGGTAGCATTTAGCCTGTATCTGTGCCTCGGCAAGGAAGCTGAAGAACAGCATGGGCTAAAACCAGCCACGGCCCGGGGACAGCCCTGATCCAACCCGGGGAAACATCTGGCAGGCGGGATCAGATGTTACGACACCACGGGTGGCCACATGAGTTAAAGTGTGGCCACCCGTGGTACCATCACATTTTAAACATCCGTTGTTATTTTTAGTTTACCATGAATTTTGAGGGCTCTCCTGAGTCGCCAGGAGGCCCTTCATACCAGTTGTCTCATATTTTACACCAGTGCTTCTCACACACATGTTGTTGGTTCAAGTTTATTCTTTGACCTGTGGTCAGTCTACATTTGACTGGATCTGGCTTTGCCTTTAATTATCCACTTTGACTTAAGTACATAATAGTCAAGCAATATAATATGGGTCCTCTCCCCCCGACTGTTAATACAGCACACTTTTTCCTCAGATCTCTGCCTGGAGACTCTTTCCTAGGGCACTTTTAGACGAGACACTTTTAATGTGCTTTTGTAAATTCTGATTTAAATAATGCACATTTTTTAAAACCAGTTTTGGCATCACCCGGTCATCAAAGGAGCTCAAAATTGGTTTCGAATCAGACAAAACCACATTCAAAATGCCTTTGGCTTTTACACGATCACAGCAAATGTGCATTTTAAATGGTTTAGGTGTTTAAATGACCATTAAAACATGCACATTTTTCACCAATCATGCACAAAATTTGTCTCATCTAAAAGCGGACCTAGAACCCAACCCTATTCTTCAGGCTTCCCTCGTGTCTTGCTCTCTTCAGGTTAGGCCCTTTTTATACAGACTAACACCAATAAAATGGGTGTAACATTTTATTATACATGGTACAGGGCAACAGTGCAGCCCTACAACATGGGCCCTTTTTGCACAAGATACCTCCACCCAGTTTCGCTGGGTGGAGATGGGTGGAGGCATCTGTGTAAACACCACTTGCGGTGGGTGTAGGTGTGTACATGCTCCCGTGTAACACCCATCTCCACCCACCACCCACCCACAGAGCAACGGACTCCACTGCCATTTGCTCCGTGGGTGGGTGGTGGGTGGAGATGGGTGTTGCGTGGGAGCATGTACACATCTACACCCACCGCACGTGGTATTTACACAGACGCCTCCACCCATCTCCACTCAGAGAAATGCACCCCACCCACCGCAAGTGGTGTTTATGTTTACACAGACGTCTCCACCCAGCAAAACTGGGTGGAGGCATCTCGTGCAAAAAGGGCCCATGTTGCAGGGCTGCGGTGTTGCCCTGTACCATGTATAATAAAATTTAACACCCATATTATCAGTGTTAGAGTGTCTGTGTAAAAAGGGCCTAAGTTTTAGGCTTTTTATGCACTGTGGACAGCTGACTTACTTCAGGTCCAGCTGCCCACAATGGGCTTCCTCCTTGCATTTTGAAACTCCCTTCAGCTGAATTGGCCAGAAGCAGGAGAGCAGAGCACATTAACTCCTTCAGGTCTGGCTCAGATTCCTACAATGAAGTAGTGGCTTTGGGGAAGCAGCAAGCAACTGAGTGGTACTGAGGGAATAAAATTATTAAGTGCCAGCATTCAGGTTCCCAACTGCCTGATTAACTTTCTCTTTTAATTGAAACCCTTTTGAAGTGAAACACCAGAAATAATCATCTAAAATGCCTATTTGAATCAATATTTCAGTACAAGTTAAAACAGAAATGAATAATTTTAACTGCATTGGGTAATTTTAACCTTGGTGACTGAAGAAAGGTAGGGACAATGGTGTCGTCTGAATTGATTTGTCTCCCATCTCCCTCCTATTTGGACCTCACCACACTCAAGACTGTTAATAAAAGAAATGATGATTGCCGGGCAAGAAAAGGAAAAACGCACTGCAACATGCTGGGGCTTGTTTAAGGGCACATTCTGATGAAGAGATACTAACTTGTGACTTACATTGTTTTTACGTCAGGATGGTTCACAGGGTAAATGCACTAAACTGATGTTATACCTCACTAGGAGGCGATGCATGTGCTCCAGAAAAACTCCAGAAAGTATATATTCCTTTTTTAACAGTGAAATGTAACTGTAATGTCAACAAGACATTAAGGAATGATGTCTCATCATGTGCTCCATTGTGGCATGAACTGCAGGGGGACATACATCCGTTTGGAGTGGCAGTGAGAACGTTACTAAACTGTAGTAGTTACTTTGGTTTCTAACTGTTTGTCGGAACCTGCCCTGGTAGTACTCTAGAAGAGCAGAGAGAGCTTGTCTTTGCCTTCCATCTGCCCATTAAGATTGCATCACTCTTCCTCGCACTAAGATCACAATTCTTTACTCCATAGTAGGCCATTGAAGGGACTACACCAAAATAAGTGGTTCAGGAACTGCAGCCTAAGTAGTACCTCACTCTATAAATAGTCCTACTGACTTCAGTGAGGCTGCTTTAGATGTAAGGTATTATTCAATTCGAGTGTATAGGAACAGAGGAATTGCTATGATGGAGACACAGAGTCCATCTAACCCACCATCCTGTCCCTAACAGTGACCTCTACCAGTTGCTTCAAAGGAAGATAGGTACAAGTCCCCCCTTCTCCCGCCTCTCCCCCAGTAGTAACCTGCCCACCACCAAGAAGGTCATCCTTAAACTGTGAGAGACTAACTTTATCTCTGAAGAATGAAATTTTATACCATTTTCCAAAATTTGGTAGTAATTATTATTGTGAAGAAATGGTTGTCAGAATGTAGCCAAAGTAGCATAGCCCTTCTATATCCACATTTCCAGTTTCCCCTTAAATTTCGCACACATCTTCCATTAATGTACTATGCCATCCATAGTAGCAATGACAAGGACACATGTGCTGACCTGGAGCCAGTGACCACTAGTCTTATCTAGAGTTGCTCAGATTAAACTATGGTGCCTGTCCTGCTTGTCACCGATTCTACCAATGCTGGGTTGCAACTTACTGGATTCAAAAGGATGACACCTCTCAGGAAAGAGATCTTGGAGACATCATGGGTAGTTCTCTAAAAACACTAGCTAAATGGCAAACAGAATGTTAGGATTAATTAGAAGAGGGGTGAAGAAATATGGAGAGTATAATATCATATGATGGCCCATATGGTTTATTATAAAAATACTGCATGCTTTTTACAGATCTGGACATTGCACCACAAAAATGATACAGTAGTGCTAGAAACATACAGAGAAGGGGATGCGGAGGGAAGGAGTCGGGGGGGAGGGACGTTATAGAATGTCTTTCATATGAAGATTGACTTAGGGTTGAAATAGGCAACAAAATTCTTACGAGTAATTTTGCCATATTGAGAACCAAGATTGATTTTTCCAGTGATTTCCCAATACAATACGATTTCTTGATTCTTGCAATAGTGTGAAATTTACCAATTTATTCATTTATCAACTTTCCACTTATGATTTACCACATACCATTCCTTTTCCGCTTACAAGCTTGCCGAGAGAAATGTTTTACTTCCGGGTTTATTGTTTCTGCATTTCTAAGCCAATCACTGTGCGAATAGCCCATCCCTTAATCTCCCCCCACCCCCATCCCAGTGTCCCTTAACCTCCACTTCAGTGCCTCCAATCAGAATTGTTGTTCTATGTTATTCCCTTTGCTTTCACCAATCTGAAACTGGATTGCAGATTTGTACAGGAATCTGTGTACCAGCCAATGAGTGACAAGGAAGTACAAGCGAAAATGGAGTGCAAGAAATGCGGTATTTCGTTAGTATTACTTCTCGAGATTTGAAATGGATAGCAAAGTGGTAAACAGGATTCCAGTAAACAAATTATCAGTAAATCAAGAGATGTCAATCGAGACATTATAGAGTACCAAGAAGTTCTCAATTTGACCAAGATGCTACTAGGAACTGGAATTTTAACAAGAATTCCTGTTTTTATGAAATCTCATTTCAGTTTTACTTAAAATACTATGTGTCTTTGGCTTAGAAGGCCATGACTGATGGAGAAATATGGTAGAGGGGGGGAAAAAAACACCTAAATCATAGAGAAAAGTGAATAAAACTGTTTGTTTTTTCTCATAATGCAAGGGGCAGAGGGCATCAGAAAAAGTTAGCTGACAGCAAATTTAAAACAAAGGCAATCGTTTTTCACAATGCATGATGAACTTGTGAAATTCGTTACCATAAGATTTCTTGGAGGCAGATAGTATAATTCAGTTTTAAAAAGAAGTAGACAAATTCATGAATGACGGAGGACCATCAACAGCTATTAGCTAGGATACAACCTGAGGTTTAGGATGTACCTAAACCTATGGGACTAACTAAAGTAGAGTGTGACTGCCAGGGTGATGAGCACTCCATTCTCTGAAATATGCATATTCTTTCTGCGGAGGGGAATGCGCAGTCAGGATATGCATGGGGATCGGTCAGTCTGAAAGCCCCCTCACACGGCTTTGCGGGCAGACACGCACTGGGATGCCAGCAAAGCCACGCAGGGGGGGTTTCAGACCGGTCGATCCCCACGCATATCCTGACTGCGCATTCCGTCCCACAGCCAGAATATGCACGGGGGGATGGGGGGAGGTCTGAAAGCAGACTTTGTCTAGGATTTGAAACTCAAAATGAAGATGATAAAGAAAAAATGTCTTTAGCTCGGATGTTAGGAACAAGCAGAGGGGGCGACGAGACATGGGTAGAGGAGGGGATCCAGGGTGGGGACTGCCCGCCGACCCCGCCGGTAACCCCCCTAGCTCACCGTCACCCAGTGAAAACCCCGGCGCTAGTCCCCGACACCAGGAAAACCCCGCAGGGGCCCCACCCCCGAAACCGGAAGTAGAGGAGCAAGCGGAGAAGGGAATCCCTGCGGCTAACGAGAGGGAAGGGGCGGGGCCAGCAATGGGGCGACGCCGCTCTGCACGCCTGCAGGCGCTGCAGGGGCGGGGCTAGGAGCATTTAACGCCGGCAGCCACAAGGGCTCAGAGCCGGCGATCAGTCTGACTGTGAAGCTGGCCCCCGAGCGTGGTGCAGAGAGTTGTGTGTAGGCTAAACCTTTTCTGAGAACCTGTTGTCATGGCGAGAGAGAGAGAGAGAGAGAGCGAGAGAGAGAGAGAGAGAGAGAGAGAGAGAGTGAGTGAGGTGAGTGCTTGGAGATTGTGTTGTCTGTATCCTATTGTTGGTATCGTGTTGTGTTGTGTTGTGTTATTGTTGGGGACACGGTTGCTATCCCTCAAGGGACCCCTTGCGCTCCCTCCCTAGGCGTGGTGCTAGTTCCTTCCCCTCCTGTTCCCTTGCCTTAAACTCCCCTTCTCCTTTCCCCCACTGTGCATCACAACGTTCTTACCCGGGGCACTGTCTCCTACAGGGTGTGGTGCGTGGGTGTGCTAGAGTGTGGGCAGGGACCTTGTCCCCCCGTGGAGTGCGGAGGGGTCATGCTCACATTCTCCGCTGATCCCGTTCCCGATGATGACACGGCCTCGCTTCTAACGGAGCTAATTGGGCCACCTAATACCCTGAGGGAACTTTTTAGGCGCGGAACTGTGAACGCCTCCGTCCCACTGGAGTCCCCCGACTGCGAGGTGTGTGTGTGGTGGGCCACTTTTCCAGCGGCTGCCCTCAGCTGCCCCCTTACCGACGGAGTTCGGGAAACGAGCGGGGCCGGGGTGGACAGGGGGCGCCCCAGTGAGAACTCCCAACGCCCCTGCCTTACCCCCCCACCACATTGCTACGATCTGGCTCCCTGGGGAGCAAATACGAGTGCCGCTCATGTTGCAGGTTCAAGCCCAAAAGGCGGTGATTCTCCCGGCGCTCGTGGACTCTGGGGCATCCGGGAACTTTATTGATGAACGTGTGGCATTGCGATATGGAGTTCCTTTGGTGCCAAAACCAAAACCAGAAGCAGTCTTCACTATCGACGGTTCCCCTTTGGTCTCGGGGCCTATTACGTGCTGTACCCCAGCGCTCACCGGCTGGATCGGGGACCATCAAGAACAACTCACCCTGGATGTGGTGAGTACCCCCGCCTTCCCAGTCGTCTTGGGGATTCCGTGGTTGCGGAGGCATAACCCCTCCATTGCATGGACAAGTAAGAAAATCTCCTTTCTCTCTCCGCTCTGTCGGTCCTATTGACGCCAGGAGGCTCCAAGGTTGGGAGGAACGCTGCAGGGGATGGTGATGACCTCCACTAACACAACGGCACTCCCGCCAGACTACCGGGAGTTCGAGGACGTATTTCAAAAACAACGGGCTGCAGAGCTTCCTCCGCATCGATCATACGATTGTACCATTGACTTACTCCCCAACACCGTGCCCCCCTACGGCCGAATCTACGCTCTGTCCGAGCCCGAATTAATAACCTTGAAAGAATACATTGACGAAAATCTAGAGAACGGCTTTATTCACCCTTCCACGTCCCCCGGGGGAGCTCCCCTCTTTTTTGTCCCTAAAAAGGATGGAGGGCTGCGTCCCTGCATCGACTATAGAGGTCTTAATACCATCACCATAAAGAACCGGTACCCGCTACCCTTAATCCCAGAACTCCTCAACAGGCTTCAAGGGGCGATGATATTTACAAAACTGGATCTACGGGGGGCGTATAATCTCCTACGAATGAAGGAAGGTGACGAGTGGAAGACGGCCTTTCGTACCCGGTATGGGCACTTTGAGTACTTAGTCATGCCCTATGGATTGGCCAATGCCCCTGCTGCCTTTCAGCACTTAATTAATGATATCTTTCGGGACATCCTAGACCAGTTCGTTATTGCGTATCTGGACGACATCCTTATTTTCTCGAAGGACCGACAACAGCACGTCCAGCACGTGAAGGTTGTCTTGCAACGTCGACGCCAACATCGACTGTATGGCAAGATCGAGAAATGCACCTTCCATCAGGCTAAAGTCCCCTTCCTCGGTTTCATCATTTCAGCTAAAGGGATCACCATGGACCCTGCGAAGGTAAAGGCGATCCATGCCTGGCCCGCACCTCAAGCCGTGAAACCCCTCCAACGTTTCCTGGGAAGTGCTAATTATTATAGACAATATATTTCCCTCTACGCAGATGTGACGGCGCCCTTGACACGGCTCCTCAAAAAAGGGCAACCCTACCGGTGGGGGCCAGAGCAGCAACAAGCATTCGAATGTCTTAAGGCGGCCTTCATGTCGGCTCCCATCCTGCAGTACCCCGACTTTTCTCTACCCTTTTTGGTGGAGACGGATGCTTCAAGCGTGGCGTTGGGAGCCGTACTGTCCCAAACTAGACAACCGGACCACACCTCGCACCCATGTGCCTTTTATTCACGACAGCTCACCCCCGCAGAGCGGAACTACACAATCCTAGACCGAGAGTTACTAGCAATCCGCTCCGCCTTCGAAGCATGGCGGCACTACCTCGAAGGGGCACGATACCCCGTGCAGGTGGTCACAGATCACAAAAACTTAACTTTTTTGCAGACGGCCCGAATCCAAAACGCACGTCATGCAAGGTGGGCCCTCTTTTTTGCGCACTTCGATTTTCAGATTCTTTATCGTCCCGGAAAACTCAATACGGTTGCAGACGCCCTTTCCCGGTACGACGAATCCCCCACTGACCTTGTCTCGAGGGGAGAGGCCATCATAAAACCCCAGGCATTCATAGCGGGGGGACTTACTGCCCAACAAATTGAAGCATGGATGGCACAAGACCCAGATCTACGAGCAGCTTCGCAGGTCCCTTCCATAAGAAAGTCTCAACCGGAAAACACCATAGCGGTACCCCGCCTTGCACGAGCAAAAATTCTCTGGGTGCATCACGACGCCCCTCTAGCAGGGCATCCAGGGCAGCGTCGAACGTTCCAGTTGCTATCTCGACACTTCTGGTGGCCCGCAATGAAACAAGACATGCAGCGCTACGTCCGCGGATGTACCATGTGCTGTCGTACAAAGGTCCCACGACGTAAACCAGTAGGCCTCTTGCAACTGGGTCCCCTGCCACAAGGCCCATGGCAGAGGGTAAACGTAGATTTTATTGTGGAGCTACCTCCGTCCCAGGGGTATACAACGATCCTTGTGGTAATCAACCAATTCACAAAAATGGGGCACTTTATTCCCTGCCAAAAGCTTCCCACTGCACATCACACGGCACAACTTTTCTTACAGCATGTCGTTAAGCATCACGGATTGCCCCAGGCAATCATATCGGACCGAGGACCACAATTTACTGCACGGTTTTGGCGAGCCCTGTTTGCAGCAGTAGGCACACAAATCGCCCCTACCACGGCCTACAGACCACAAGCGAACGGACAAGTCGAGAGAGCCAATCAAACCCTGGAGCAATATCTCCGCTGCTATGTGGATTATCTCCAGGACGATTGGGTGACGTATATCCCCCTTGCGGAGTTTGCTTTTAACAACGCCCCCCACGCCTCATTAGGCACGTCACCCTTCTACGAAACCTATGGGTTCCACCCTAGACTCACGTTATTTGACGAACCTTCTACGAAGGTTCCCGCAGCCGGCGCAATGGTACGAACCCTGCACCGTTGTCATGTGCATGCACAGCGGATGTTACGAACAGCCCGCCAGCAATACAAACGCCAGGCCGATAGACATCGACTGCCAGCCCCGGAATACCGGGTGGGAGACTTGGTATGGGTAGACCGCCGTCACTACCCCTCCCTTCGGCCCTCTTCCAAACTGGATAGTCGTTTTATGGGGCCTTTCCCAGTAGAGCAACAAGTTAATTCTGTCGTGTACCGGCTTACCCTGCCTCCTTCCCTTCACATCCACCCTGTATTCCACGTGTCCCTGCTCAAGCCACATCAACCTCCCCTTTTCCCACCAGCTGCTCCTCCAGGACCTGTATGTGACATTGTGGGGGAACCCGAATATGAGGTGCGTGCACTCCTTGATTCTAAACGAATACGGGGGGCCCTTTTTTACTTGGTGGACTGGAAAGGGTATAGCCCGGCGGACCGTTCTTGGGAGCCTGCGTCCGCCGTCCATGCTCCTCGGCTCACCCGTCAGTTCCACCTCCGCCACCCCGCTAAACCTGGGCCCTTACGGGCCTCTCCCCGAGGTCGGCGGCCCTGGGGGGGGGGTATTGTTAGGAACAAGCAGAGGGGGCGACGAGACATGGGTAGAGGAGGGGATCCAGGGTGGGGACTGCCCGCCGACCCCGCCGGTAACCCCCCTAGCTCACTGTCACCCAGTGAAAACCCCGGCGCTAGTCCCCGACGCCAGGAAAACCCCGCAGGGGCCCCACCCCCGAAACCGGAAGTAGAGGAGCAAGCGGAGAAGGGAATCCCTGCGGCTACAGAGAGGGAAGGGGCGGGGCCAGCAATGGGGCGACGCCGCTCTGCACGCCTGCAGGCGCTGCAGGGGCGGGGCTAGGAGCATTTAACGCCGGCAGCCACAAGGGCTCAGAGCCGGCGATCAGTCTGACTGTGAAGCTGGCCCCCGAGCGTGGTGCAGAGAGTTGTGTGTAGGCTAAACCTTTTCTGAGAACCTGTGGTCGTGGAGAGAGAGAGAGAGAGAGAGAGAGAGAGAGAGAGAGAGGTGAGTGCTTGGAGATTGTGTTGTCTGTATCCTATTGTTGGTACCGTGTTGTGTTGTGTTGTGTTATTGTTGGGGGCACGGGTGCTATCCCTCAAGGGACCCCTTGCGCTCCCTCCCTAGGCGTGGTGCTAGTTCCTTCCCCTCCTGTTCCCTTGCCTTAAACTCCCCTTCTCCTTTCCCCCACTGTGCATCACAACGTTCTTACCCGGGGCACTGTCTCCTACAGGGTGTGGTGCATGGGTGTGCTAGAGTGTGGGCAGGGACCTTGTCCCGCCGTGGAGTGCAGAGGGGGCACGCTCACATTCTCCGCTGATCCCGTTCCCGATGATGACACGGCCTCCCTTCTAACGGAGCTAATTGGGCCACCTAATACCCTGAGGGAACTTTTTAGGCGCGGAACTGTGAACGCCTCCGTCCCACTGGAGTCTCCCGACTGCGAGGTGTGTGTGTGGTGGGCCAGGTCTGTGGGTCCTCTTATCCCTTACCCCCTCAAAACCCTCACATCGGAGCGTTTCAGGTATGCATTGTGTAATTAGGCTAATGACAAAAATGCAAATGAGAGCGGCATAATTTGTCACCACAAAAAAGAGAATACTTCTGAAACAACTTACTGTTTCAGCAACCATCAATAATGCTAAAATTGACATCAAAATATGTTAAAAGCACAGGAAGTGATGTGTTGCCAAACCTCTAATCTATATACCTATGGGGAAATGGCAATTACATGCACATTGTGGAGTCAGGTCCTTTTGTGGCTAAACATATTCCCATCTCCTTCTACTTCATCCTAAGCCCTTTGTCCTCATCTTCTACAGAAACAATTCTAGGTATCTCTGAATGTAGTGGTTGCCAACTATTTTGGAATAATGGGGCACTGTCAGTCCTCAACATTTTTTGTGAACCACCAAACATCCCTTTGGAGATTGTCACAGCCTAAGGTATGTTCATTACATTACTTATTGGCTTCATCACCCGATGGAATTGAGGCCACCTCCATAGAAGCCATGGCCAGCACATGCACATAGCAGTCACACACCCACATCCCCACTTTCACACATTCACACACTCTACAAAGACCGAAGCCTGCTTTGTATACCCACTGTAGTTCTGTGGACCAGCTGGTGACAACTCATTATGGACTACATTTTGAGAACCAATATCTTCTAGACGTTACTATCCTCTTTTCTACTGGTTTGTTTCCAATGTTTATTGCCCATTTTTTAAACTCATCTTGTTTGAATCTCATGAAACATAGGGCATTTTTACACACACCTTAAAATACCGGATTTTTCAATCTTCTCGGTTTACAGGTCCATAAGTTCTGGATGCATTCTTCTCACACACACACACTGCCCTGAGGCAGTTCCTGGATGCATTTTTCACACAAACACTACCCTGAGGCAGCCTAAAGTAGCCGCAGCTGTAGACATGACAGGCTGCATGGAAACCAAGTGGCCACAGCTGCCTCGAGCAAAGCAGTGTACCAGGAGAACTTTTTATACACAAAATTCTGGGAGAAGTTCTACACAGAAGTTCAAAGAGCCAGGTGTTTAAGATCTCGGTGAGTGGTTCAGACACACAGAAAGTTCAGGATGTAACAGCAAACATGCAGAAGAAATGTGTGTGTAAAAATACCCATTGATACTCTACCCTTTCCCCTCTAAGACTTTAAAAAAGCTGCTGCTAGCCAAATATTGAATCTGATTAAGCCTCTTTCATTACAGATCCACCTGCAGCACACAAGATATGCCAGGTTCCCAAATGAGAGGAGGGAATGAAAATGAATGTGTTCATCTTTAAATCTATAATACCTTTCAAAAGAAAAGTGAATCTCCAAACACTGATTGATCAAATATGTCTGCATGCTTTTAAAATGACAAATGCATTTCAAAGCAAAATAAACAGAAAAGCCCTGGTTCCTGTTTCCCTCTTTGCACTGGTCTAGCTGAGTGAGGGTCTCAGTAACATTTGCACCCACTGTGAGGTATCTTTGCACTGCCAATGTGGTGAAAAGAGGCCTTTAGTGCACATGAGAATCAGGCCCATAGAGCTTCATCTCCCTTCCTGCCAATCTCTGAGTTCGGGATCCTATGTTCCCCCTGGACGTTTGAAGATTGACAGCTGAGCAGGGACAGGAAGGAGATGCTCCCAGAGGTTTAAACTCTCAAGCAAGTGGTGGGTGCCAAAGCTCGCTCTTGGTATAAATCAATGAAACCTGTAAGCATTTTGATGCCAAAAAATAAAAATAAAAAAAATAGAATCTGGCAGCCTTCCCTCCCTACTTCTGTTTTGTCTTGTTTCCCACTTTCCTATCTGTTCCAACACTCTGGCCATAACTTTCAAAGTGTGCTTGAGGGAGCAACACCTTCTGTCTGAAAAGAGATTAGCTCCTGGCATGGCTAAAAATCAGCTTTTCTTTCTCACTTCACTCTTTCCTGTTTTTTCTGTTCTATTGTTGCCTGTCTTCCTTTCTTTGACTTGTCTTCCAAGTTCAGCCTCCACCCTAGGTTTTCCATTTCTTGCTGTGAATCCTGATCTTCTAATTTTCAGAAGCCAGTAAGGCTCCTGGCAGCCACTTCATTCCAGTGATGTACCCTAAGCTGCAGGACAGTGGCCTTAGTGCAGGGTCTGTCTTAGAGTTTGCAGGGCCCAGGGTGAAGATACAATGCAGGACCCCTGGTAGCCCCAGCTCCTCTCCTTTGGTCCCACCCTGCATGGAACAAGGTTGGTAGATGTGGGGTCTGTACAGGGAGACATGACTGGGGGCAGCCGGGCAGTAGCGGAATGTCTGTCCCATGAGGGGGCATCCAGGTGTTTGGGGAGTGTTTATGGAGGCTGGGGTGGGCAGGGGTGAAGGTCAGAGGAAGTGTATGTATCAGCAGTAGGCAGACAGGTGCTAGGAGGTGTATATATTGGGGGTAAGCCAGAGAGATGGGTGATGTAAATTCACAGACAAGGCTGGGAAGGGAAGCCAGGGGTGGAGAGCAGTGTTTGTGGGGGGAGGGTGTGCTCAAGTGCTGGGGGATATATATGAGGGGGAGAAGGCTGAAAGATGTGTGATGTGTCAGGGACAAATTTGGGGGGACAGCCAGGGGTGGTGGCATACCATATGTATGTTTTTTGCATGTGCTTTCAGTTGAGTTGGGGACAACAGGACATCCAAGTACTGAGGGGGGTTTATATGGGGAGAATAAGACTGATGGGTATGGGGTGTACACTGGCAGACAAGACTGGGGGAAGCCAAGGATGGGGAGGAGAATAGGGATGGGTGAACAGAATTGAGTTCAGAAATTCGGTTCGGTTCAGAAATTCGGTTCGGAAGTTCAGTTCAGTCGACCGAACTATTCGAGTTCGGTCCAAACTTCTGAACAAAGTTCAGAAATTCAAACCCCATTGAACTAAATGAAATATTATCTTTTAGGGATGGGCAAAAAGAGACGAGTTCAGAAATTCGGTTCAGTTCAGTTTGAAAATCAAGTTCGGTTCAGAAGTTCGGTCAACCGAACTGGTCGAGTTCGGTCCAAACTCTGAACTTTCGAACTGCATTCGCCCATCCCTAGAGGAGAAGTATGTGTATGGGCAATGGGCAGTCACATGCTCAGAGTGTGTATATGAGGGAACAAGGCTTAGAGTCAGTCAGGAGTGGAGAGGAGTGTGTTGATGGGGAGGGAGCACCCAGGTGCTGGAAGGTATCTATCGGGGGCGCAGGCTGAGAGATGGGTGATATGCATTCACAGACAAGGTTTGGAGGAAAGCTGCTGCCTGAGAGTGGAGCTATAAATGAAGGAGAAGAAATTGTGTCTATAGAAGAGACAGGGATCAAGTCCATAATATTAGGGTGGAGAGGATCTTGCTATCCCCAGCTTAACTGTTGCCCCCAGTAGTGATAGGGTACCCTACTTGTCAAACTGATAAGAGATAAGATAAGGAGTCACTTGGGTGTGCTGCCACCGGAAGTGATGCAGCTCCTGGGGCGGAAGTGACTTGGTAGGCGGAAATGCCATAGAAGCGTGTAATGCTTGCAAGTCAGGGTGGTGGGAGCCGAAGGCCAAAGACCCTGCAAGGTCCTTACATGTGATTGGAGGCTCATTTGCGGGTCAGGGTGGGGGAAGCCGAAGGCTCCCACCTCCCTGACCCCGAAAGGTTCTTAAATGGGGGTGTTTTCAGATGTGACGAGATCACAGTGAACCACGCTGAATACCTACATGTGGTCACTGTGCCGTGCACGTCTGTTCGGTGGCCGCCAGATGTTCGCCACGCTGAATGCCCACATGGGGTCAATTTCAACCATGCTTCCAGGGCTCCTGGCGTGAAAATCCCCAGAAGCGTGGTGAAAGTGATTCCCGGCCAGAACCAAAAAAAAGTAACGTCAGGCCGGCGATCACGGCCCGGAATCCCCGGCGGGATTCCGGGCCGTGGTCAAACCAGCCCAACGCTGCAGTGGCATTGGCCTCGCCGCCCGCCCATCTCCCCAGAGGGCGGGTGGCAAGGGAGCGTGGAGGGGGCGGGGCCGTGCAGCCACACGTTGCACCACACAGCCCCGCCCCCTCCCTCATTCCCCACTGGGATCCCCGGCAAGTCTGTTTGCCATGCCTGGGTGATCCTGGTGGGGAATCTTTGGTTTGTTTTCGGGATGGGGCAAAGCTGCCCCATCACGTCTGAAAACACCCTGTGATTGGAAGATCCGCTTGCGGGTCAGGGTGATGGGATCAGAAGGCTCCCCCCTTCCTGATGCCATGAGGTCCTTGGATGAGGGTCATTGGACCCCTAAAACCACTCAGCTGACTGGGCTGGACCAATGGGTGAAGGTTTCATTATCCTAATCCACCCCATTTTGGAAGAAAAATTGGACCAATGGGGGTGTCGTTTCTGGCATAAACTTACTTGCAGAATAGGGGTCATCTGAGGGGTTAAACAACTCAGGCGAGTGAGATGAACCAACGGCATGCCCCCGGTTGCTGAGGGACCCAACAGCAGGGTACCTTTCATGGCCCCCGGGGCCCTCCAACCTGCACCCCCTACAGCAGAGGGGTACCAAGGGGGGGGACTTCCCTTTCTGAGACCACTTGGCCAGGTGCGAGGCCATGTTGCGGGAGCTTGTGGGGGGTCCAGGTGTTGCCCCCCCTGTGGACCCATGGACCAAGGCTTTGCCTGTTTTGCAGGGCCTGGCAGGAGACCTAACTGGTGAGGATCCTGGCTCCTCCTCAGGCACCATGCGTGTGCAGCAGGGGAGGCAGATAATCAACCCCCCAGCACAATTTGTGGGACAGATGGAGGGGGCAACAAAGCCCCTGGCACACAAGGGTGCCCGGGCCCCGCGGGGGGAGCTGGTGGGCCCCACGGCCACTCTCGTGTTGCCTGTCCCTTCAACGCCAGAGGCTGTGTTGGCAGACCACCTGGGGGGGCTGTGCAGGGTGGACAAACCCACCAGGGTGGGTGTCACAGCCAGTGGCTGGGCTTGGGCTGGGGTCCACTCAGTATGGGTTCCCAGGTTCTGCTTTCGGCGGGGCCACAAAGGTGCAGCCAGTGTGGGCAGCCCCCGCACAGGGCTGGGCCAGGGAGCCTCTTCCCCCCTTCTTTCAGTGTAGGGATGAACCTCCAGCAGAGAAATCCCAGGTGCATGAGATGGATGAGCTGCACCAGAGGGTCAAGCGGATGGAATGCGCCATTTGTGTATTGGCCCAGCAATGCGCCCAGCCACTGGGAGCCCACCAAGAAGTGCTGCCTCCAGCTGGCCAAGATTCAGGTGAGGCAGTGGCCCACTCACAGGAGATGCACATAGGAGGTGCCGGGTGATCCCCCGGGCCAGGCCTGTGGCAGCACAGACACTTGGGGGGGCCAGCAGCCTGGTACTTGCCCCCCACCGGAGACCGGTGGCAGGCATTGTGGGGACCCAGTTGGTGTGGTGGAATGGGACTTGGGTCCCTGTTCCCGCCCCACCTTTGCTTTTGCCCGACAACAGTGGGGGAGCTGTTTCCCAGGGGCAGTTCCCAAACCCGTCCCAGAGGTTGGGTGCTGTCCCCATTGAAGGACAGGTACTCCATCTATGGGCCCCCTCATTGTCTAGCACTTGGGCCCTGCTGGGGGCCCAGGCCTCGTACAGTATCCCCAGGCATCATCCCCCAGTGGGTGGGAGGTACTCAGCCATCTAGGCTCCAATTGGGGACCACTTGCTCCCGGCCACTAGAGAATGGATTTGGAGAGGGGAGTATGTGGACATATTTGCCCTCCTGTTCATTGATCCCATAGTGGATCTGTCTGAGCAGGGCGACAAGAGGGAGAAGGAACGCCAGGCCGCCGATCTCCTCAAATACGTTGACATAGTGCGGCGTGCATAGGAAGCTGGTCCATCGGGGGCTTGGCTGCGATATGACGAAGCATTTTGGCACTGCACAGCTTACATCCCGGGGCTCCGCTGGGACCTTCATGCAAATGACCTGTGGTTCAATTGCATGAGTGGGACGGGCAATCTGCCCAGGTTGGATAGTGGCCACCTGCTGGCAAAAGCGGGGCCTCTTAAGCCTCTGATTCCTTTTGTTAGGAGGGGAAAAAAGCAGCGGGATCCCCCGCAAGGCAGTGCTGGGAGTTTAGTCATTCTGGGAGGTGTTCACGGGCAGCTTGTAGGTTTCAGCACGCCTTCCCCACTTGTGCCGGGCATTACCCAGCCTCTGCATGCCCCCGTGCCAGACCTGGACCCCAAAATAAGCCATACGGCGAGGGGCGGGAAAAGGAGGGCAAGGAGGCAGCAACCCAAACTCCTCCAGTAAAAGCCCCAACACCAATTAAAGCCAGTCAGTTGGAGCTGGCCCTCCGTGGGCATCCTGACCAAGCGGAGGTGAGCTGTGTTGTCTCAGGTTTTTGACAGGGTGTCAAGATTTCTGCACTCAAAGTGTTAGCCAGGACCCCTGGTCCCCACCAGAATGGATGTACCCCCCCTTCTTTTGGTGATAGCCAACTAACTTGGACCCGGGGGTCGGAAAAACCCCTAGGGGTAACCAAGGGCAAGGAGGCTTGGGGAAAAGATAGTCTCCCCACACTGGATGCAAGGGGGGGGGCATGGAAAATAAGGATCGGGCCCAACCACCCTAACTCCTAGCCAAAAGGGAACACTCATGCAAAAATACCAGCCTAAGGTTGAGAAAAAGACTCGAAGGGAGAGCCCTCGGAGTAAAGAATGGAGTCATTAAGGAGAGGGGGCTCACCCTGTTGTGACAAAGGACTGGTAGCCATGACTCAGAGCAGCAACATCCTATCTCCGTATTCCCCAAGAGAAACCAGACACACACTTATTGTATCCTGAAGTCTGTCATTAGCCCTTCCTTCCCTCCCTTCATTTTTTGTTTACAATTTTCCTGTGTGACAAAGAGATCTTTTGCATATCTTGGAGTCACCTTTGTAATGGAAGCAAAAGTTGTGACTTCTCCCCTCATTAACCCATTGAGTACCCCCAACAACCCTTCGTAGCCTCCCAAAACCCTTTCTTTAGCACCCAATAACTGCCCCTTGTTTTCCCCTCAACCACTGAGAAATCTTGGGACCCAGAAAGGTAACCACAGGTCCAGACATTCCCAGCCAACTGGGGAAGTCTTCTCTCTCTCTCTCTCTCTCTCTCTCTCTCTCTCCCTCATTCACGTTCTCTCGCTCCCCATCACTGAGCCAACACCAGAACACCCCTTCTTCTACTACCATACTCCCTGCAAGCCGCTTGTGTTTCCCCCTTTTAAATCCCACCAGCCAGACCGGGGCTGTGTTTCTCTGTTTTGTATAGCAATAAACTTGTTGTTATTGCACACCTGTGTGTGTGTCGCTCTCTCTTTCTATTTGTGGAGGGTACATAAACTGCCTGTAGCATGTACTGTCCTCAGCTTGATCCTTTTGAACATGTGGAGACCCTGGTTTTAGTCATTATTATTATTATTATTATTATTATTAAACATTTATAAAGCGCCAGTAACAACCTGGCGCTGTACAGAACATACAATCAGCTGCGGTCCCTACCTGTGGCTTACAATCTAAAAGACAAGGAGGGGGAGACAAGGAGAGGGGACAGCGGGAGAGACA
>QEPC01009844.1:245215-271885 GCA_003113815.1 Sphenodon punctatus | reverse complement strand
CTTGGGCTGAGCCCTCCCAGGGGGTGGAGCCTCGCTCACCTGCAGGGGATGAATGAGCCCTGCTGCTATGGCGGCTGGGGGCTTCTGGGGCTGGAGCCCTGCCGCAATGGCTTCTGGGGGCTTCTGGGGGCGGGCGGGGCTTCTGGGGGCGGGCGGGCAGCTTTGGCCTGTGCCTTGGGCTGAGCCCTCCCAGGGGGTGGAGCCTCGCTCACCTGCAGGGGATGAATGAGCCCTGCTGCTATGGCGGCTGGGGGCTTCTGGGGCTGGAGCCCTGCCGCAATGGCTTCTGGGGGCTTCTGGGGGCGGAATTAAGCTAATTCCCCCTGAAGTTTAAGGAATGGTGGATATTGGGGTACCCACCCCCCAATAGTCATGAGTGGGAGGGGGTCTCCTGTTAACAAAAGTGAAGCAGCAGAGGGTGGCCCCTAACTTGAAGTCCATGATTGGGCAGGAGCAGGTGGTGTGGGCTAAAATTGAAAAGGAGCAAGCTGAAGCGAGGGTAGCTGACCATTTCCTGGCCCCTTCCTTCCCTAACATGGTGATCTTTCCCTTAGGTATGGTCCCCAAAAAGGCCCCTGGGGAGTTTCAACTTATCCACCACTTGTCACACCCATGTGGCAGGTCAGTCAACGATGCCATCCCCAAGGAACTCACTTCGGTTCGCTATGCATCGTTTGACTCGGCCTTGGCCCTAGTCAGGGACTTTGGGCCTGGCACTATTCTGGAGAAGTGTGACATTAAGTCCGTCTTTCGCTTGCTTATGGTTCATCCAGAGAGTTTCCCCTTGCTTGGTTTCCATTTTGACGGCTGATATTATTATGACAATGCCATGCCGATGGAGTGCTCCATCTCTTGTTCGGCGTTTGAGAGATTCATCTCCCTCGTCGAATGGGTCGTAAGGCAATGGGCTGGTGGTGGTGGTGGGGAATCACCAAATATTTGGACGATTTCCTCTTCATCGGGCAGATACAGATGAATGTGCCGGGCTGATGCGGACTTTCCACAGGGTGGCAGAAGAATTGGGCATTCCTCTGACACACAAAAAGACCAAGGGACCTGTCAATAGACTGACCTATCTCGGGATGGAGCTGGACACGGTCGCGGCTGTTTCCCACCTACCCCGGGACAAGGTGGAAACCCTTTGGGACAAGGTGGGCGAGTACCTGCCGGTGGTGAAAGTTACAATCCGCCGCCTCCAGTCATTACTTGGAAGCCTTAATTTTGCATGTAGGGTGGTGGCCCTGGGGCGAGCCTTCTTGTCCTGCCTCTATGTCAAGCTTGTGAGTAATCCACCCCCTCACCACCATATCAGGTTCACCAAGGAGATGAGGGAGGATCTCCAAACCTGGACCACCTTTCTAGCAGATTTTAATGGAACCAGTTTTTGGAGAGAACAGCTTTTGTTGGAGGCGGTGCTCCAGGTCCACTGAGATGCAGCAGCCGGCAGGCGGTTTCGAATTTGGGTTGTTCTTCAGGAATAGGTGGGTGACAGCACCATGGCCACTCGAATGGGATAGAGAGAGATATTTATTAACGGCACTAGCTTTCGCCATGGCCCAAAAATAAATACAATGGTTTTCAATCATAAAACAGCAAATTAAAACCAAGAATATACTAATTATATCCTTTGTATCCCAAAAGCATTTTTATCCTTAATGCCGCGAATCAGAGTACAGATGTAATATACAGAGGGCAGATATCAAAAGGTTGCAGCTTCTCTCTAATACTCGTACTAGTGCCTTACTGGGTCACATCCTCTCGTATTTTTGCTGCCAAAAGCACAAAGGAAGCTATCCGTCTAATTTTATGCTCTGAGTTAGAACTCAAAAGGAATACAATTTTTAAAGGAAGCAGGAGATGTTCTTTCCCTACTAACACTGGCCGAAGCCAAATGTCTCTAATATTGTCATATAAGGGGCACTGGAAAAGGACATGAGATAAATCCTCTACAGCAGAGGTTTTACAGACACACGTTTGATTCGCATAGGGTAGGTTAGTGTATCTAGCTAGCAGAACCGCAGAGCGAAGCTGCTGCAGCCACAGGAGGAGCCCAATACAAAAGATCGTAAGAGTACCAGTTTCTGCTCTTACTACAGCACCAGATATACCTTGTGAAACTCTTAGTAAATTACTTTTAAAAATATTTTGAATCAATTTCAAATCCTCAAAGTTCCTCATAGGTATTATTTAGGACCCAAAGGTCAGCATAGAATGGACTTTTGCTCTAAAGACCTTCAAAATTAATGAAGTTCGGATTGACAGTGTCCTCACTGAGAGTTTTAATATCCCCTTGGCTACAGCATTAGTCTTCAGTGCAATCTGTTTCCTATGCCATGCCCATAACCCATTACTACAAAAAGTAATTCCTAAATAGCAGTAAGAGTTCACTTGCTGAAATGCCTTACCTCTAACCTTCCAATGACAATTATGCGTTTTAGCCCCAAACACCATTATTTGAGATTTAGTGCAGTTTATCTCAAGCTCATTGCGTCTGCAGTATTCTACCAGGGTGTCCAGCTGTTGCATCAATCCCTTTCTTGTTTGGGATAGCAGCACAACATCATCTGCATACATTAGTGTTACTATCTTCTTATCCTAAATCTTAGGGGGGTGGCTATCCATGCTCATTAACAAGGGAATCAGTAAATACGTTGAACAGCAAAGAGGCCAGAACACAGCCTTGCCTTACCCCTCTCTCAATCAAGAGTGGTCTTGAGAGAGGGCCTCTTACCCCCATCCTAATTCTGGCTGTGTTCCCCATATAAACTTGAACCAAAAGTGCCAATAGATCCTTGCTAATACCCAGTTGACTTTGTTTGCTCCAAAGTATACCCCTCGACACTGAGTCGAAAGCCTTCCTGAAATCTATAAAAGCCAGGAAAAGATTCCCTGCCCTAATTTTTGTATACTTAATTATCAAATGGGAGATGATAAACAATTATCCATTGTGGATTGGTTCCTCTGGAAGCCACATGGTTCCTCAGGAATCAGTCCACTGCCATAGGTCCATTCTTCCAAATGCCCAAGTAAAACCTTAGCATATACCTTCCCCAACATCGGGAGAAGGCTATCAGCCTATAGCAGTATGAATCCCTAGCACTACCTTTCTTGAAGATCAGAATAATTATACTAGAGCCCCAAGCCACCAGGACTTTCTTCGTCTTCTTTATCAGCATAAAATATTTAGCCAACATCGGTACCCACCAATTTACTCCACCCTGCAAGGCTTCCGCGATAATGTAATCAAAGCCAGGGGCTTTATCACGCTTCAGAGCTTTGATTATTTTGGCGACCTCATCTGGATTCACCTGGGGGTGAAAATCTCCTTCCTCATTTGTCTGCGAGATACTCCAGGAAGTACCAACCTCCCTATTTTCTCCTTCTCTACCCGTAAGACTATATAGATCACCAAAAAGTTTAGCCAGTCCACCCCTTCTATCTGAGGAGATGGCCTTATCATTTTGGGATTAATCCTCTGATTTACTATGTACCAGAAATTCCTGGAATCTCTTGTAGTCACCCAAATGAAGTGACCTGGGGATCACCAAGGACCTGACCTTCCTGGAACTCTTTCCCATTGTGCTGGCCATTCATCTTTGGCCAGCAGACCTAGCGAACCACTCAGTATTGTTCTGGTGTGACAACCAAGCTGTTGTCCACATCATTAACACCCAATCTTCCAGGTCCTTGAGGGTCATGAAGCTAGTGAGGGCTTTTGTGCTCACCTGTTTGAAATTCAATATCCTCTTTCAAGCCAGGCATGTTCCTGGTATTGACAATGGTGTAGCCGATGCCCTCTCTTGCTTCCAGATGGAGTGCTTCCATGCATTGGCACTAGGAGCCCAGGTGACCCCCCAAACCACTGCCGCCATCGGTCTGGAACCTTGGGTCATAGAGCTGCACACCGCTGTCCAGGGATCCTTGACACCTTGCACAAGGGCTGCCTATGACAGTTTTCCAGATTTTCAACAATACCAGTTGGCCCAAGGGTGTGAACTGGGTTTCCCCATCCCGGAGCCTCAGATGCTCCAATTTGCCCTCCACTTGAGGCACAGGGGGGCCGCCCCAGGAACCATAGCCTGGAAACTGTCCGCACTGGGGTTTATGAGCAACCTTGCAGGGCACCCACCCTGCGACAGAGTTTTTTTCACCAGATGCCTCCTAGAGAGTTGGTCAAGGGAGCAGGGCCGCATTGCAGACCAAAGGGCACCCATTACCCCAACTCTGCTGCTGGACTTGTGGAGGACACTTTCCCTGTTTTGTTTTGATGATTACAAAGTTTCAATGTTTAATTCGTTGTTTAAAATAGCTTTCTTCAGGGTATTTCGCATGAGCAAGATCGTAGCCGACTCAGCCTGGGACAACTCAGGTAGGGTGCTTTGATTCAGTGATGTTCAAATTGGCCCAACATCAATGGCCTTGCACATTCGGTGCTCGAAAGCTGATCAGAGGGGAAGAGGGCAAGTGGTCAGGCGAAACAGGGCTGGAGCCTCTGAGCTATGCCCTGTGAGGGTGGTCAAGGCATTTCTTGCAGTTCGGCAAATGGTACTCGACCCCCTGTTTAGGCATGCTAGCTGCCAGAACGTGACAAGGTATAAATTCACAGCAATCTTTCGGTCGGTGTTGTCCTGCCTCAGTTTTCCGGCATCCGCATATGACACACATTTATTCCGCATAGGGGCCACCAGTTTCACGGCAGCGGCTGGAATGCAGGAGTAGGGTATATGGGTGATGAGCCGTTGGTGGTCTGGGGCTTTCCGGATTTATGGTTGGGGCGCCCCCACCCAAGTTACCAGTCCTAACATTCCTCCTGTCCTCCCCAGGTGCTCCCCCCATCGACAGAAGCAGGTCTGGATCATCAGCCACAGTCTGGTGTGCTGGGCTGGCAAGATGGTGGCCAGGCCAGATGGGGAACCCAGCTGGGGCTGTCGGCGCAAGCTGAGATCCAGTGGAGAGGCCATGGCGGTATGAGGTGGCACCAACTCTTGCCAATGCTCTTGGTGCCTCAGCGGGTCTCTCCCCCGATGTTCTCATGATACACCTCAGTGAGAACGATATACCCCAATTGTAGGAAGTCCAGATTATTAATTAATTTTATTAATTTATTTTAATACATTTATACCCCACCCCTCCTGCAAGCAGCTCGGGGCGGCTAACAAATTTCCAATAAAACAACCTTAAAAATATTTTAAAACAGTCATTAAAAATCTTACAAATAGAAACAGGGAAAGGGCAAAAACAATAAAGAGTAATAAAGAAGGGTAGGAGAATAAAAACCCACTAACCCACCCTCCCCAAAGGCCTGGGCGAACAGCCAGGTTTTACAAACTCGCCGGAATGCTAAAAGGCTTGGGGCCAGGCGAGCTTCCTCCGGGAGGGAATTCCAAAGACGTGGTCCGGCCACCGAGAATGCCCTCTCCATTGTGGCCCCGGCTTAACACGGGGGACCTCCAAGAAGGCACCCCCGGCAGACCGAAGGAGCCACTCTGGTGCGCAGAGGGCAAGGTGATCCCTGAGGTATGAGGGGCTGAGACCGTAGGGCCTTATAGATCAACACCAATACCTTGAACCTGGCTCAGCACACTATTGACAGCCAGTGAAGAACCCGGAGCACAGGTGTTACGTGGTCCCGGCAACCCGTTCCCGAAAGAAGGTGGGCCGCCACATTCTGCACTAGCTGAAGCCTTCGAACCAGGAACAAGGGCAGCCCCACATGGAACACGGTGCAGTAGTCCAGCCTCAAGGTGACGAAGGCATGGACAAGGGAGGCCAGGTCCGGGCCAGAGACATACGAATGCAACCTCTGCACCAGATACAACTGGCAGAAGGCAGACTTCGCCACCCCCTCTACCTGCTGCTCCAGGTGGAGATCCGCGTCCAGCACCACCCCCAGACTCCAGAACTGTTGAGCTACAGGAGGGCAAACCCCCCCAGTTAGGGGGGCTGACACCTCCCTCGCTCTCCCCACCACCATCACCTCCATCTTATCAGGGTTGAGCTTCAGTCTGCTCTTCCACATTCCGCCACGGCCTCCAAACACTGGAATAGCAACGAGACAGCAGGTTCTGGGTCAGGTGAAAAAGAGAGGTACAGCTGAGTATCATCAGCATATTGGTGACACCGCACCCCAAACCCTCTCATGACCTCACCCAAGGGCTGCATATAAACATTAAATAATAATGGAGACAGAATGGAACCCTGTGGAACGTCGCAGGACAAAGCGCGGGGTCAGGATGTTTCAGCTCCTAGTACTACCTGCTGGCTTCTCCCCAAGAGGAATGAACAGAACCATTCAAGAATGGTCCCGCCAAGCCCCCCCGGGTCACACAACTGTCTCAACTACAGCCCGTGGTCCACGGTGTCAAAAGCATCCGAGAGATCTAGCAGGACAAGAAATATTGAACATCCTGTGTCCATCTCTCGGCAGAGATCTTCGACCAAGGCCACCAACGCCGTCTCAGTGCCATAGCTGGGGTGGAACCCAGATTGAAACAGGTCCAGGAAACCCATGCTGTCTAGAGGTGCCTGGAGCTGGATCACCACTGCCCATTCAATAACCTTCCCTAAAAAAGGAAGGTTAGAGACAGGTCGGTAGCTGGTGAGTGCGTCCACGTCCAATGATGGTTTCTTCAGCAGGGGGTGCACCACTGCCTCCTTGAGGCTGGGCGACAACCTCCCCTGCCGCAGGGACACATTAACCACCCTCGCCAGCACCAACCCCAATGTCTCCCTTGAGGCTTTCACCAACCAGGACGGGCACGCATTAAGTTCACAACTTTATTAAGAACATTAAGAGAGATGTTTGTGAAATTAAGATGCTTTCCCCATCTGCTGTAATTGTGTGGACTGACCTAGTGGAGCGCCTGACATGGGGCAGAGGAGTGAATGCTAGAAAGATTGATAGGACCCGTAGGATGATCAACAGGGATGTGGGTGGATGGCTGGTTGACTTGGGTGGCAAGCATATAGTCAGCCATGCCCTGACTCACAAGCGCCCCACGTTGTATCGGCGGGACGGGGTTCACTAATCAGCTGAGGGCAACGATTTGGTATTTAAGGGCCCTAAAGGAAAAGCTACTTCACGTGTTAGGAAAGTTATAAAAGGTTGGGGTTGGGTTCATCCGGGTAGCCCCAGCGACCCCTTAGTGGCAGGGGTCCAGTACTGTAGGTAGAGTAGGTTAGAATGATCATAGCTACAAGTCATCTACTTAAGAGATGGGGAGTCCCACCTGCTGGAAAAGCAGGGTACGACAAGCAGCGGGGAAGCCTCCCTGAGAGGGGTGTCCAGCGAGGGCGGTAAGGACAGGTACGGTCCACCATCGGCGGGCGCTCTTATCCTTACTCAGTCTGGAAGGATTTTGGTCCCCCTAACCCATGGCAGGGCTCACAGAGGGGGAGATGTTGTGTTTAAATGGGGTGGTAATCGAGGGTACATCGAAACCACCCCTGAGTTATCGTATGTTGTTGTATGTTGACAAAGTTGGTGTACTGGACCCGTATCGCAATAGGCGATTACCCCCACCTATTTTAATCATAATTCAATTGAATAAAGAGTATGACCATTAAAACCCACTACTTGTGTCCTGTTTCCTTCGGTGCGTCGGCAAAAAAACCTGTTTCATCCCCTGACCCTCCCCCTACTGGGCAAGCCCCATATTAAGCTTTCAGGGCTTGCCATGGGCTTTTACTTGTGACTGTTGCACAATCCAGCACCCCTTCTCAACAGTCACTAGTCAAACCCACTAGGTTCATTTTTCTTAATAGCTTGCGATGGCATTCCCCTACTAGAGGTTCGTGAATACATCCGCTGTCAGATTCTCTGTAGGACAGTCTTGCAGATCTATGAGTCCTTGTTCCTGTCAGTGCTTCCAGGCAGTGATCGACTCGGTTCCATTCAGCACGCTGCCCGGCTCCTTCCACAGTGGGGCATGCCAAAGCTCCCGCAGCTGCACCACTTCTACCCTCAACTCCTGCCGCAACAGAATTCCAAAATGCCCCCGGCAGCAGGGGATGCAGGGAGACCAGGCATGTCCACGAGCACAGAGGGGGCAGGCCAAATGGCAGTGCGGCGCTCCGCAAGGTTGCGAGCACGACAGGGGGCGGAGCTATCCGTTTAAAACCCCGGCGCTGAAAGGGGAACAGTGCCAGTAATCAGCAAAAAAACCTGAGAAGCTGGCCCCGCTGTGACAGATAAGTGCATTTGTGGTTTTTTGACCTTGCTTGGATACTAGTAGCGTGAGTGTGTTAAGAGTGTGACTGAAGCCCTTGTATTTCCTTCCTCCCCCAGTGTGTGCATGGTGCGTGAGAGATTGAGTGGCACTGTGAGCCCTGCCCCCATCCCTTGGATGTGTCTCCCTTCCCTGGAGTGCACGAGAGCCCCATCCCTTTCTCCCTCTTGGACTTGGTACCCCTTCCCTTGCAAGTCCCCCTCCCCCCACAGGTTTATCCTCCTTGAGGATTGTGTGTGAACTGCGAACGCCCAGAGTGAGGGGACTATTCTCTTGGAAGCTCTGTTCCACGCCCTATGATGATAGGGGCCCAACTTCTTTGAGGTCAGAGGGCCAATACACTAACCTGACGGGCATTTTACCACCGCTGGGTCCTGCGGAGCAGAGAACCAGAGCCCTTGTCCTGGAGTGTCTGTTCCCCCTAGGTCCTGAGTTTCTCAGGTTCCCCTTTCCCTCCTCCAGCATGACAGTTTCTGTGAGTCTTTCAGGAAATGTTATTTTACATCAATGTGCTTAGTTCTGAGGTTGATTCTTTTTGTTTGCACCAGCGCTCTACATCCTTGCTTGTCTTCCATGATCGGCGTGGGTCTGTCCAATTTTTGCCCCAGATCATTCAGAAGCTGTCGCAACCAGATAACTTCTTGGCTGGCATGTGTTGCTGTCACGTACTCAGCTTCCATTGAGGAAAGTGTCACAGAAGCTTGTTTCCTAGTGCACCAGCTGATGGGTCCTCCACCAAGCAAAAATAGGTACCCACTGGCAGATTTTCGGTCCAAATGGTCTCCAGCCCAATCTGCGTTCATGTACCCTACCAGGTCTGACACGGACGTTGCTGGGAGCCGTAGCTTGAGGTGCACAGTCCCTTTCAGGTACCGTAAGACCCTCTTCGCTGCGTTCCAATTCCTTTGGGTTGGGGCTGAGACCCATCTACACAGTATAACTATTGCTACCGAAATGTCAGGCCTTGTGATTGTGGAAATGTACAAGAGCTTTCCTATCACCTTTCTGTATTGCTTATTGACTGGCAGAAATATGCTCAGTTCTTTGATTTCCTTTGGGTAGCTGGTTTCCATAGGGGCATTTGCTGCCTTCGCATCCCCCATGGCGAAACTTTCTATCATCTCTTCTATTGCCTGTCTTTGGTTGAGAAGATAGCTTCCGTCACCTTCTCTTTTGATTTGTATACTAAGGTAGTGCGTTATGTTACCCAGGTCCTTAGTTTCAAAGTCCAGATTTAGAGCTCTCATTGTTTCGTACTCAACCCCTTCTTGCTCAAAGCATACGATAAGGTCATTGACATAAATTAATACAAAAATCCACCTGCCCCTTAGTCTATTTGTGTATAAGCAGGGATCTGCTTTGCTCCTGGTAAAATTTTCCCTTATGAGCACCTTGTTTATTTTAGTGTTCCACGTTCTGGCGGCCTGCTTAAGACCATATATGCTTTTGTGCAGTTTGCATACAAGATCTGGCCTTTCAACATCTGCAAACCCTGGTGGTTGGTCCATGTAAATATCTTCCTTCAGCTCACCATTTAGGAATGCCATTTTCACATCCATATGCTTGACTTGCATTCCTCTTCTGGCAATTAAACTTAACAATGTTCTGATTGTAGTGTGCTTAACTATAGGTACAAATGTTTCATTGTAGTCTTCTCCATACTTCTGGGAGTATCCTTTCATGATAAGTCAGGCCTTGTACCGTTCAATATTTCCCTGTGCATTGTACTTTATTTTAAATGTCCATTTACAACCTATAGTCTTTCTCCCTGCAGGCAGTGGAGTAAGTGTCCATGTCGCGTTGACCTGCATAGACTTTATTTCTTCTTCAGCCACTCTTACCCATTATTCTGCTTCCTCTTCTGACATCTGTGGGATGTCCTCCCAGGATACTGGCTCTGACAATTTACTGGTGCTGACTTTGCAGGACAGATGAGTGGGGGGAACCTTGGTTAGACCTCGTCGACTGCCTTGGCTCGGCATCAGCAGCCGACTGTGTCTGTCCCTGCACTTCTGTTACCTTTGTGCCGATTTTGCCTATTTGTTCAGAGGATTCCTCCCTTTCAGTGGTTTTGTCCGTGGTTGATTGTTCTCCTTCTCCTGGACTTTGGAGAGTCATCACAGTGTCGCCTGAGTCATCACACTGTCACACAAAGGTCACACGGTTACTAATGGTTATTCTGTCGGTGGGTGGATCCAGGATCACATACTCTTCATGACGTACATGATCGTGTACCTTGAATAATCATCAATGAAAGTTACCATATAGCGGTCCTGGCATGGGAACCTTCATTGGGCCGCAGACATCGCTGTGTACAAGATCAAGTGGTTTTGTTGCTCTATTCTGACTTTTCTTAGGAAGTGTAGCCTTCGTGGCTTTGACTTTGATGCAACAGTCGCATTTCATGATCACGAGACACGTTGATACTTTAAGGTCTTTGGTCAACTGCTGTCTGTGCATTTCCTTGATGCCGTCTGGGTGTCTATGTCCCATGCGTCTATGCCACAGGTGGATACAGTCATCATGTAGCTTGTGTGCAGTGAGCTTCGCCGGTTCTTTTACTGTGCTCAGAGGGTACAGGTGCTCATGTGCAGTGGCTCCGGCCAGTACTTTTGTCCCACTTTGAATCCTGCATTTGTCTCCCTGGAAATGGATGGTGAACCCACTCACTGCCAGGCACCTCATGGACAGGAGTTCCCCATCTAAGTTGGGCACATAGAGCACATCTTTTATGGGTATGGTCAGTGTGCCTCCCTGTGGCTGGTTGCAGTACAGGAATCCTTGTCCAATTCCTTCCGCACTGATGCTTCTCCCATCTGCAAGGTAGATCCTTTCTTTAATGCTCAGGTCCAGTCCTGTGAAGAATCCTTTATTGCTAGTCATGTGACTCATTGCCCCGGAGTCTACACACCAATTTTGGCATGAGCTGTCTTGCATTGCTCTGAAGCACCCACTCCATTGTTGAGCGACTATGTTGCTGTTTGTGACTTTAGCCCTCTGCTTAGGTGTTCATGGAGACACTGTTGTTCTTCTTTCCATATATAGCAGTCTTTCTTTAAATGTCCCTCCTTTTTGCATCTGAAGCATACTCTGGTTTCCCTCTTAGGAGCTTTGTCTCAGTCTCATTACCCTGCTTTAGATCATTCTGCAGGTTCTCCTTTCTGGACTGGAATTCATCCACAAGTCTACCTTTAACAAATTCCAGCTTCAGTTCAGCCTCTGGCTTTGTCTCCAGGGCATTGATGAGGGCACTGTAAGATTCAGGCAGACTGCAGAGGAGTAGGGCTGTCCTTTATATCTTCTCTAATGCTGCACATCTGTGCCACTACTCCTAACATGGCATTTATATGCTCCTGCATTTCACTTTCTTTGCCAAGCCTCATTTTGTATAGCTTCCTCAGTTGAAACAGTTTTCTATTCAGGCTAGTTCTCTCATGCAAGTTTTGCGATGCAATCCACATGCCTCTTGCTGTGGTCTCACTTCTTATATGGATTAGCTGGTCATCTTCTACCAATAAACTTATTGTAGCCTTTGCTAACCTGTCCTTTTTATCTCATTCCTTGTGGTTTGCTGCTGGTCTGTTTGTGGTAATCACCTCCCACAGATCATCTTTAGACAGCAGCATTTCTTCTTTAAACTTCCACAATTGGTAGTTTACATTGTTCAGCTTTCCTACTGAAAGTCTGAGCTCTGGGCTGCTTGTCATAATTGCTTCCCTCCCTTTCCCCTTCTAGGATTTAGGCCTTCTTACTCACAGTTAGTAGGCCTCTCTGTCTGGGAGTTTTCTTTCACAGTTTAACCTCCTTCTGGGATGCTTGTAGTCTTCAAAATTGCCTTGAAGATGTTCTGGGCCCATAACCTATTGTAGAGTTAGCTTTCTGCTAAATAACACACAGCAGAAGTTTCGTGATTTAATGGCTTTCGGACCAGGATGCTTATACCCTTCACAAACCTGCATGAAAGTATTTTAAAAGAAACAAAACAATCAGGTTGGGGGTGGGCGCATAATGACAGGCTGATTTGGTGGATATGCAACATTTATCTAAGCATAATGGGGGCATCAAGTACATCTTGACAGTCACAGACATCCTATCTAAGTATGCCTGGGCCTTATGTCTGAAAGACAAAACAGCTGGTGAAGTGGCTAAGGCCTTTGCAGCTGTTTTCAGGAAGGGGAGGATACCCTGCAAATTAGAAACACATCAGGGGGGAAAAAAATTAAAGAAGACATTCAAAAAATTTCTCAGGCTACATGGAATACACCACTTTGTGATAAACAACCATGTCTAGGCAAGGCTGGTGGAGCATTTTAACAGAACTTTAAAATCAAAGATGTGGCGGTATTCCACAGCCCGCAACACCTTTCACTATATCAACATGCTGCCTCAGTTCATAAAGAGTTATAATCACAGCTTCCACAGGTTCATACACACTAGACCTGTAGACGTGAACTCCACAAGTGCTCTGAGGTGTGGAAAATGCTTTCCGGGGACAACCTGGTGATAAGAAAGGAGGCACCCTCTTTTAGAAAAGGGGACCATGTGAGGATCTTTAAGTTCAAGAGCAAATTTGAGAAAGGTTATGAACAAACATTTACAGGGGAAATATTCATAGTGGATGATGTCCTTAACAAGGCATGGAGGCCTGTCTACAGCCTGACAGATTATGAAGGCAAAGAGATCATTGGGACCTTCTGTCCTGAAGAGCTTCAAAAAGTCAACCCTAAGCAGGATAAAGTGTACAGTATTGAAAAAGTGCTAGCCACAAAGGGGAAAGGCAGAAACCAGCATTGTCTGGTGAAGTGGCTAGGTTGGCCAGATAAATTTAACAGTTGGGTAAATGCTTCTCAGCTCTGCAAAGTTTAATAATGGGCAGGTTTTACATCACCCTGTCCAGCAATGCGTGCAAAAATGTTTTTTCGCAGAACACTAGTTCTGCTTTTATCATATAATTAGTTAAGCCTCTGGACCCCCCTGGGGTCTGGAAAGTGGAGTTGTATGAAATACAATATCCTCACACCTGGGACACCGTTGCTGTATCTACACCTTAACAAGGCATGGAGGCCTGTGTACAGACTGACAGATTATGAAGGCAAAGAGAGGGGTCTGGGCAGGGATCCTGGGGAGAGCTGGGCTGGGCCGTAGCTGCAAAAGCTGCCCTGAGGGATCCCCTGCACCTGTGTGACTCTGCTTCTCCTCTCCCTGCAGGTAATTCCATAAAGAGGGAGCTGCCCTGAGGGACTGTTGGAGGGAGCTGAGCAGGGATCCTGGGGAGAGCTGGGCTGTGCTGGGCTCAAGAGCTACCCTGAGGAATCCCCTGCACCTGTGTGACACTGGTTCTCCTCACCCTGCAGGTATCTCCATAAAGAGGGAGATGTCCTGAGGGTGGCACCCTCTGGGTGGTGGGCGAAGAGCCGTTGGTGGGGTGTTAGTGGGATGTAGGCGGTGGAGGCGGCCACCCTATTTGTGGAAACCAGGGAGCACCTGTTACACCAGAGGGGGTTGGAAGCCAGTTGGGCTTGCCTCCCCTCAGGCTACAGGGACTCCACACATCTCCTGGTGGCAGAGGGAAAGGAAGCGGGACCACCATCTTCCCTGCGGCTTCTTGAGGCAAGGAGCTGGCTGGGAGCCAGGTGGGCTCACCTCCCCCCCCAACACACACACCGCACTGTCCATGGCTTTGCTCACTCACCCGCCCATTTTCGGGGTTGGGAACCAGGCTGTAGGAACTCCACTCCTCTCCCGGTAACAGAGGGAGAGGGGACAGGATTATCATCTTCCCTGTGGCTTCCAGGGGTGGGGTGCTGGCTGGGAGCCAGTTTGGATCACCTATTCCCCCCCACCCCCAGCATTGTTTGCAGCTTCGCTCATTCGCTCACCCACTGTGGGGGGTGGGATTTGCAGGGACTCAGCCCCCCTCCTGGTGGCAGAGGAAGAGGGGGCGGGACCACGATCTTCCCTGCAGCTTCTGGGGATGGGGTGTCAGCCCCATTAGGGGTTCCTCAGTGCCATGCCTTCAGAGGGCCTTTGGGTGTGGCCCTTGGTGAGGGCCTGAGTGCGCGGAGGTGTGGGGTCCCGTTTGTTGGTAGTAAATTGTGGGAAGGGTTTGTATTGTGGAATACTTGTTTAAAGGGGGGAAGTGTGGGAGGTGATTGGTGAGGTGGTGGGGTTCTTTATTTATTTATTTATTTATTTATTTAATTATTTATTAGTGAGGTTGGTAGGGGGAGGGAGAATAGAGAGGGGATTTGGATTAGGGAGGGAATGAGGGTCCAATTTGGGAATGGGTGGGTGGGTGGGGATCCTCCCCTCGATTGGGGCAGGACAGTCAGAAGGGAGCCAGGGCTGGGGCCTGGTGGGGGAGGGGACACAGCCATTGGGGTCATGATGGGACGTGGGCGGTATGGTCGGTATGGGGGGTATCCTCGAGCTGGATGGTGGGACAGTTGTTTAATATCTGTTCTCCGCACCACCCCTCTAGCAATGGGGCAGGTGGTTCTGAATCAGAGGGCCCCTGACCATGTGTTGATGCTGGTGAATGTGAGGTCAGTAGCAAATAAAGCAACAACAGTCCAGGAATTGATCCTGGACATGGAGTCACGACCTATTTTGGTTGACCTTGTTCCAGCCGGGTATTCCATGCAGCATCAACTGTGTTCAGAGGGATGGGGGGGGGGTAGCCATGATTTTTAGGGAGGGTTGGGCTGTTCGGAGGTATTCGGTGCAATCCATAATGGGGGTTGAGGGTCTCCATCTGATTTTTGATGTGGCAGGGGACAGCTTGGGAGTGCTGCTTGCATACCGTGCGCCAACGTGTATGGTGGCCTCCCTGCATGCTCTAGCAGATCTGGTGTCGGGAGTGGTGTTGCGATCCCCGAAGACAATAGTCTTGGGGGACTTCAACATCCAGATCGAAGTCGATCCTGGGGGTGCAGAGCGTGAATTCATGGCCACCCTGACAACCATGGGCCTGTCCCAGAAGGTCAGCGACCCGACACACCAGGGGGGACATACCTTAGACCTTGTGTTTTGCACTGGCCTTGAGGCGGGGGTTCCATTGGCGGGGGAGATATCAGCTGTGCCCTTGTCATGGATGGACCATTACCTCCTGGCGGCCCCTCTCCTGCTCACGCTTGCCCCTGGAGGGGCGTGGAACCTATTCAAATCGTCCGCCCCATAGACAGATGGAACTGGAGGGGTTCTGGGAGGCCTTGGGGGATATACACTCTGAACTGGATGGCTGTCCCATCGATGGCTTCATTGAGCTGTGGAACGACTTGCTGACGGAGGCTATTTATCAGATAACTCCGAAGTGTCTGCTCCCCAGGCAGAAGCACCGCATGCCTCCCTGGTTTTCAGAGGGGCTGTGCATTCTGAAGAAGGAGGAAAGGCGGTTGGAGAGACGGTGGCATCGTTCAGATGCTGAAGCCGATAGGTTGTGGCATAGAACGAGTTTACGAGCCTATGCCGTTGCTATGCAAACAGCAAAGCAAGAGTTCTTTCCTGCTCTTATAGCGTCCACTAAATCCCGTCCAGCGGAGCTGTTCCGGGTGGTGCGGGGGCTGATCAGTCCAGCCTCCCTCCACCTTAGAGTGGAGTCATCTAGTGCCCACTGTGACTTGTTTGTGGATTATTTTGCAGACAAAATCACTCAGATTCACCATGGTTTTGATGCTGCATTTCATGTAGTAGGACAATTGAAGGTTACGGAGGCCCCGCCTTGTCCTTGTTTGTGGGATCAGTTTCAGCTGATGACCCCTGACAATTCAGATGTTCTTGGGGCTGTCAGGGCCACCTGTTGTGAACTGGACCTTTGCCCATGCTGGTTGGTTAAGGCCTGCCAGGAGACGATGGGGTCATTGCTGGTGGGGGTGGTCAATGTCTTCCTTAGGGAGGGCAGGGTGCCGGCTGCCTTAAGGAGGAGGTGGTATGGCCCCTGCTCAAGAAACCATCACTTGACATTGACTCCCTTGCTAGCTATTGGCAGGTCTCTAACCTTCCCTTTTTAGGGAAGGTTATTGAGCAGGTGGTGGCCCGGCAGTTGCAGGAGCATCTGGATCATGTCAGTTTTTTTGATCCCTCACAGTCGGGGTTTTGCCCGGGATATGGCACCAAGACTGTGCTTGTGGCGTTGGTTGACGATCTTCGCCGAGAATTAGACCAGGGTCGTTCGGCTCTGCTGATTCTTTTAGATCTGTCGGCAGCATTTGGATACCATTGATCATGAAATGTTGGAGATGCACCTGCGGGATGGTGCATGGGTGGGTGGTACATTTCTTGACTGGTTCCACTCCTTCCTGGCCAGAAGAACTCAGCGCGTGGTACTCGCTGATTATTTTCACCACACAGAGACCTCTTGTGTGGAGTCCCACAGGGTTCTGTTTTGTCCCCTCTCCTCTTCAACAGGAGCCGCTTTGTGAGGTGATCAGGAGGTTTGGCGTGCGGTGTCATCCATATGCTGATGACACCCAATTCTACCTCTCTTTTTCATCAAACCCAGGACCGACAGTCTTGGTGCTTAACAGGTGCCTTGAAGCTGTGGGGGACTGGATGAGGGCAAACTGACTGAAGCTGATTCCCAACAAGATGGAGGTGATGTTGGTGGGTAAGGCAGCGGGGGTAAGCGCCCCCATCATTGATGGGGTATGCCCGCTGCTGGTTCCCCAGGTACGGAGTCTGGGGGTGCTCCTTGACTCACAACTCTGCTTGGATGCTCAGGGGGAGGCCATGGCAAGGAGTGCCTTCTGCCATTTACATCTGGTGTGTCGGCTTTGGCTGTATGTTTCAGACTCTGACCTGGAGTGGCCACTGTCATCCATGCCTTCATCACCTCTAGGCTTGACTACTGTAACACACTCTACGTGGGGCTTGCTTTGGTGATGGTACGGTGACTTCAGCTGGTGCAGAACACGGTGGCCCATCTCCTGGTGGGATTGGGCCACTGGGAACATATTACACCGGTTCTTCTGTCTCTGTACTGACTGCCTGTAGTCTTCTGAGCCCGATTCAAGGTGCTGGTGCTTACCTATAAAACCCTAAATGGCCTCGGCCCAACCTATTTGTGGGACCGCCTCACCCCCCGGGTTCTGGATCAGCCCCTGTAGTCATCGAGGGGTGCTCTCCTGGAGGTCCCCTGAGTTTGCTGGGAGGCCACGATGGAGAGGGCCTTCTCAGTGGCTGCCCCATGGCTCTGGAACTCCCTGCAGGTGGAGGCACATTTGGCCTAGGGATGGGCAAACACAGTTCAGAAGTTTGGAGTTCGGACCTAACTCAACCGCTTCGGTTGACCGAACTGAACTTCTGAACCAAACTCGATTTTCGAACCGAACCAAACCAAATTTCCAAACTCGTTTCTGTTTCCCCATCCCTATAAGATAATATTCCATTTAGTTCAATGGGGTTTGAATTTACGAACTCTGTTTGGAAGTTCGGACTTCGGACTGAACTCAAATAGTTCGGTCAACCAAACCGAACTTTCAAACCGAACTCGATTTTCGAACCGAACCAAATTTCTGAACTCGGTTCTGATCACCCATCCCTAATTTGGCCTCGTATTTCCCCTTGCTTTGATGCTGTTGCAAGACATGACTGTTTCGCCTGGCTTTTGGGGAGGGGAATCGGTTAGGGTGGTGGGTGGGTGGGTACTTTTTATACCTCCCATTGTTGTTTATTTTAAAAGTTGTTTTAATGTTAATGTTTTATATTGTGCGCTGCCCAGAACTACCTGTGGCAGGATGAGCAGGTTACAAATGCCTAAAATAAATAAATAAACAAATAAATACACCCTTTGAAATCACCACCATTAACAGAAAATAGACTGACCTTCTACCGCACGGTTATTATTCAGGCATTCACAACTTAGTGAATAATATTAACAAAATTATAAATGCCCGTACCAATTCACCGAAAGTGTCCTTACGCTACGACTTCGTGGGGAGAAAATTCAGCCTTGAAACTCAAGATCGTCACAAGTTTTCCACCAAGGGGCAGTTGGTCTATATTATGGGTTTAAACCTCGGTTACCCCGTTCAGAATTTTCCCTAACCTGCTGACATTACAGGATGCTTTAATTCTTTGTACCTGTACACCGATATTGTCAAGCCCCAGATTGTGGGGGACTTTTATGTTCGGCTACTGTGTTGTGTTCCTGTGCATGGAGAGTTCAGCGAGTCTGTCAACATCACGTACGACAAGCCTCACTACATGGCTGTGAGGAAGCACCACACTGACACCGTCGCTATTGAAATAAAGACAGATCAGAACAAATACATCTCATTTTGTTTTTGGAAGGTGGTTGTGAAACTACATCTGTGCCCCAGGAAAGCACTAGGTTTTTAAGATGGTCATTGAGAAAAATTATGGGGACCCCAGGGTCTATGCCAACTATTACAAAGCCCAAGCCAGATATAGCCTCCCGGGTTTCACAAAACTCCTGTGATGTATGGGGCAGGCATAGGAGGGATATTCCGCAGTCTCGTTTGAAAATCCATTCCTCTTTTAAGAAGGGGCTTTGTGCTGATTAAACCCCATGCCAAAACAGCCACCCAAAATATAGCCGAGGATGTGAGTCACGTCTCATGTGCAGTTATGGAGAAAATTAACCCCTCCAATAAGCAGGAGGGCTCTGGACTTAACTACATACAGAGAAGAAGAGAGGCTAAGAGAAAGGCACCACAAACATGACAGGTGGGGCCCCCTCGAGCCCATAAAAGAAAGGATCTGTGGAAGGGGCCCTACCAGAAGTGGAGGAAGGCTGTGCGAAAGAGAAGACATGCTAGCAAGAGCAAGGGTGATATCTTTTAATTTACATGTCTTTTATTCACTGTGGATCTGAGGACTGAACCAAATCTGAACTAGACCTGTTTCAACTATCCCCCCCCCACACACACACACAAAGCAGCATAGAGAAGAGCATGTACATAGAAATCCCCCCTCTCTCCACCGTGGGTGAGATGGTCCCTCTTGATTTTTTCATAGCTGGAAATGGTATAGACTATTTAGATTTGAACAACATATTACTCTACCTTTCCTGCAAGATTGTCAAGGGAAACGGCGCCAACCTGAATGCAGACACTGAGGTGGGCTTAGTGAACTACCTGGTGGTCTCCATTTTCAGTCAACTGGATGTCACGCTGGGGGATCACCTCATTAGTCAGAGAAATAACTGTTACTCTTACAGGGGCTTCATAAAATCTGTGTTCAATTATGGTGGAGATGCCCTTGCCACACAACTTTCTGCAGGCCTGTTTTACAAAGATGCAGCTGGACAATATGAATCGACAGATTTGGAGAAGGGTAATGAGGGGTTTAAGAAGAGGGCACATCTAACCAGAGAGAGCAGAAAGGTTGAGTTGCTGGGTCCCCTCCACAGTGACCTGTTTTTTCAAGAAAAACTATTATTAAGCAGATGGACATTAAAATAAATCTCACTCAGAGCAAAGGGTCTTTCTGCTTCATGAGTAATGAGCCTGCCAGGCGGTACAAGCTTTAGCTTCTAAACATCCAGGGATGGGCAAACACGGTTCGCAAGTTCAGAGTTCAGCCTGAACACGGCCTGTTCGGATGACCAAACACGAACATGAATGTGAACATACTGAACGAACCGAACACTGAACGGCGAAATGGCCGAACAGTTCGGTCAGTTCAGATCACATTCGGGTGGCAAAAAAAGGTTCACTGGAAGGTCAAACATGACAGGGAGGTGTAGTCAGTCACTGAGGAGCAGACTTCCAGGCATTGAGGAGCAGATTTCCAGCAGACTTCCAGACTTCCAGATAGATAGATAGATAGATAGATAGTAGAGAGTTGTAGGAGTTAGCTTAGTGATAGAGATAGCGTTAGTGATTTAGTTTTAGTGTTTGTAGGAGTAGGTCTGTGTACTTATTAGATAATCCATTTAGTTCATAGCATTTAGAATAGTTAATAGCAGTTAGATTTAGTGTAGATAGATAGATATAATATTAGATATTAAAAAAAACATATAAAAACAAAAAACCCAAAAGAAAACCATATAAAACCCAATAAAAAACCAAAAAAACATATCAAAAACAAAAAAACCACACACATAACAACATTTCCCAAACGGCCGAACCAAACAGCCAAACAGCCTAACCGAACAGCCGAACAGAAGAGCCGAACCCGAACTCGGAGAACTAGCCGAACGGACGAACCGAACGCAGCCGAACCGAACGCAGCCGAACCGAACGGACGAAACAAATGCAGCTGAACCGAACGGCCGAACCCGAACCGCGATCTGTTCGCCCATCCCTTTAAACGTCTCACTTTTTGTGAAAAAAGTACGAGTGGCACTAGGAGTTCACCTAGGACATGCCAAGGCCCTGCTTACCTCCAATGCTAAATACCCAGTGGATCGGGTGGGAATGAAAGTGTTTGGCATTCCTGCCAGCAGCTGGGTCAGTAATCAAGAGAATCTGTTTCTTGGACACATCCCCAAGCTGCTGGTCTTGGGCTTGCTGGACAATGATTCTTTTAGTGGAAATTATGCTAAGAACCCCTTCCATTAAAAAAATTATGATATTAATTTTGTGGCGCTCTATGTGGATGGAGAGCAGATCCCAGCCAAGCCATTGCAACCAGACTTTGTAGGAGGAAACTGTATCAGAGAATACATTAATCTGGTACAAACTGCTGGAAAACACACGAAAGACCGTGTGTTGCTCATCAACCATGAGGAGTTTGCACAGGGCTACATGCTGTTTGCCTTGGATCTGTCTCCTGAGCAGTAAGGCAGCGACTATTACTCGCTGATTAAAAATGGAAACCAGAGGGCAGAAATATGCTTTACTACTGCCTTACTCATCACCATCAACATGATCGTTTATGCTGTTTTTGACAATGTGATAGAGATAAATCAAAGGAGAAATGTACTGTTTGACTATATGTAACATAGACACCATACAGCTATGGTTTACATGTTTTATCATCAGACCCTTACACGAGAAAGATTTTCTTGGATGTGTTTCCGAGAAACTGGCTCCCGAAGGGGAGATTGCCTCAAGGCCTGTAGGTCTACTGGTCAACACACACACACATATCCTGTGTGGAGAATGCTGACTCACAATCTACCTGACAGAACACAACCAGGGTGAAGTTTTTTTACTCTTATGGACAACCCCCGGCAGTGTTTTGTTTCCTAGAAGCATTTTAAATTTTTTGAACAAAAATGACTGTAGGAACATATTTCAGCTCAAACAATTACAATACCAAGCTTGGTAGCTTGCAGCTATCACTGTGTGTTTTTTCTACATCGAATCAAAGGTTTATCTTTTGAACAAATTTTAGAATTGTATTCTGATTATTTAGCAGAAAATGATCGAATGGTGATGCAATTTGTAAAAAATTAAAAGTACTGCCACTTGGATAGGCCCCGGACTATGCCAAGCACTGGGCAACATGCCCAGACTTGTGTCTCCTGTACTGAATTTTAGAGCTATGTTTCTCAATAAAGTGCCCCCCCTTTTTGTGTGTGTGGGTGTTAAAAGGTAATGGACAGCCTGTGTCTTTTGTTCAACCCCCTTTTGAAGTAAAGACCAGGACACTGCGATTATTTTTTAAAAAGATTTCAAGGTTTATTTAAACTACACTTTACAAAAAGAAATTTCATGGTAAAAAAACACATCATATAGGGAGCCAGCTAAACAGTCCAGGCTTCCTTCTATAGGCATGAAGAGGGGATACAGGAGAGGAAGGCAAACTTGAGTTGGGTTCTGATTTCATGGAGTCCAGAAACTCTCTGTTAGAGACATTTCTTATTAGAGATTAAGGGACATTAACGTCGGCCATAACTCTCAGGAAAACATCCCATCCAGTGGGTGGTTTCTTGAGAGCGTGCTGATGAGTGTCCCCACGCACCAAGTCCAGCATGTTAGACCCTCTGATTGACTTGCCTTTGTATACAAATATACCATTGTCATTCCAGGAGGCTCATTTGGTATTCTGTTTTAATTTAGTCAGCAGAAGCTGTGTGTTGGCCTGGTTCTTCTTATTTACCCCTCTCAACACCTCCTGAGTGACAGTGTACAATTCTGGGGTGGGGGGGTCTCAGTCTGGGGACTAGTGGCTATATCTTCTAATGGGGGAAGCCTTAAAGTCAACCTTCCTTCACTAAAGTAAAATATTTTTGAAGGATAGAGACATACTGCTTAGCCTTCTTGTAGTCATCCAAGCTGGGCCTTTGCAGGATGGCTTTAATTTGCATAACTAGGGAACAGCTCGCCTCCTCCCTCCGCTCCTTCAAATCCCTCCTCAAGACCCACCTTTTCCATGCTGCCTTTCCCAATGCCCTCTAGTCTTTCCCCTTGCTCTTACTGTCGGCCCTCCTCTGCTGACTGCTGCTACCGACCACCTTGTAACCAAGCCAAGTACACGCACCTGAGACTTCGCATCCGCCTGAATGTTTGTTTGTCTTCTCCCATGTCTCTCCCGCTGTCCCCTCTCCTTGTCTCCCCCTCCTTGTCTTTTAGATTGTAAGCCACAGGTAGGGACCGCAGCTGATTATATGTTCTGTACAGCGCCAGGTTGTTACTGGCGCTTTATAAATGTTTAATAATAATAATAATAATAACAGCTAGCAGCAGATCTGATGCTTTCTTCAGATGGAGGAGGGACTCTTAATTGCTCTAGCTGGTGTGAAGGCACCAAATACATTTTTTCAGCATATTCCATCACTGACTGGTCAAAAGACCCATGATCAGAGGTAAGGCAATGCTAAGCAGAGGTCTTAGAAAGCCCCCTTCTGGTTCAGAAGCTGCCTCTTTCTTTTAAGAGATTTTTTATTAGAAAGGGTCTCTATTCTTATTTCTTTTCTTTTTTCAACACCCTTAGCTGCTTTGGGGTGAGGGGAATATTACCTTTTAAGGTATTTAAAGCAATTTCTGAGATGGTCACCACTAATTTGTCAGAAGCAGTGCAGAGAATAGCTTTTTGCCACAAAAGAGGTACTTTGACGAGGTGCTTTAGAAGGGAGAGGTTTCTCTTTACGCGATATGACATACTTGCGCTGAACCGCAGACAAATGGGTTATGACCAATAAGATCAGCGTCTTTTATTCCCAGCCTTTGATTTATTCAGTGTACATGACAGGCCAGTCAGGGGGGAAAACACACATTCTTATTCTGTACTCCTCAGGAGGAGAGGGATTTAAATCCACCACCAGATAACCATAAGGCTTTTTGGCTGCATCTTCAAATGCCTCTATGAAGAATTTGGCTTTGCCAGGGTACATTTGCCGGGCCAGAGTAGCAGTTTCTAATTTGTCCCTTGGATTTATAAAGTGAACCATAAATTTGCAGTTCAGTTTTATCATTCTAGACCACTTACCCAGGCAACGGATGTTCTGAACGATAAATATAGTCAAATTTCTGTGATGTGAATATTTTGTAAACGCTTTCTCAGTCTCACCATTTTCTGAAGCAGAGTCCATCAAATCATCCACCATAACCCAATTGATTTTGTCGGTAGGAAACAACACATCATCATTCAGAAATTCAGGCAAACCATCTACAAACTTAATAAAAGGATATTTACAATGCAGTTCTTTATACAAAGGCTGCCAGCAGCTATAGCACCATATGACATTCTCAGACACAGCAGACAATAAGCTATTTGCATGATCCAGAAGCTTTTTTATAAAGTAGGTTTTTCTGCAGTTGTTAGGACCTGTGAGACTAGCTGGGAAAGGGTGCTACCAGTGGGTGTCCATGACTAATACCCATAAGGCACACTACTGAAATCTTCTCTGCGCACCCTCTTATCATAAATGACTTTTTGCCTTTTTTAAGGAGTTTGGTGTGGATTTCAAAGTGCTCTCTGTTTCTCACTATCCAGGGGTGTTGAATCATGATTTCTTTAGGTTTCTCCACCCAGGGATGATAATTTTGTACAAGATCTTTTACTGTCTCAAAACTGAATTTTTTCACAGTTCACTGCGTTCAGCGTAATTCCCTTTGCTTTCATACACACTTTTCTACCGTAGAGCTTGAAGCCATACATTTTGGGGCCCCCTGACAAGTATTCTGTAATGTACTGATCTGGAAGGAGTTCGTGCATCAGCTCCCCTAAATAGTCACCAAGAGGGGTTCCCACACACCGTTCCTGCTCACAAAAATGATTGAGTCAGTGTCGTGGTACAGACACCACTCCTGCAGCCCATCTAGAAACTTGTACAGCACTAACTGAGCATGCACGGTGGTGAAGGTTGCTAAAAACACATTTGTGTTGCTGGAGATCACACAACGGTCTTTAGCATATTTCCAGCTGATGCTAGCTGCCTCTTCCCCAAAAAAGTCGCAGAAGGAGACAACATAGTGTGGGGGAAATACAAACTGAAAAAGATCATCAACATCCCTCACTATACTCAGCTGACCCAGATTTGTTCTTTCTGTGAATTTGTCCCAGATAGCGTTGAGATAGAACTTAGCAGTACTGCACTTGCAGAATTTACCTCAATATGATTTGGATGTAACCACACACCTTTTCTTTTATAATATTACTCAACATACTTGGCCTGCAGCTCTTTAGTGGTGCACCAGTGGGGATAGCCCGAGGCCTCCTGTTTTTTCCGAAGATGTATGTTAATATACTCCGAAAACAGCTTGTCAGACTTCTTTTCAAAGTGCCACACTTCAAAGGCTGATTTTAGATGAGCGGGTCTCCATCACATGGCCGCCTTTCATGCAGATTCTACCTAGCCTGTACCCCTTCTCTACAGCAACAGTCAGTTCAACAGGGCACCATGTCCCCTCAAGGGCTCTCTCCCTAGGGGTGTGCATGTCATTTTCATTATTACAATAGCGATAACAAAAATTTTCATTTTCATTTTTGCTATTACAAGAATGAAAACAACAAATAATGAAACTGAAAATGACATTTTGTTTCTGAAGTAATGGGAAAACACTTAAAAACATGTTTCTGGAAATAACATTTTGTTTCTCATTCAATTCTGATGAAACTTGGGGATATTATACCCAATGTGGAGGGCACTATGTGTACCACATTTTGAAAGGATTGGATAAAGGGTACCAATGTTAGAAGCAATTGAATGTTGTGATTTTATGAAAAGCTCCATACACATTCCTGGACACAACAACTTTTTCATTCATCTAATTTGCATGAATCCTGGGAATACTATGTCCATCCATAAGTTGAAAACCCCTGCCAAATTTCAGAACAATTGGATAAATCGTTCTGATGTTAAAAGCTATTAACTTGAAAATGCATTTCTGACTGGAACTTTTTTATGTTCCATCCTGTTTACATGACATTTGGCAGACATGTATCCCACCCATACCTTCTCTGTCATTTCTACCAAACTACAGGGATATTTTGTAAAGGATTCCAATTTTATAAGCAATTGAAGCTGTCCCCTTGAAGACCATTATTCAGATAAATAGCATCACATTCAGTGCCAGTCAGAACTCAGAAGCAGGCACCTGGCATGGCAGGGGGAGGGAGGCTGTAGGAGGAAGTATGGGGAGCAACCCAAAAGAATTACAGATACATTCACTGGCCAATTACTTCATGCTTCCAACTTTACAGGACCAATCGGTGGTAGCTTCGAGGCAGGCATAGGGGGAAGCCCTCAGGCAGGCATAGAAGCCTTAGACGAGACATAACTGCGACTTTGGGGATAGCATCCCAGCAATCATGAGACATAGTTTACACATCTAGGCTGGCCAATTATCATCTCAATCACATCCTGCCACACTGTGACAGGGGACATTAGAGAATCTCTATTGGCTCTTTCTTAAACAGATGCTTCCAACTTCTCAGTAACAAGTGGGGGAGAGACGTTGGGTTGGTCACAGAACATAATGAGGATATTTGGTTGACATTTCTGCTGGCCAACTGGCATCACAAAACAATCTTATACCACACTGACATGTAAAAGAATCCCTGGCATAGGCTCATTCTCTGTATGTGCTGTGCAGTCATATAAAATTGTAAGCCTTTATTATATCTTTCTGATATTTGGTATAGATGATCCTGAAAGTGCAATATAAAGCTCTGACAAATTTCTTGTACACTGGTAGGACTACAAAACTGTTGCATCCAGACATACATTTAGAAGTTAATTGCTTATACCACTGGGATAGTTTATCCAATCCTTCTGAAAGTTGGCATAGATAGTAACCATAAGAGGTGGGATAAAACTGACAATTTTCATCCACATTAGATGAGAGAAAAACGTGTTATAGCCATGAAATATATGCAGAGTTTTGCAAAATAACACTATTCAACTGCTTATAGGGGAAGCTTGCAGGGGAACACTCCAGTTGACCACCTACCTGCTTGTTGCTGCTGCAGGGGGGCTCTGGAGCTCTGCTCACCTCACCACCACCACCGCCGCTGCCGCCGCTGGGTCCCGTTGCTGGGGCCGCCGCCGCTTCTCAGCCCCGCCAGACACCTGCGGGGAGAAGATCAC
>QEPC01009844.1:223469-238171 GCA_003113815.1 Sphenodon punctatus | reverse complement strand
CGGGGGGTGGGGAGGTCGGGTACAGGGTGGGGGAGGGAAGGGTCACTGCTTACCTGCTCTCTGAGTCTCTTTCTGAATGGCAGGCAGGAGCAGCAGCAGCGCGGGAGTCTCTTTCGGGGGACATGAGGCAGGGAGGAAGCACGCATGCGTGCTGCTCTCCCTTCCTTTGTCCCCCGTCAAGCTATCTCGCCAGGGCTGTCAGCCTGACCGCCCTGGTGAGATCTTCCATTGTGCCCATTGAGCACAATGGAAGGCTGTAGCCCCTCCCTCCACAGCACGTCCCATACGTGCTGTGGACAGAGGAGCTCAGCCGCCCCAATCGCGGGCGGCTGATTTTTGAACCTTCTGGGACCCACTCTTCTGGAGTGGGTGCCAGAAGGGAAGTAAAGCTGCAGCAGCCTCTGCCTTGCCTTTGCTTAGAGCGGAGGCTGCTGAAGCGGCGCTGTGGTCAGTTTCAGTGTGAAACTGACCTGAAATTGACCACAGCGCTGCAGCAGCCTTGGCTCTGCAAAGGCAAGGCAGAGGCTGCTGCGGCCGGCGGGGAAGCGGCGGGGAGTTTTAAAAAAATTATTATTACTTTGAACGGGGACGCCTGTCGGGGCACTTGGGGGGTCAACGCCCCCAATGCCCCTGAAGGGGAGCCGCGCCTGCCCCATAAGTTTGAAGAGAGAAATAAAAATAGCCAAACCTCATATTTAAGCAAGTAATTGTATCGTTTCACCCCAACCATGCAAGGGAAAGGCCTCACAAGTCTAGGAAAGGTCTGCCTTAAGCAGAGACCATTAGTATTTAGACAGCATAGGATAAGTCCCAGATAAGGCCTCAGCCCCTTGTTAGTAGGTTAAAATAGGGACAGACATTACAAAAGACAGAGAAAATGAAACAGAAAAAAACCCAAATTTTAAACAAGTGCCAGTTACCTTTAGAATTAAAGTCCCATGCATCCAAGATTTAATGAAAAATAAACTATCCAGAAATCCAGCAAGCCAACATACAGCCTAATACAGAGAAAAGACAGCTTTGCATATGATAAAAGTATTTAAATTTCTCCAAAATCATAGATTTGTAAAGGGAAACAAACTATCAGACCCAAATATTTAAACAATACATTGCATGCATCCCTGCTAGGGATCTGCAAACAGAGCGCCGTTCTGTTGTTCGGTCGTTCAGTTCGGGAACCAAGTTCAGTTCGGTTGTTCGGTCCAGGGACGGAGTTCGGATTCGGTTGTTCGGTTTGGTGAAGTTCAGTTCAGTTCGGTCGTTCAGAAATCGGTATCAGTGTAGGTATTGCGTGGTCCCATGATCACGTCGGAAACCGGAAATTCGAGTGCGTGTGGAGCTTGTGAGGAGAGAGAGCATGTGTGGTGTGGCTGGCTGACTGGTTGGTTTTGTTTGGTGTGTTTTGGCTTTGTTCGACTGTGTGTGTTGGTCTGGCTGTGTTGGTTTGGCTGGTTGGTAGTTGGTGGTTGTGTTTTGTTTGGCTGTTTGTGTGGGACTTGGGGGGGGGAATGAAGAGGCGCCTTAATAGAAATTGGAAGAAGGTCAAGGTGGAGGAGGAAGAAGAGGTTGCTGGACCTTCTGTGGTGGTGGAGGTCGGCTCCTCATCAGAGGAGCAAGAGGGCACAGGAGGTGCTGCCAGGTTTGTAAACTTTATTTGTACTTTGAGGAAAAGAAGAATACTATCCTTTAGAGCGATCTCACTGGCATGCGGGTGGGTGAGTGGTGGGCAGTCAGGCACAAACAGTGGGCATCAGCGGGTGACAGCGGATGTCTGCCACAGAGAGAGAGGGTGTGGGGGACTCTTCCAGCAGTCAGGCATGAGCTGAAGGAAGCACTCACTCAAACACGTGCCAACCATCCCTAGCAAGGGTCTCCTGTTGCCATCCCTAGCACCCCAAGAAAGGCAGGATTTGCACATGCCAGCAAGGGTCTTTCCATTGCCATCCCTAGCACCCCAAGAAGGGCAGGATTTGCATGTGCTAAAAAGGGTTTCTCCATTGCCATCCCTAGCAACCCAAGAAGGGCAGGATTTGCACATGACAGCAAGGGTCTTTCCATTTGCCATCCCTAGCATCCCCTAGCACCCCAAGGAGGGAGGACTAGAGGCATCATCATAAATGCATGATATTATTTAGGTGTTGTAAATGTTTATGTGTTCCTGTTTCAGAGAGGGTGATGATGCCGCACCCAGTGCTGGTTCCCGGGCCCCCAGGACCCCATCAAGGTGGAGCTAGCCACTGCCAGAAAGCAGGCGCATGAGGTTAGATATATGGCACTGGTATGACAAGCTGAAAGGTGCAGGATATGTCAGCTGCACGGTAAGGCACGGGGACTGGAACAACAGGGAATGGATTGCCCTAGGACTTGTTAGGAAGTTCCCTGCAGAGAGAGATTGGCCACACACCCATTTGTGGAGACAGAATGCAGGCAGGGCTTGACAGGCCATTGGTCTGACACAGTATGGCAATTCTTATGTCCTATCTTTTTTATGTTCTTTAGATCTGCACCAAAAAAATAAAGCAGGGCTCACAGGGGACCACATAGGGGCTCATAGCCAACACTGAAAATGTGCACCAGCTGACGGTGGTGCAGCAGGACTCTAGCATGGAGGAGCAGCACCAGAAGAAGGGGGGAAAACACAGCAAAAGTGTCACCACCAGGACAGCACTTCCCCCTCCTCCAGAACCACTGAGGAGTCCCCCCAGAAGTTGGATGCTTCAAGGGCTTTTCGGACCCAAGTGGAGAAGCCAACCCAGGACTTTATGGACGGGCTATGGCTGCAAGCCCTGATGATGGAGAACCGGCTGGTGGAACAGTTCCAGGAGGTCGACGTGCGGGAACAGAAGGTGCAGGCCTAGTCCCAGTACATCTGCACCGAGATCGTTGACCTGGAACTCTACCACCAGTCGGTCTCCAGGTGGCAGGGGCCTCCAGAATGGGTACCAAATGCCAGAGCACATGATGCCCGCCCCTATGTCCCGTGCACCCCTTTTGCCTTTCCCCAAAAGAGTAGACACCTTAAGTTTCCTTTCTTTTTATATATATTAATGTTTGGTTTTGGTTTTATAATGTTATTGTTGAAAGTGTTAATAAAAGTTATATTTGTTGTTGCGAGCTTTGTTTTACCCCTCCAATCTTTTATCCCTCTGTGCTGAAGTTCTGGCAGGTGGCAGAATCTCATACACATTGTCAATCCCTACCAGTAGCACCACATGTAGCGTAGGTATTAACCCAAAGATGTCCTGCTCCCACTCCCACCATCCCCAGGGGTGTCCTGCTGCATAGCCCGCTCTTCCCACTGAACCCTCTCCACCAGGTCACCCTTCCAGTGGCAATAGAGCTGTGTCTGGAATGCCATGATGCCCTTGACCCTGGGGTCCAGCATTGTTGCCAGGACTTATTCCTCCCACCGCAGGAGCTCGACAAACCGTGCCTTCAACCCTGCCTTCAGCTGCCGCATCAGGTCAAGCACCTCATCGGCCAGCTTCCTGCCCTCAGGGCCACAATCCCGCCCCCGGGGAATCTCATCCAGTCTCCTGTGGAGACTCTAGACCAGAGGGGTCATCTGGCTGAGGGTGGCGGTGGAGCTGCTCACGGTCTCCGTCATGGCCAGGAACAGTCTGAGTACGACGATTGTGTGAGCCAAGATCTCTCATTCCACCCCATCGTACCCTGGAGGTGCCCCACTGTCCGTCACCAGTTGAGCCTGATGCTTGCTGATCGAGATGTCGCTCGAGCATCAGGAAGGTGGAGACATCCTGGACCAGCTGGTGCACTGGGGAGCCTTGCTTGGCCTGCTTTGCCCAGAGGAGCTCGCTGCCCTTCACACTCTGGTTAAAGAACCCCACCATCTTCCTCCCCCACTCAATCAGGGAGATAAGGGTGCCTGTCCCAATCCCCTTATCCTCCAAGCCCAGAGTATTCCTGACCACCAGGTGAAGGGTGTGTACAGTGCAAGGGATGCCAGTGAAGTCCCCATCATGGACTGCCTTTAGTATATTGGCCGCGTTGTCCATCACCACACACCCCTTGATGAAGGGCGCGCCTGGCATGACCCACTCCCTCACCATGGTGGTCAGGGCTGCCTCAATGTTCCTAGTGGTGTGTGGGCTGTCCATTACTTGTGCCTGAAGCAGGGCCCACTGGCAGTGGCAAATGCTGCCGCCGCTGGGTCCTGCCACCAGTGCTCCGTCACCTCCAGGTATGCATGCTGTGCATTTCTACTGGACCACAGGTCTGTGGTAAAGTGCATGGTGGCACCCCCAGCCCCAGCCAGCTTCTCCCTCACCCACTCCTTCAAAGTCCTGTACAGGTCTTGCACCACATTCCAACTAATGGTGGTGCGGGATGGTGGCTTAAACTGGGGGGGCCAGGAACCCAATCAGCTGCCTGAAGCCCATGTCCTTTACAATGGAGAAGGGCTGCCCGTCAAGTACAATCATTTCTCCCAACAGGTAGGCTTTCACTTCAAAGCCACGCCGCCCTCCATCTGCCGATGGCCTTGGCAGCAGCCCCCACCCCAGCTCCTCCATGGTGGACTGACACTGCTGGTGAGACTCCTGTTGCTGTTATCCCTCCCCCCCCAGAAGGAATACTGCTCCTGCTGTGAGAGGCAGCAGTTGGTGCAGGACGCTTGCCCGCTGAAGGAGCCTGGCAACTGGCCACTGCATTTGGGAACCTGCTGGTATCCACTGCACCTGCTTGCCCACATAGCAGCCGAGCGCTGTGGCATGACTTCAGGTGCCTTACCATGGCAGTTGCCCCAAGGCTGGTGAGCACCTGCCCATGCTTCACCACCTTATTGCACACAGTGTACTGCACCTCCCTGGGATCATCCACCCGCACCAGCTTAAAATGTGCCCAGACAAAGGATTTCCCCCCCCTCCTGCTTTCTGGCCTACCCTGGGTGATGCACTGCTGCCATCACTGCTGGGAGGGGCAGAATGTGGTGGTGACAACACAGATCTGGGAGGAGGGACAACCATCACCTCAGATCCAGACATCTCCTCTGTGGGACTAGTGTATTCTTCTGCCTCACTGTCCCCAATCACTGTGATGTCCCGTGAAGGGGAGTACTGGGTCCCTGAGGCTTGACTGTCCACCATGCTACTGCCACTCTCCTCCCTGTGCCCCCTAGAGCTGCTACTGCTGCTGCTTCTGCTACTCCTCTCCCTGTTGCCATGGCCTGGGTATCAGGCCCTGCCTCTAGCAGCCATGGTGGGATCCACCAGCCCTGGACTGCTGGGAATCACCTCGACAATGGGGACATTGGTGGCCCTGGAGGAACATCGGAAGCAGCACCTGCTCCTGAAGCCACAGCAGAGACAGTCTCAGCTTCATGTACTGCAGGCCTTCCAGTGCCCTGCGTGGCACTGGAGGATGCTGGCCGGAGGCACCACCGAACCACTTCCAGACTAGTGACACTGTTAGGAGACTCTGAACCCTGTCTCCCAAAAATCAGGCCTGTGAAGCTTGGAGCGTGGTGATGGGCTCTGGATGCTGCTTCTTCTGCTGCTGCATGGCCCCTACCACCACCCCTGACATGGCCCCTACCACCACCTCTGACACGTGCCCCATTGCGAGCCTTACAGGCAGCAGACCAGCCTCCCCTACTTCCCTTACTTCCCCTATATATATATATATAGGGGAAAAAGCAAACCTCTCCCACCACCAGCTCCTGAAGTAGAGATTTCTCAGATTTCTTTCAATGCAACTTTTGCAGATTATATTTTCAAATAATTCTGTTTTCTTCCCCTGTTTCATTTTCTCCCTTCCACTTTTAGGTTACATTGTATTTATTCCTAGTTTGCCTAGAGAGTGCTATCTAAAGTCCCAAGGCAGAAGGCACTTTTGAAAAAAGGAGGTTAAGTATAAGGAATATTGTAATAATAAGAATAGAAAACATGATAGTAATGATGATGCAGGAAATAACCAAGACCCACTATTGAAACAGAATGAAAAACTAAAGTGCCTTTCAATTTCCTGGAATAACTTTAAAAACGAAGAACATTTAAATAACATATGATATGCTCTTTTAATATCAGGACTCATGGCAAAAGGCCAAAGTAATAAAAACCAATGGTAAAGGTCAAATGTTTTAATTTTCAATTTACACCCATCTAGATTTAAACAGACTATGTATATGCTTGGTACATACCTGATGCAGTAGTGAGCATTGCACAGTAACATGAAAACATACAGCTACAGAGTCTGAGAAGAAAAAACAAGAGAGAATTGTGTCACAGGATTTTTATCGCATGTAAAAAGGGTTGAATTTTTTCATGGTAGAAAATGGCTTATTCCACAGCCCACTACTGTGTGAAGAAAAAAATACAAAAAAATCAAACAAAAAAACCTTATGTTATGGCTGTGACAGGGCAGAGTCTCTGCCGGCCACTTGCCCTTTAACAGAGCCAGTACCTGCCAGGTGACGGGGCTAGTGGAACTGCAGGGGATAGTCAGCGAGAGTGAGAGTGGGTGTGTGGCAGGAGCCAGTCCAGGAGATTACAAAGGCTGAGCCAGAGCTCAGTGGGGGAGACTGGAAAGAAAGCAGTAGGGATGTGCGAATGTGGTTCGAAAGTTCAGGGTTCAGCCTGAACCCAGCCAGTTCAGATGACCGAACAGAACGGTCGAACAGAATTCCAACCCCCCCAAGCAATTTGGCTGCATTCGGGTGTGTTTGGATGAGTTTGGGTGGGAAAAAATCTGGCTGGCAGGCCTGGGGGGCGGGGGTCAGTTGAGGAGGGGTGGAGAAGCTTGGACTAGCAGCCAGCCTGCCCAATCACCATCCCTCTTTCTTTCCTCAGACCACTGGCTTGGCAGTCTACAATTGGCAACAGGCTAGGCTGCACAGAGTCAATGGGACTTGTGGTAAGGCGGGTGCAGCAAGTAACAAAAGTAATTGCCCTCCCCCAATTCCATATCATTCTGAGCTAGCCACTGATCCTGTCAGCAGGGGCTTTCAGAACTTTCCCTCTCCCAACAGTTTGTGTTCCTCCCAATCCAATGCCAGCCTCCTCCTGTTTCATCCATTTTCACACTTTTACCTCCATAGTTTCATTTATTTAGATTAGATTAGATAGATGTTATACCCGGCATCAAGAAGCAGCCAATCCAGCCCCAGGTCCCACCATCAGGACTCTGGGGCCTATGTTACAGGTAGGGAGGGCTGTCCATTCACTTCACCCAGAAGCTGCCACTCTAGTCCCAGAACCCTCCATCAGGGTTCTGGGGCCGTCATTCCACTCACAGGGAGCTGTCATTCCACAGCATCAAGAAGCAGCGACTTCAGCCCCAGGACCCACCCTCAGGGTTCTGGGGCCTACCTTACAGGCAGTGAGGGCTGTCCATCCACGTGATCCAGAAGTTGCCACTCCAGACCTAGGACCCACCATGAGGGTTCTGGGGCCTACGTTACAGGCACGGAGGACTGTCGTTCCACTTCACCATCTGCCAATGCTCCACTGATGCCAGCCAGCCTATGTTCCAGGCAGGGAGTGCAATCCATCCACTTCATCCAGAAGCTGCCACTCTAGTCCCAGGACCCACCATCAGAGTTCTGGAGCCGTCATTCCACTCATGGGGAGCCATCATTCCACCGCATCAAGAAACAGCCAGCCAATCCAGCCCCAGAACCCACCATCAGGGTTCTGGGGCCTACGTTTCAGGAAGGGAGGGCTGTCGTTCCACTTCACTGTCTGTCAATGCTCCACCGATGCCAACCAGCCTACATTCCAGACAGGGAGGGCTGTCATTCGACCTCATCCAGAAGCTGCCACTCCAGTCCCAGGACCCACCATCAGGGTTCTGAGGCCTACATTCCAGACAGTGAGGGACCCACCATCAGGGTTCTGGGGCCGTCATTCCGCTCACAGGAAGCTATCATTCCACCGCATCAAGAAACAGCCAGCCACTCCAGCTCCAGGACCCACCATCAGGGTTCTGGGGCCTACGTTCCAGGCAGGGAGGGCTGTCGTTCCACTTCCCTGTCTGTCAATGCTCCACCGATGCCAGCCAGCCTACATTCCAGGCAGGGAGGGCTGTCATTCCACTTCATCCAGAAGCTGCCAGCCTGCCACTGGCCTACCATCAGGGTTCTGGGGCCTACATTCCAGAAAGGGAGGGCTGTCGTTCCACTTCACTGTCTGCCAATGCTCCACTGATGCCAGTCAGCCTATGTTCCAGACAGGGAGTGCTGTCCATCCACTCCAACCAGAAGCTGCCACTCTAGTCCCAGGACCCACCATCAGGGTTCTGGGGCCGTCATTCCACTCACAGGGAGCCATCATTCCACCTCATCAAGAAACAGCCAGCCAATCCAGCCCCAGGACCCACCATCAGGGTTTTGGGGCCTACGTTCCAGGCAGGGAGGACTGTCGTTCCACTTCACTGTCTGTCAATGCTCCACCAATGCCAGCCAGCCTACAGGCAGGGAGGGCTGTCATTCGACTTCATCCAGAAGCTGCCACTCCAGTCCCAGGACCCACCATCAGGGTTCTGGGGCCTACATTCCAGACAGCAAGGGACCCACCATCAGGGTTCTGTGGCCTACATTCCAGACAGAAGGGACCCACCATCAGGGTTCTGGGGGCGTCATTCTGCTCACAGGGACTTGTCATTCCACCGCATCAAGAAACAGCCAGCCACTCGAGCCCCAGGACCCACCATCAGGGTTCTGGGGCCTAAATTACAGGCAGGGAGGGCTGTCCATCCACAACATCCAGAAGCTGTTACTCTAGTCCCAAGACCCACCATCAGGGTTCTGGGGCCATTGTTCCACTCACGGGGAGCCATCATTCCACCACATCAAGAAACAGCCAGCCACTCCAACCCCAGGACCCACCATCAAGGTTCTGGGGCCTACATTTCAGGCAGGGAGGACTGTCCATCCCCGACATCCAGAAGCTGCCACTCCAGTCCCAGGACACACCGTCAGGGTTCTGGGGCCATCATTCCACTCACAGGAAGCTATAATTCCACCGCATCAAGAAACAGCCAGTCGCTCCAGCTCCAGGACCTACCATCAGGGTTCTGGGGCCTACGTTAAAGACAGGGAGGGCTGTCATTCCACTTCACTGTCTGCCAATGCTCCACGCCTGGCCAAGTAGGGGTGGCAGCCACCCAGCCCTGGCTGGGCCTCTGCTGCTGCTCCACCAATGCCAGCCATCCTGCAATGTCTGGCCAAGTAGGGGTGCCAGCTGCAGTTACTGTGCCCTGGCAATCCAATGTCTGCTGCTTGTACTTCACGTCAACCATTTGCTCCTCCCTCTTGTGGATGGGCATAGCTCGGATAAGTGCACCCACAGGTGGAGGCTGGGTGTCCATGAGATTCACCACTGGGCAAGGCTTACCCAATTTCCAGTAGAGCTTCTTGAGATCAGTTGAATACGATGCCAGCCTGCAATGCCCAGTAAAATAGGGATGACAGTCACCAAGCTCTTCCTGCTAATCCACTGATGCCTGGCAGTCTGCAATGCCCAGACAAGTAGGGGTGCCAGGCCAGCCACCAAGCCCCAAACCTTCCCGACCTCTACTGCTTCCACCTCTGGGTCTCAGACAGACAGCCATGGCACCACGGGCACCCCCAGGGGCCAAGCGCTGAGCCTGCCTGTCCAGGCAACCCTGGGTGCCAAGCCCCAAGCCTTCCTGGTCTCTGCTGCTGCTGTATCTGACAGCCTGCCATGCCGGCACGGCTCCCCTGGAGTACCCCAAGCTTCCAGGCAGGACCGAACTTTCTGAACATTCGGGGGGGGGGGTCCAAACTCCACAGGACCAAACCCACGAACCCAAACTAAGCTTTTAGTCTGAACTTCCGAACGTCTGAACATCCAAATGTCTGAACATCCGAACATTCAAACTCCAGTCTGTTCGCACATCCCTAGAAGGCAGTAGCTGAGTGGAAGCTCTGCCTAAAGAGAGAAGGCAGAAATAGTGTGCCTCAGGGTCTCCTGGGCTCCAGAAGGATTGGACCTGGCCTAGAAACCCCAACTAAACTATGAGTAACAGCCAGAGGATTGCTGCCTGGCTAGAGTTAGGGATCTGGATTGCCAGAGGGCTGATTACCTGCTATAGAAAGACTGCATGGTGGAGACTGAACTAGATGTACTGAGACTGTGAATGAGAATAAAGGACTGCAAACCGGACTGAATTCCCTATATGAGTGACTGCTGGCTGATTCCTGAAGACAAGCAGGTGGGTGGGACGGGACCGTAATCCTGCCGAGACTTGTCAGGCAACCCCGTTCCATATTAATGGCATATAATGGTCTTTAAATATTCCATGATATTGCATGAGAAAACATATTTATTAAAGCACAAAGTGGCCTTGTTGCATTCAAAGGCTGCAATCCTCAAATCACTTACAATGAGATTACTCCGTACCAAGGCCAGAAAACTAGTTTTCTTATTGTACAAAAAATGTTTTCAAATACTAGACTTCCCTGCAGTCAATTCTAAATTCCAGGTATGTCCATCTTTCAAAGATGCTTATTTTCCCCCATCAGTGAATTTCAAATTAAATAAATGAAAGTTGAAACAAATGACAAATGTGTCCAGTCTTTGCTGCAGCTGGTATTTTTTTGGTTGAACACATTTTAAAGAAAGGTCCCATCAAGTAGGGGTCATACCTCTCCTTTAAAAGAGAACATATATGAAAAATACATGGTACAGGGCTACACTGGAAGCAATGCAGCCCTGCAACATTTATTTTTGATTTTTCACCCTACCATTAAGTGTTTCATCATTTACGGTAAGTAAAGTAGTCCAGAAGTCATGTAGGGCATCAGTAAAAAAAATAAATTTGCTGTAATTTTAGGTGGTAAAAATATGTATTATCTACAGCTGCCAATCAGTTAAAACTTTTGATTAGCTGTAGTGCTTTTTTAACCAATAAGTTAACAATTAAGCAATTGAGTACTAATATACCATGGGGTCTTTATACAACATCTTTATACAACACAGTTATTATTTTTGTTGTTCTTGCCAATTATTTTAATTTTAAATATTAATGTTTTTATTTCTGATTTTGTAAATTGCATTTTTTGTCATTTAAAAATTGTATTCAAAACCAGTTTTTAAAATAGTAAAATCTTGTTATGGATTATTGTCATCTTTGAGCAATGTATTAAGCTAGACAAAAAAAAAACGGATTAATGCTTTCATCCCCAGTATTTACACAGTTCTTCTAGAAATGAAGAGTTTTGTAAACTACATGGCATTGGGAAATTTAACAGAAGTCATGAAATCTGTGATTATTGGGGGGGGGGGAATACAACCTTACCTATAAAATGTACCTGAGGCAGTTCTAAGTAGAATTCCATTATTGCTCATTCTACTTTCCGCCATAAATTGTGGGCCTGATTGTCATACCAGGGCTCCATTTTTGCCCCCATCATCCATTCACCCTCTTCTGTAGCAATCCTTTGGGGGTGCAAAACTGCACCCTCAGTAAAATGTGGACTTGCATAGTCACTTTTTACAATAGTGCCATATAGCAGAAAAGTCCAGTACATATAACGATGATGAAGCTCAAAGAATGTTTGCAGGAACAAAAGACTATTTTATATCCATTAAAGGACCTTGTTTATTTAAAGCCATTTACACAGTTGGTTATCTTACATAGGTTATTTACACTGCTGATTAAATTGCTTGCAAAGGAGTAGGAGTTCCATACACAAGTAGCCTCAACAGAAATATTATACAGCCAGCAATTTGCCAGTTGTCTGTTGACAGAGACAGAGAGTAAGCCACTTACTACTGTTTTTATACAATGAATCATTTTTGTAAAAATGGAACCATCTAATGGAAATTCAAATGTATTGCTTTCCTGAATTCAGGCGGAAACCTAGGCACTTCATATAGTTTGTAAATAAGTCTCATTTGCCACAGTGTATCAGCTAACAAGCTATTTCAGTTTTACATGCAAATTTCATTTGAGGAATTTTATTTGAAAACAGGTAGTTTCATTTCATGTCCATAAACAAACACTTTAAATATATTTAGACATCTGTATATAATGTCATTTAAACAGTTTGTTCTGAGGCATAAATAGGCATCTCACTGTTTGAGTTACTGTTTCTCATTTAAGGAGAAAACATAAAAAATAATTGGAATAACTAGAGCCAGGAACAATGCTTATCCTGCATGTCAGCATCTTTTATTGTGTCTTAAAGTAAATGCCATAATTGTTGGGTTGTGGTACCTATAACTGGACTGGATTTTCTTTTTAACCCTTGTCAGTAATAGACCAAGAAGGTGATGAGTACTATGGGCAAAAGTCACCATGGCAGGTCCATGGAAACACCCACAGTAGATCTGCAGAAGGGGAGAGGAGGGCAGGGAAGGTTTCATGTAATCTCCACCTCATAAGCAAATGCAGAAGGTATAATTGGAAGGGTCACAGGGTGGCTAATATGGTAGATGGGCTAGAAACTAAGATTATTAAAGCTATGGAATGGCTTCCATATTTAGGAAGTTAACCTAATTGTAAGAACAGTTGGGCAATGGAAAAGTTGCTGAGGGAAAATATTTATAACAATGGGTAGAAACAAATGAAACAGTAGCCTGTGTTAGCCTACATTAGCCCAGAAGTGACCTGCTTATCTGGTAGTTCACCACGAGATGTTTGCCCATTATAGGCTCGGGGTGGGCGAGCAGCTGCTATGGGACGTGTGGGCTGGCAGCAAGTGGTGACACAGTCTGGGCAAAGGCCGGGCTAATCTCGGCTAAAGGTCTCCCTCCCATCTATTCAGGCCCTGCCCATGCCTGCCATGAGGCGAGGTCAGAGGATTGGTCCCAGAGGCACGCCCTCACTCTAGCAACCAAACAACTGATGGGGAAGCCAGCGGAACACTGTCAATCAGCTCTTTGGTGCAAGCACCGATCTAAGGAGTGGTGGCTGCACTGGTCCTCCCCAGGATGACCCAGGGAGCCAGCTCACCACCATCTTGTTTGTTTTCACCCAATGTTTGAATTTTGCCCCAGTGTGGGGGGGAGGTGAGAGGTAGGGATGTGCGAACAGAACGCAGTTTGGATGTTCGGTCGTTCGGTCGTTCAGTTCGAACACTGAGTTTGGGTTCAGTTGTTCGGTTAGGAGGAGTTCGGTTTGACCGAACATTACTGAACATTCCAAATAGCAATATCGGTACCGATATCGATTTTTTTCGGTATCATTATCATTTGGCCCTGAAACCACCCCTGGTCTCTACCCCTGGTGCGAGGAAGTCTGCTCCTCAGCTGCCTCCCCCTTCCAGTCACATTTTTCCTGCCCAAATGGGCCTTCCAGTCACATTTTTTCTCACCCCGAACTCATTTGAACTCACCTGAACATGATCGAACTGTTCGGTCGTTTTCAAGTTTGGTTTGGATGTTCGGTTCAGAAGTTCGAACAGACCGAGTTCGATCCGAACTCCGAACATCCAAACAGCGCTCGCACATCCCTAGTGAGAGGGGAGTGGAATTCAACTTTGTGATCCTTGAGGATTCTTCCAGTGCTATGATTCTGTGAGAAGAAGCTAAAAAGATAAAGACTCTTCAGCTTAGCAAAGAGACAAGTGATGAAAGAGATTATAGAAGTTTATAAAATCATGAATTGTGTGAAGAAAGTGGATAATTATTTACCCTTATCTTGTTATACAAGAATTAGGGAACGGCCAGCAAAATTATCTGCCTGCAGCTTTAAAACAAACAAAAAAGGGGAGAATACCCTTTTTCACACAACATACAGTTAACCTGTGAAACTCATTGGCATGAGCTATTGTGAACACCATAACGTATCTGGATTCAAACATTTAAATGTTCAAGAAATATAGGTCCATCAATGGCTATTAGCCAACCTGGTTTGGGGACACAGCCATTGACTACTGAAACCTGGGAGAACAAGAGGTGAATCACTCTTATCCATCACACCTGCTTTTGTACATTTTCTCTGAAGTATCCAGTGCTGGTCTCTGTTTGCAACAGCACAAACAAGGCTAGATGGACCACTGGTCTGACACACTCTCCCTCCCCTACCCTTGAGTCTTCTGCTCCCCAAATGGTCTTTGTGCCTTCTCCAGTGCTACTCATTATTCCCTCCCTGACTACTAGGGATGTGCGAACAGAACGCGGTTCAGATGTTCAGCCGTTAAGTCGTTCGGTTCAAAAACTGAGTTCGGGTTTGGTTATTCGGTTCGGCGGAGTTCGGTTCAGCCAAACATAGCCCAACATTCAAAATAGCACTAGTGGTACTGATATAGATACCAATTTTTTTATGGTATCGGTATCATTTGGCCTTAAGACCACTCCTGGTCTCCACCCCTGGTGCCAGGAAGTCTGGTCCTCAGCTTCCTCCCCTTCCAGTCACTAGGGATGTGCGAATGCGGTTCAGTAGTTCGGAGTTCGGACGGAACTCGGTCTGTTCGGACAACCGAACCGAACTTCTGAACCGAACACAAACTGACTGAACCGAACTCTGACCGAACGTCATACCGACCCAACAGTTTGTTCGTGTTCAGCCACGTTCGGTTGAGTTTAGGCAGGAAAAATGTGACTGAAGGCCCAGGGAGAGGGAGGAAGCTGTGAAGCAGACTTCCTGGTACTGGGGGGGTGGAAAGGCTTGGAGTAGCAGCCAGTCTACCCAATCACCTTTCCTTTTCAACTGAACACTGGCTTCTCAGTCTGTGATTGGCCAGGGGCTAGGCTGCACAGAGCCAATCGGGCCTTGTG
>QEPC01009844.1:200582-221734 GCA_003113815.1 Sphenodon punctatus | reverse complement strand
CTTTGCTAAGCTAAACACAGGGCATGTGTGTATTACACACATGGATTCCCACCGGGAATCCTCCCGGTGCATTCAATGGCCAATCCGCCCCTGGCTGTATGAGAATATGGCACCTGCCAGCCTGAACCTCTGCACAGGGGGATAAAATATTTGAAAGTTCAAACAAAGCTCAAACAATAACAACAAATTTAACTTTTATTAACAACACAACAACAACACGAACAACAACATTATAAACACTAAACCAAACATTTTTAAACAGAAAGGAAACTTAACCACTGAACATGACTGAACCGAACATGACCGAACCAAAAACGACCAAACACGAACCTGCTGATCGAACCGAACAGGTGAACCAAACGTGCTGACCGAACAGAACAGAACCAAACGGCCGAACCCAAACATCAACCTGTTCGCCCATCCCTACCAGTCACATTTTTCCCACCCGAATGGGCCTTCCAGTCATATTTTTTCCTGCCCTGAATTTATCTAAACTCACCCGAACATGACCAAACCGTTTGGTCATTTTCGAGTTCGGTTCGGACGTTCGGTTTGGATGTTCAGTTTGGACGTCCAAAAAGGCCGAGTTCGTTCCGAACTCCAAACATCCAAACCACATTCACACATCCCTACTGAATACATACATTCTGTTTCCTTCCTTCAAATACTTCCTAAAACCCTACCTCTTCCGTCAGGCTTTCCCTAGCTCCAAGACTCCTCAAACTGCTCACAGATGCCCTCTCTACAGTCCTATATAATTCAGACCCCCACCCCCTTCTCTCCTGCAGCTTAGCACCTACACCTGCAACTTCTCAACTTCGTGAATGTATCTCTGCCTCTCCCCTATGTTCCTCTTCCCCTTGTCCCCCTCCCTTTTCTGTCCTAGACTGTAAGCTTCTCATGGCTAGGGCTGAAACTCTTGTTCTTCTCTCAATTCTCGATCTACTTTCCAGAGTTGTGTGTGACATGTCTGTCTGTCTCTCTCTTCTTCCATCTCCACCACTCATATCTGTGTCTCTGTGGGCACCCATGGCCCATCAATTCATTCAATGGGGGGGGGAATACAAAAAAAGAACTGCACATGCAAACAATGTCCACCAGCCTGTTTGTGCATGCGTAGCCATTTTCCAAAATGGCACCGACAGCATCGCCACCATTTTGGAAAAGGGCAGCCATTCTGCATGCACATCTGCAGACCAGCTGCCCTTTTCCAAAATGGTGGAGATGCTGCTGGTGTCATTTTGAAAAAGGGCTGCACATGTGCAGCATGTGCACATGCACAGTTCTTTTTTCTTTTTAAGCAAGATTCTCTTGAGACTCTCAAACCATTAGTGAGGCCCCAGGGAGATGCACAGAACATTTTGGGGGTTTCGAAAATCTTGTGAGATTTTCAAGAAACCTCAAAAAATGCTCTGCATATGCGCAAAATGGCTGCTAGGAGGCTGTGCATATGCACAATGGCCATAGCACACATGCAAAGAGCATTTTTTGAGGTTCTTGAGAATATCGCAAGATTCTCAAAAACCTTGGCAAGAACGCACAAGATGTCACCGAGGCTGTGAGAATCTCATGTGTTCTCATAAGAATGCTTTTGCATTCTCATTTCAGCCCTAATTGGGAGGAGGCCCCATGGGGGCCCCCAAATACATGGGGCTTGGTATGAACTCAAACAGTCTGCATTTGTTGGATTCAGCCCTCCTGCTAGGCCAGAGTAACATTGTTCTTCTGCCTACCTACATCCTTGAAGTAGCAGGGTGGTAAAAGGTAAGGTATGTGAGTGTCTAGCTGCTTGACTAGGAGGTTCCATTACATAGAAATTTGAGCAGGGCTTCCTTTAAGCCCTCAGGAAAACGCAGTGACTGAAATACGCCCTGGTAAGAAGAGTTCACCAGGGACAGGCCTATAAAAGGCAAGACAGCCCCTCCTGGTGAAATCTGTTTTGCTAGGTCTCCTCATGATGGCAGGGTGGGGAAGGGGGGGAACGGCTCTTGCTTCTAGTTCTGTGAAATCAAATTCCCTTTGCAAATCATTAAAATTCATCCATTTGTAAAGCCCAAAAAGTCTCAACCAGAGACAAGGGTATTAATGTTGCACTTTGCGACAGAATTGACTCATATCTAAAGAGTGCTTCTATCAGTGTGACTTGTTTGCTTTTATACATAGGGTAGCAACATTTCAGTTAGAGCCTATAGAAAAAAAAAAGATCTCATTTGTTGGCTGCCTGAGAAATACTTCATTTACTTTTTAATGAAGTTCATTACTTAAGACTTTACATGGAATTGGATTGCTGGGAGCTGGAACCTGACCCCACTTTGCCTCATCTTTCTTCACATATTTGCTTTTATCATGTCAGTTTTACTCAAGTGACACTGAAATATGGAAATTTTTCTGATCCTTTTTTTTTTTTTTTCTGGAAGGAGCTTATCAGTTGTAAGGCCTAGATTTTGAATATGGGCTTTGATGTTAACAGCCCCAGTGCCTTTCTTTCTTATTTGGGGCATTAAGTTCAATTACATATTCAAAGTATCTGTTCGGTGCTTTTGCTAGAATTTTCAATAATTAAAATAGCTAAGGTTTTTTGTTTTTTTTTAAGGTCTCTTTCATCGATGTTTCAGACATTTAAAAAATTTGATTCAGGACCAGTCCTAACTTTTTTTTGTCAAATTCAGCAATTTAATGTACAGCAGCAATTGGCATGGAATGTATCTCAGGCTAGTGCAGGTATTTGAAATGTCATGCTTCCAATAAGGCTATTCTCACACACAGCAATTAAAAGGGGTAAAACCAACAACAACAACAACAACAAAATCCCTGAATAACAATTTGTCACAAATGCATTTGTAATGTGTGAATGCTTCTGCCATATGGTAACTTCATGGTGACAGTTTCCAGGTGACCACATCCACAGATTTGCCACGTGGTAGAAGTGTCCATGTGCCATAAATAATTCATCGGTGAATTACCGCTTTACAACTTTAAACTGTGGTGTGCTTAAGTAACAGCAGCATACAAAACTGGCCCTGAATGGTTACGGTGTTCGGCTCCACTGCCCCTGGCCAAAGCTCCATAGCTGACAGGAGTTCTAGATTCCAAAGGAATAACTGAATAGGGGCAGCTAGAGCAGAAATTAGTTTGCTGACCTCAGTCTGTTTTATATAAACCCATGAACTTAGGAAAAAGAGAGGCAGGGGGCTGCAAGCTTGCCTCTGGAATTAGAGCTTACTCCTAAGGCAAGGGAGCTGAAAATCTAGTCTAGGTCTTGCACAGGGCTGCTGTGGGTCTGGCTGGCCAGGGAGGTGAAGCCAGATGACTAGCTGGTGCCAGGAGGCTGGAAGCCCATGGAGTGCATTCACCTCCACAAGGCAAGAACTCGCCTCAACCACTGATGGGCTTGAGGGTCTTGGGATAGGGTTTGCCTCAGGGACAGACTATACTTGTAATACAGCATTATTTGGGAGCATCTACTTACCAAATAAAGAAACACTGGCGAAAAAGACGCAGAGTGTGTGTCAGGACTGTTGGCCGTCATCCTGCAGGGACTCACAGAGCTTGACCTACTACAGTAGCCTCATTTTATCTATATTTATAACCCACTTCTACACAGCTGGTCTTAGAACTTGCAGGGCCCAGGACAAAGATAAAATGTGGGGCCCCTGGTGATCTGATCCCCTTCTTCATGGCCCCGCCCTCTCAGGGGCACCTTCTACAGGGACCTAGAGGTGGTCATTTTGGGGGTCCCACTGGGAGAGAGTGAGGGCCCCGTACTCATCCCTGGTAAAAACAGGAGCCACTGTGGGGCCCTCAGCAATAAAGAGCAGAGCCTGAGGCAGTCACCCTTTGGTAAGGCCATCCCTGCTGCTCTAATCCCAAGGGGTCAGTGCTGGTAACAACACATAAAAATTAGTATAAAATAGGGATAAAAGCCTAACATATATTTTTAAAATTTATTTAAACATTTTTTAGTCTCCCCCCATGCCTACGGCATCCCGGGGCAGCGTACAAAATATAAAAACAACAATTTTTGTTTTTTGAAACTATTAAAACATAATAATATAAACAGGGATGGGAAAATAAAATAAAAGGTAGGGAGACATTAAAACACTAACCCCCCCTCCCCCCCCCTCTTCCCCAAAGGCCTGGGCAAACAGGCAGGTTTTACAAGCCCGCTTGAATGTCAAAAGGCTCGGGACCAGGCGAGCTTCCTCCAGGAGGGAATTCCAAAGACTCGGCCCAGCCACCGAGAATGGCTTCTCCATTGTGGCCCCCTGCTTAACCCGGGAGACCTCCAAGAAGACACCCCAGGCAGACCGAAGGGGTACTTTTACATATAAAGTAAATATAAAATAATAAACAGACAATGTAAAAATAGCTTCCTACTATCCTATCCCTCAAGAACTTGTTTCCATCTAATGAGAACCTTACTTAATAGAAAGGTCTTACATTGGGTAAAAACAGATGTGCAGCCAGAAGGACAGTTCCCCAGCCTGCCCCAGGGTAGAAAATTGCAGGTGACAACAACCCAGGCTTTATCGGAGCACCAGACACGTGTGCCCACAGCCGAAGAACCGTCCCACTACCTGCACGGTCAGGGTTGGACGGGGAGTACAACAAATGTGTGGATGACCACCCCGACCATGCCCTGCTCCCCGTGCCAGCCCAGAGCAGTTATACCATGCAAGAACACACATACTAGCCTGCTGTGGCCCTTTTTAGCCTCAGCCTGGCCTGTGACCATGGAGATTGTCCGACGATCACAGCCTGGACTAGCCAGCAATACTTCCCAGGGCAATCCTGGGCCAACATGGTGCTGGCAGGGCCCAAGCCAAAGTGGGCCACAATGAGTCAAAGTCACGTCTGGGTTTGGGGGGGGGGGCGTTTACCCATTGCCTCTGGAAAATGGTCAGGCTTTGGTGAACCTTGACAGGAAGGGAGATAGAGAGTTGGTGAACAGTCACCAAGAAAATCTCTCAACGTGCCTTTGCTATACAAAATCAGCACAATGATTGAACCAGTAAAAGGACATTCTTGGTTTAAACATGACAGTGCTTTCAACAGGAAATATACTAAAAGCCAATAATGTGGAGAAAAAGTTGTCTTGTGATGGAACAGCTGTAAAATTGCTTACTGTATTTTGTTCTAGATTAGACTGAATAAAATCTTGTACTGATAAAGGACTACACTAAGAAATCCCATCTCCCTGAAAAAAACAAACATTAAGTCCAACATTGACATTTACTGACCAGTATAATGAAAAGCAAATTACAACAATCTTTCACCGTGATAGCTGTTGTGCTTTATGTAAAAACAACTGCATAAATGTGTTTAAACTGTTGGATTGAGAGGTAGGGGAAGGGGGCATTTTAACTGAACAATGACATATTAATGCAGATTAAAGAATGCACTTGGCCATTAAACATTTTAACAGGATCTTTGTGAGCTGTTCACTGAGTTCAGTTAACATGGTAAGAGCTGATTTTCTTTCCTTTAAAAGAAAAAAAAATCAAGGCAGATGGAAGATCCATGTGAGTCTGGACATATTCTCTTTCCTCTTAAACCTCTCCAAGCAAACTCAAAGCCCAGCCAGTTTGCTTCCAAATTCCCCTGTTGGGAAAATAAGATCTTTAAAAAAATACTGCATCTTGGTATTCTAGCCAGTTATTCTTTAAACTGAGAAAACATAATAAAACTTAATTTACATCTTTCTCAAAGATATAAAAGGAAGACAAGAATGGTGGAACAGTAAGTAAGCTTTAAAAAACAAAACAAGCAAAGGTGGCAGCTGAACAGCGGAAGTGTAGTGCTGGTATTAAATAGTCACCAGAGTCTGCAATGATTTGCTTCAGTTACTGTTGCTGGCAAATGTTTTGGGCTTGACATTTATTCTCTCACCCTTTTCCATGCCAAACCTTTTCAGTCTTTTCCAATCTCCTTTTATTTCTTCCGGACTACTGAAAATCACAATGCTCCTGACACTTATAGTTTTTAAAACTTTCAATATGAAAAGGAAATAAAGCTTTTTTTAAAACAACAATAACAACAGTTTCCATATAAGGAAGGGGAGGTACTGTTGGCTGCACACAGCAAAGTACCTTACCCTAGGCATTGAAGTCGCTCAGTGACGTACTGGCTCCAAATGTAATCAACAGCAAAATTCCCACTAACTTGAGGGGACAAGATTTTCAATAAGGAATTGCTCATGGAATAAGGTATTATTAAACTGGACGAAGGGAAGCCAGGAGTAAGCATGTTGAAATTGGAACTCTGAGTCCTCCATTCCAATTCTGGTCTCAGTGGGTGGCTTTGGCCAAGTCATTTCTCTTAGTCTAAGCTACCTTGCTGTAAAATAGGGTATAGATGACAGACCTTACAGTTAATGGAGAGTGGACTTGATGCAAGTGGAGTTTTGTTTTTTTCTGGGGCCAGGCGGATCTACAGATGGCCGATAGGTGATGCTTGTTTGAACCAGCAAAATTCCTATAAATACCTTGGATTGCACATCACAACTAATGGGAGCTGGAAGGAGCATATCGGGAGAGCTGAAGTGGTGGCTAGAGGTCTGACACAAGCAATTATGTGTTTTTTCTCTGGTACTGGAAGGCAAAATATAGAAGCAGCAGTGAAGGTTTTTGAGGCTAAGGTCGGGGCCTCTTTTTTGTATGGGGCGGAACTCTGGGCCCCATTAGTAGACAAAAAGTTAGATACAGTTCAGATGAATTTCCTCAGGCGGCTGACTAAATTGCCAAATGGATCCCCTGNGTGCAGCCTAGCCCTATGTCCCCCATGTCCAATCGCAGACTACGAAGCCAGTAGTCTGAGGAAAAAGGGATGGTGATTGAGCAGGCTGGCTGCTACTCCAAGCCTCTCCACTGCTGGTGCCAGGAAGTCTGCTCCTCAACTGCCCCACTCTCCCTGGGCCTTCCAGTCACGTTTTTGCTGCCCAAACTCATCCGAACACAGCCGAACGGTTTGGTCGTTTTCGAGTTCAGATCGAGTTCAGTTCGGTCAGTTCAGGGTCAGGTTCGGTCGTTTGGTTCAGTTGCCCGAACGGACCGAGTTCGGTCCAAACTCCGAACATCCTAAACGCATTCGCACATCCCTACTTTCCTCTACTTTCCATTGCAGAGTAAAGTAAACGCATCAGTAGTATATCCTGAAGCAGAGCCCTGCATGGACTTAAAACTCACTACTGGGCCCAGTCTGAGCCTGACTGCATTGCTATCACCCCAAATGATTTATTAATTTATTATTTTATTTATTTTATCACATTTCTATGCCACCCCCTCATGCTCACGCATCTCGGGGTGGCTCGCAATATCATAAAAACATTAAACAGTTGAAATGATAAAACATTAAAAACCCTAACAGAACAAAAGCACAAACCCCCTCCCCCCCAACCCTGTCCCCACCCTACCCCTACCCCTTTCCAAAAGCCTGACAGAACAGCCAGGTCTTACAACCCTGGCGAAGGAGGCTAAGGAAGATGACACTCAGATCCCCATTGGGAGGGCATTCTACAGTCTAGGGGCGACCACCAATAAAGCTTTATCATCGGTGGCCACACAATGTGTCTGGGGTACCTCCAAAACCACCACCCCAGATGACCATAGGGATCGATCCAAGACCTGGTGGGTGAGGCGATCTCATAGATAAGTGGGGCCCAGGCTGTATAAGTCTTTATAGGTGAACACTAGCACCATGAATCTGGCCCAGTCGACTATAAGCAGTCAGTGCAGCTCCCCAAGCACTGGTGTAATATGCTCACGTTGGTCAACTCCCCTAAGCAAGCGGGCCTCCGCATTCTGCGCCAGCTGCAGTCTCCAGACTAGGGCTGTAGCAGAAAGTCACAGCGGTAGCTATTTCCGCCGGAAACAGCGTTTCTGCAATTAGTGGTACAGCGTGGCACAGGCTTTCATTCTGCTAGTTTCATTCCACTACTTCCGCAGTTCCACTCATTTCATTCCGCTACTTCCACAGACTTCACAAATAGCAGAAACATGCCATTTTCGCTACTTCCGCCATTCCGCCAACACCACGAAATAGTGGAACAGCGGTTTTCCGACAGTTTCTGACAATTCCGCAATTTTTCTGATAGTTTCTGAATTTTCAGAATGCCGGCAGAATTAACAGAATGTCAGCAGAAAAGCCGCTGTGTGGCGCGAGCAATTACGAAATGGCGGGACGGAATCGTGACGTGGTAAAAGCTGCTGCCGCTTCAGCCCTACTCCAGACCATCATCTTGGGCAACCCCATGTAGAGTGGATTGCAATAGTCTAGCCTAGAGGTAATGAAGGCATGGATGAGGGTGACAAGGTCATAACTTGACACATAAGGCTGCAGTCGCCAGACAAGCAGTAATTGCCGGAAAGCACTCCTCACCACAGTTGCCACCTGGTGATCCATGTGAAGCTGTGGAATGAGGAGCACACCCAGGCTATGGACCTGGGAAACCAATCACGTACGGACCCCATCAATGATGGGGGACTCCATCACACCCAGGTCACACAGACTCCTACCCAACAACATCACCTCCGTCATGTCGGGATTCAACTTCAGATGGCTTACCCTCAACCAGTCCCCCACAGCTGCCAGACATCAGGTAAGCACTGAGATCACCAGGCCTGGGTCTGATGAAAATTAGAAGTAGAGTTGGTTGTCATCAGCATATTGATGACACCGCACTCCATCAAACCTTCTCAGAATCTCCCCCAGGGTTTGCATATATACATTGAACAGGAGGAGGGACAAAATACCCTGTGGGACTCCATACATGAAGTCTCTGGGGGAAGATATACAACCCCCCCAGGACCTACCCAGTGGGTTCTCCCAGCCAGGTAGGAATGGAACAAATTTAAAACAGTTCCTCCCACTCAGGCACGGTCCCGCAGGCTACTCACCAACTCCTCGTGCTCAACCAAAGCAAAGGCAGCAGAAGGATCTAATAAAATCAACAGGGTCTGCTGAGCCTGGTTCATAGCCCAGAAAAGGTCATCGACCAAGACCACAAGCGCAGTCTCAGTGCCATACCCCAGACAAAAGCCAGACTGCAAGCGATCCAGAAACCCGATACTGTGCAGATGCACCTGAAGTTGCTGAGCCACTGCCCGCTCAATAACCTTCCCTAAAAAGGGAAGGTTAGAGACTGTGTGATAACTGGCTAGGGAGTCAGCATCCAACAATGGCATCTTCAGCAGGGACCAGATCACTTCCTCCTTTAAACATTCCAGCACCTTGCCTTCCCTAAGGGAGCCATTGGCAACCCCAGTCAGCAATGGCCAGTCTGGCCTGAGTCTGAAGGACTTGTGCTTGGAGGGTTTCTGAACCAAGTCTGATGTCATCATTTGGGTCTTGTTAGGCTCAGTTCGGTATAAAGCACTCTTGAAGCACAATGTACCAAGGGGCTCAAAAGAGAGGAATAGAGCCCCACGCTTACGACTCTTTAAAATGTCATCATTGCTGGAGGCCTGACTCATGATTTTTGAACATTTGGAACTGATAGCCTGCGAGAGCCTACATAAGCTGTGCCGAAAGTGATCTGTGGATGTCATAGTTGAAAGACCATTGTAAATGGTCCAGATCTGGTAGCAGCAATCAACCATGCTACAACAAATCAGGGTTCCGTCTCAAGGAGAAGGAATGTAGGGGATGCCCATAATAGGTATAATAATTGCAGTCTGCAAAAGTGCTTTTGCAGTGACACCCTGCCTGCCCCCATAAATGGCAAAAGTGCCTGTGAGGATCAAGGCATCTATGGCTCAGCCACAATGAGAATGGGGCTAGAATGCAAGGCTGAAAAGAGGCAAGGCCAGTGGTGGCTGGTGAACTTTTAGGCTGGTGGGTCAGTGGGTGGGGCCAGCAGGGGCAGGGGCAGTATTAAAATTTCATACTTACATAATCAATGGAATAGAACACACAATTAATGAAAAAAACACATTGTATGCAGAACAAAAAGCTACACAATAGTGGTGGCATGCAATAGTGAGCAACATGCAAAAACTGCATGAAAAAATCAGATAGGAAAAAGCAGCACTTCCTGCTGTAAATCAGGTGCTAGAAAAAGAAGTGATTAGCTCAAGGCTTCAAGTGGACATTGTATGTATGTGTGATTTGTTTCACTTTTTAAAATTGCTGTTTTAAAAAGAAGAATTGACTCAGGAGAGAAAGCCTGACACACAGGGGAACCCTTGCATGTTCCCTGACTGGAAAATGCTTGTAGAGTGGGGGTCAAAGTTCAAAGGGATTAACATTTTTTTTCCCTTTCAAAACCTCTTTGTCAGAACCTTCCTACAGGGCCCTAGGGTCTGGGGTAGGGTTTGTTTGGGGGCCTGTTGGTGCACCCGTACCCGGGGGGTCCCAAGGAGGCACAGAGATGGCAACGTCTCAGAGGCGGCCCCGCCAGCACAATCCACTGTAGCAGCACCACTGAAGCCAGCAAGGGAAGCTTGTGCACCGCCACTGGCAACACAAATGGCGCCGGGCCCAGCGGCGCAACAAAGAGCGTTCTGCCTCACTGAGGTGCGTAATGCTCAACCCCCATAGCCACGCCCCCGCCCTCACCCCAGCCACAGCGCTCAGAGTGTCTGTGCCAGTGTTCCTTGCAGCTCACAGGGAATAAAGGGAGCACATAGACTCCCCACCTTTGCTGGTGATCAGTGCCCCGTGGTGACTGGCCTTGTCTGTTTTTAGGTCCCCTAACTGTAGATATAAACTGTAGATATAAGATTCGAGCCTCTGGAAGCAATGGGCCTGCATGGTCACTGAGGGTGAAGATGGAGATTTCACGATACTACTTTGGGTCACGGGTAAAGTTGGGGCTCTACCCGCACCTACTGGAGGCTGTTTCTCAATGAGTAGTTTGCGGTCCTCCACCGGGGGGGCCTGGCTACCCGGCGCTTGACCCCTAGAACCTCTCCTCGGTGGAATTGGGGGGCAAGTTTCCATGGGGGGGCAGCCATCCGAGGACAGGGGTCACCTGCACTTTGAGAGGCCAAAAAGGGACCTCCTTCTACCTTATGTATGGTTCTTCCATCCTGGGGAGCCCTTAGACACCTCTCTTGTACAGGAGGGAGAATCTGGTATGCATGGGCTATAATGACCGCCTGCTGTTCAAGATAATTCTTACGAGTCAAAATAAGATTTGGCAGCTCAGATGAAACGAAAATGACCAGGATCATTTTTCTATCCTCAGAGACAAATAGATGATCACATGAGACTATGTCTTTACTGGTGATCACTATTTTCCACAAAAGGGGTCTCATGTGTTCAGCGATGTCTAGGGGAGTACCCCACAGTGGGGCAGGTCAGCCACCTTTCGGAAAAATAGTGAAAATCAGGGCTTCCGGTAGAAGTCCAAATGCTTCGTTGATATCTGAATGGATCATAGGCAGTATGGTAGCATGATGCCCAAATCCCTGAGGTGGCTGAGTAGCACCATGTTGGTGGGCAGCAAGAGCAGGGGGGGAGGTCTAGCTTTATCGGGGCCATATCTCCACTTCAGGGAGCAGGGAGGGTACTCCCAATCCCCTCCCCTCCCTTGCCCCCGACCCTACCGCAACTACCTCCTGGAGCAACCCCTCCACCAAATCAACTTTAGACTGCATATGAGAGAGTTTGCAGAACATATACTGAACTGTCTCATCAGTAAGCATTATATGTTCAGTCAGGAACGTGGCCAGTCTTTCCCCCACCATTGGTGCCACCCCTCTGGGCCTAAAACTGATCTGGGTTCAAACCCTAATGTATTCCTGAGTGGAGAGGGGACCGTCCGTTCTCCCCGCTGAATAAAAGTGCCCATACCAGGTGGTAGAGCAGTCTTTGATCTGTCTCTTATACACATCTAGATGTGTATAAGAGACAGGCCCCGGCCTGACCAAAATCCTACCTCGGCCATGATGTGGCTGCACACGATGGGCAACAGTGCCAGCCAGTGCCACTCCAAGCCCCACCATGGAGCTTGCTGCATGGCAGGGCAGAAGAGGCCCAGGCACATGAACTACCATGCCTTGGGCAGCCTTATCTCATTCTGGGTAAGGCTGATATGAGACACAGCCTTGGCCTTTTTCTGAGGACACATCATGTAGCAGCCAGCTGCTCACTCTCTCATGCAGTGGGGGGAACATCTGGTGGCCACCAGTCACACAATGCACTGCATTGTATAGAACATCTGGTGGCCACCAGTCACACAATGCACTGCATTGTATAGTACAGCTTCCCAGAGTGGGTTAAGGCTGCCCACGGTGTGGTAGAATGCCCAAAACGTCTCATATGGCTACACCTCTAGAAGATGTGGGTTCTAATCTTTCCCATGTTGCTAGCCTGTTCTATTGGCTTCGGGAAGTCACTTTGTATTCCTATTTATCACTAGAGTGCTGTGAGGGTATATGCATTCAATATTGCAAAGAACTCGGGTACTACAGTAATGAAGGGTTAATGAAGACTGTCTCCCAAGCCCCTATTTCTAATGGAAAACATGCAATGTACACACAGATTTATTTTGTGTGTCTAACAAGAAACTCCCCAACTGCAGGAGTGGAGAACCTCAGGCCTGGGGCCACATGTAGCCCATGGCTAGTTTACACGTGGCCCCTTTCCAGCTCTTGAATTTGGCCCCTACATTCAGTTCCTGTTCCCAAGCACTGAAAAGCTGAGCTCATAGTAAAGGAGCAGAGTTGAGGGCACACACACAAGAATAGGGCCCAGTTCCATAGCAGAGATTCATGGTTGGGATCCTCCTGTTCCTGAATGCACTCCTTAAACACCCTGCCCCCAATTTCTGTGAAACCCTCGCAACTTAGGTTTTCCACCCCTGAACCAGTTAACCAGAAAGTCAGAGTGTAACAAAATAGGAGGGGAAAGCTCCTTTGAATAAATTACACACGACAAACCATTCAATTTGTTGGTCATTAACAATTACATTTCTTTTTTCTGTAAATGGTACATTTTTTCAAATAACACAGCATTTGGTACAACATTAATCTGTTCTCTGTGTGCTGAATAGACAAAGCACTTGTGTAATAAATACGAAGGGCATCAGATATCCTCAAAGACCTCCCTTCAGCTTTCAACAGTTCTATCTTTTAGGGGAGTTTAGTGGGTTAAAATGGTCATTTTCGTCCTCTTGGCATGAGAATACACAAAGAACAAGTCTCGGCCCATTGCCCATGATTATACAGTGGCATCAACAGAGAAGGATGTGGAAGCAGCAGCTTTTTGACATCAAACATGTCAGCATCAGAAGCTCAGAAGCAGCAGCATGAGCAGACTGAACTGCTGGCATGTCTTTCTTGGTGTGCCATAAAAAATCACTCCTTATTTTTCCCAGTTCCATAAGCTCCTATGGATTATTGCTACACACACAGGGGTTGCCTTTAAAAAGCTAACATATGCCAACAGTTATCAGACTGGTATTATAGATATCAGGTTGTTATTACTTCCTGATCTCCAACATTTTCTTGGTGTGAAATTCATCCTTGTGGGATGATTACAGGTTGGCCAATTTTTCCAGTACTATTGTGAATCTCTGAATTCTACGGGGTTTCTTAAAACTTAAAATTTGCAGGGTTATCACTAAAATGGTAACAATCTGAGCTCAAGTTTGTAGCTTGAGCAGCTACTTTCCTCTAGGGATGTACAAACAGAACGGGGTTCGGCTGTTCGGTCATTCGGTTTGAAAAGCAAGTTTGGGTTCGGTCATTCAGTTCAGAAACCGAGTTTGGGTTCAGTCGTTTGGTTCGGTTCGGTCGAATGTTCGGTGGAGTTTGGACCTGCCGCAAGGCTTGGGGTGCTCCAGGGACCCCCACAGGTGCACATGGTGTCAATGCAGGCCGTCAGAGTCCCAGCAGCAGCAGCAGCAGCAGAGACCAGGAAGGCTTGGTGCTTGGCACCCCGGGTTGCCTGGGCAGGCAGGCTCAGCGCTTGGCCCCTGGGGGTGCCCGTGGCAGCATTGCAGGTCATCAGAGACCCAGTGACAGCAGCAGCAGAGACTGGGAAGGCTTGGCGCTTGGCACCCCAGGTTGCCCGGGCATTGCAGGCTTGTCTCGTATTCAACACAACTAAAGAAACTCTACTACCAATTGGTCAAGCCTTGCCCGGGGCTGAAACATGTGGATACCCAGTAGCAGACATTGTATTGCCCGGCAGAAGAACCTTTGGCACAGACAGCATTGGCAGCAGCAGCGGACATTGGATTACCCGGGCACAGAACCCATGAACCAGCAGAGAAGGTAGCAGCAGTATTTGCCTGTGCGCAGCACCCATGAATCCAGGATGGTAGAATTTGCAAGGGAAGTGCTCCCATACAGCAGCAGACGGCAGCAGCAGGATTGCTTGGGCCGAGCACCTATGGACCAGCAGACAGCAGCAGCGGGATTACCAGGCCAGTGGTATGAGAGGCAGGCAGACTGGGGCAGGCTTAGAGCTTTGCCTACAGGGCAGCGTGGAATGTGCAGAAGGCAGGCAGACTGAGGCAGGCTTTGAGCTTTGCAACCTGGGTGGGCAGACAGGCAACATGGCATGAGAGGCAGTAGGAAAGGCAGGGCACTCAGATAGGCTGGCAAAGAGTCTGACTGCCAGTCAGATAGGCTTGCAAAGACATTTTTGTTATTGTCGATATTGATACCGATACCAATTTCAAAGATTTTATTTTCATTATCGATATCAGTATCGGTATCGTTTGCAGTTCTGATGAAACGGAGTTAATGCACTCTGAAAAAATTGTTCATTGTCAAATTATGATAATAAATGAAAGTTTAATAATGAAAAAATGTGAAAGTTTAGTTATGAATAAAAATGAATAAAAGTATGATTAAAAAATGAAGAAGAATTAAGTGCATATATTACATTTACGTTGATGTGGATAAAATATTAAATATTCCTCAAATTCTGAAACAATTTCCATGTTTTTGGCATTAAGTCTTGTTGCAATGTATGCAGTTGAATTTTTTTAACTGTAATTGTAATGAATTTGTATGTTTTTTGGAGTTTAAACTAGAGTCAAAATTATTTTGTGATTTTTTGAAGAGGAAAATTTTTAGTTTTAAAAACGGTTGTGCATTTAACGTTTTTTTAAACTGTAAAGTTTTTTGTTTTGGTAAATCTAAGTATGCTAACTCCTAGAACTATCTATCTATAGTAACTATCTAATATATATATATATATANACCATTGGTGCTGCCCCCTCTGGGCCTAAAACTGATCTGGGTTCAAACCCTAATGTATTCCTGAGTGGAGAGGGGACCATCCGTTCTCCCCGCTGAATAAAAGTGCCCATACCAGGTGGTAGAGCAGTCTTTGATAGCGGGGCTGGGGGGGGGGAGAACCATTTCCCCACCCCCCACTACTGGCCTACGGAGAAAAGAGTCCAACCGCCCCTGTATAAGTTGCCTTGGCGGAGTCATCTTCCCCTTATCATACTCCACCCCACCCTGGCTGGCTGTGGCCATCAGGCACCACTAAACGTGGAGATCCCAGCCCAGACCCCCAATTCCCCCTCTCAAAAAGGGTCCGGCTCCTGCTCCGAATTGCGCCGAAAGGGAGCGCAAAAGGGCACGGCCTTGTGCGCGCAGCCCTTCGGCGCACTGCCCCGGCACACGCCCCCAGCGCTGCCGAAGGCTGCTTGAGTATTTATCTGTTCCAGGTGCTGCTGTCGCCTCGCTCTCGTCCCGCTTGGCTGTCAGGTAAGTGTAGAGGTTAGGGCCGTGCCGGGAGGGGGGGCAACCCACACCAAATCTCGGTCCTTGCTGCTTCTCTGCCGCTGAAGGCTGCTTGAGTTTTTATCTGTTCCAGGTGCTGCTGTCGCCTCGCTCTCGTCCCGCTCGGCTGTCAGGTAAGTGTAGAGGTTAGGGCCGTGCCGGGAGTGGGGGGGCAACCCGCACCAAACCCCACTCCTTGCTGCTCATCCCCAGCCCAGACAGGGCATAGGCCAGATGTGTGCCTGTTACTGCCCCAGGGCAGGTGGTTGGCTGGCTCAGGATGAGTCCTCCCAAAGATCATGGACACTCATTCCAGGCCCAGGACTGCCCACACTGGCCAATGTAGGTCAGTGTGCCATCCCTGCCATAGAGCCAGGGTCAACATAGCCATGTGTCATGGCTGGTCACCATGGCTGCCCATCATGGTGGAGGGCAGGGCACTGGGATCAGGGTGGGGGCAGTGCCACCCGCCCGCATTTTTGCTGTGTTCTCCTGACCTACCCCAGGTGGGGGGCAGTTCTTCAGCTGCCAGAGGTATCAGACACATCTCTGCCATGCTGCCTGCTGGTCCAGGGAGTGGCGGCCATGCTTTTCCACCCCAGGTCAGGCCAGGGAGCCACCTCATTGCACACATATGTTTCATCCAGAGACCTGAAATGATATGAAATTTCAGTTGGGATTGCGACCCATTCTCAGATGATGTGACCCCACTTGGGGTCACAATCCATATTTTGGCAACTTCTGTCAGAGAGGCAAAAGCTTACTGTTGAAGCCATATTTTCTTGCTGGACACACAGGGTGCAGCCAGATGAACTATTGTGGCCTGATCTCTTTGCATCCTCATGGTGAGCAATTGCCACTGCCACACTGTAGGGCCAGAGTAGGGAGCCAGGTAGACAGTTGTGAGGAAGCCAGGCAGGCCAGCTGCTGTTGGAGCCACTGGTACTGCCATGGCTGGGGCAGACTGCAGCACTGGCCACATGAGCAGGCTCCCAGCCCTGCCCTGCCTCCCTGCCTGACCGAGATCCCTCCCCACATGACGTGGCCGTGCGTGATGGGCAACAGTGCCCACCACTCAAGGCCCCACAGTGATGGTGGTGACGCAAACACAGCCCAGGCACACGAGTTGCCATTCCTTGGGCAGTCTTACCCCATGTTGGGTAAGGTTGCTCTGTAATGTGTCATGTAGTAGCCAGCTGCTGCCCCCCCCCCTGCCCTGTCCCAGAGTGTGTGTATGGGGGGGTGGAGAGACATCTAGCAGGTGTCAGCCACAGGCTACCAAGGAGTGGTAGCCTCCCCGCTCTGTTTCATGTGGCTTCACTCACTGTCAGAAGACGCTATTACCACCATTCACACAGAAATCCCTTCCAGTTTGTTTTTATTTGCTAACAGATTTCCTTCCCTCTTCCTGACTTATTGCCTTAGCCCTCATCTTGCAAATTTTTCTACGGGAGCAGACCCGTGCAGAACCCCAATGAAGTCCATGAGGTGTCTGGCAGTTATTGCGAATAACAACTCAAGAAGAATAACTATCCGGATCAAGGCCTTTTGTAACAATTTGATTAAACCATTTAGTTAAGATTAATGTTAAAATTAATTACACTATTGTGTATATCCACATCTATTCAGCTGTTAACAAACATCAATATATAGGCTTTTAATTACAGAGTGGTATTTAACATGCAATGCAATAACTACTTCCTTAAATATAAGTAGAAGGAGCTAGTTTCAAACACATATTTAGGCTGCAGTACTTAAATTGCTTATGTTGGAGTAGTCCCATATAGAAGCTTGGGGCCCAGTCTGGGTTTGACAGGATCTGAATGGTCCTGTCAGTCCCAGATTGGGTCAAGCGTGCTTTCTGCCTGAGCCCTCAAGTTTGAGGCAGCCCAGGTTGCCCATCCAAGGGAGGCCGCACACGTATGAAGTGCCATGACATTATTCAGAGATTGATACAAAGTAATTCTACCTGCCCCAGATCCCTGCCTTCCTTTACCTTCATTGAGGTGGTGGACCAATTAGGTTGGTCTGCCGCTGGAGAATAATGGAGCAAATTAGATTAAGAACATAAGAAATAACATACTTGGTCCGACCAATGGTCCATCAAGCCCAGCATACTGTCTCCAACGGTGGCCAAACTCAGTTGCTTTTGTGAAGTACCCAGTTTCTAGAACTGTCTGGGATATATACCCAGTGATCTTGAAGGCTGCTCTTTCACTGGCCTGGTCAATGGTCAATTCCATGCCAAACGACATACTACCCATGGCCATCAACACAGTTGCACTCAGACGTCCACTCCCACCACTGCAACAGGACAGGCCCTTCTGGTAAAAGAGAGAACTGAGGTGGTTCAAGCGGGAGGCAGGTAGTTAGAGTGAAGGATGGTGTTTGACTCATGCTGAAGTCAACCACTTGTGCCATAGATCAGCTCTGAAGAACTATGGAATGGCTAAAGTGTCAACGAGGGAAGTGCTCCTCTCTGCTGCAAAGTCTCATCCAACAGAGCTGTTCCAGGTGGTGAACAGTCTGGTGAATTTGGGCTGCTTCTGTCCAGAGGTTGAACCATTTATTACCTGCTCTGATGAATTTGCCACCCACTTTGCAGTAAAAATACCTCACATTCACCAAGACGTGGGGGCTGCTGTTTGGATGACAGAGTCAGAGTTTGGGGTTGTAGAGGCTCAGTCTTGTCCTACTTATCTGGATCAGTTTCAACTGCTGTCACGGGTTCTATGTTTGGAGGAGGCCTTAGTTTGGTCTGCCTCCAGTTTGTGGTGCTCCAAGGTGCATTCACAATTGTTGAACCTGTGGCTGTCTCCTGAGATGGTGGTAGGGTTACCAGCTATGGGGAGGGCCAGAATAATATTGAAACAATTGAAAGATCAAGCTGTCCAACAGGATTTAGGGGCCATGCAGGTGGTGCGTTGTGATCCGATGTACCAAGCCATTAAGAATAACTCCCTGTGCGTGCCCTATCTGATGGAGTTGACTGACCCTAAGTTGAGGAGGGCACTGACTCTGCTTAAGTTTGAACGTATCCCCACTAGGGTATTGGAAGGCAGGCATAGGGGGATCCCATATAAAGAGTGGATTTGTTGTTGTAACCTGAGGCTGGTCGAAGATCTCCCTCACGTTCTGTTTGTCTGCCCTTTAACTTCTTATTGGCGGGAATTATATTTGTCCCCCTGGATTCGTGACCGCCTTTTTCTCCCCCCGGCACAGCTTTTACAATTATGCTCGAAGTTAAATACTCTTCCGGGACTGATTAACCTGGCAAAGTGGGCATACCAGTTGGAGCGACGTTAATTTATTAGCTCGCGTCCTTAATTTGTTTATTAATAGCGTGGTACTCCCCTGATTGTTATAGGAGGGGTATAGTACCTTGTAATTGTTTTATTGGATTTGTACGTATTTTATGTTTATGGCTCTCTTTATAGGTGTTTCTGGTCATATGTAATCTATTGATTTTAATCGTTGGAGCCTGATTTTATGGACACTGTATTTTAATCAGTTGTAATGGGTTAGGAGCCTAACAACTTTTGTTAATAAATTACTAAATTACTAAATATATATATATTAAAAAAAAACTGCTGTCACCCACCAATGCAGAGGATGTACTTGGGGTTGTGTGGGAACCAGTTGTAAATTAGATCCATGCCTATTATTGTTGGTGAAAGGCAACTGGGAGATATTGGGGTTTTTGCTCCCTGGATTTGTCAACACCTTTCCGCAGGAGAGCAGGGTACCAGCCACCCTTAAAATAGCAATTGTCTGGCCCCTGCTCAAAAAAACATTGATTGATACTAACTCCCTGGCCCTTTATCATCCCTAAGACTGAAACAAGAATCTAAATTGATTCTCACAAGATATTTCATAAGATTTCAGCTGGGGATCGAGATCTCACTGAGATCTCGACCCCAGTGAAAAATCTCATGAGATACCTTTTTCTTTTCTTTTTTTAAAGAGAGAATGAAAGTAAAAATGAAGGTAAAGAGGGAGAGCCCCTTTCACTCCCCTAGCTGTCTCTCTAAGTCTGCTCCAGCCGCTGGGTCACACTGCTAGGTCTGTCCCCACTCAGCTTTTCTGCAGGGGAAGGTGAGAAGCCTTCAAGGAGGAGGCAAAAAAATAATTTTTAAAAAATCACTGTGTATGCTCAAAATGGCCACTGAGGCTGAACTTCTGGGCATGTGCAGACTGGCTGCCCTTTTCCAATATAGTGCCAATGCTGCTGGCCCCGTTTTGGGAAAAGGCTGCACATGCTCAGAACAGGCCTGGTGGCCATTTTGAGCATGATCAGTGATATTTATTATTATTATTATTATTATTATTATTATTATTATTCCTCCTCCTTGGAGGCTTTCACCTTTCCCCCACAGCGAAGCTGAGCAGGGAGAGATCCAGCAGTGAAACCTAGCAGCTGGAGCAGTCTCCCCAGTGTCAGAGAGGCAGACAACGCCCCCCTCCTTTTTTTGCAAGTGCGGGGGCAGGGCTGTTCTAGAGATTCTTAGTCTTTCTCTGCAAGAATCCAGGCAATTGTCTGCTCATTCTTGTTTGCAAGAAAAAGCCAAGAACCCTGATTCTCATTGAAAAAAGCAAGAATATCAAGTTTGAGTTTCAACCCTAATAATCCCATCTCTATCCTCCACTTTTGTGGGAAGGTTATTGAATGGGTGGTCACCCGGGAGCCTCAAGTGCATCTCAGCACTATCAGATTCCTGGGCCCAGGTCAATCAGTAGTATATCCACTTTCATCCTGAGTATAGTACTGAGACTGTGCTTTTGACCTTGGTTGGTTATCTATGCCTAGAGATAGACAGGGAAAATTCTACCCTGCTGATCTTGCTAGACCTTTTGTTGGCCTTTGATCTGATTGATAAGAGGTGTTAATGACACAACTGTAATGACTCTTGCATGATTCCATTCATTCCTGTCAGGGAGGTCCAAGCAAGTGCTTATGGGTGATTGCTCCTTGTACCAGCACTCCCTCCCCTGTGGGGTTCTTCAGGGTTCCATCATGTCTCTGTCCGAGATCATGGGTATTTTCAGACATTAAGAGATCACAGTGAACCACGGTGAATACCCACCTGTGGTCACTGTGTCTCGAACGTCTGTTTGGCAGCCGCCAGATGTTCGCCACGGTCAATACCCGCATGGGGTCAATTTGAACCATGCTTCCCGGACTAGCCAGGGGAATGTCCCAGGAAGCGTGGTCAAAAAGATCCCCAGCGGGGACCAAAAAAAAGTAACGTCTGGCCGGTTGCCACGGCCCGGGATCCCCAGCAGGATCCCGGGCCACGGCACATTCAGCCTGATGCGGCGGCCGCAGTAGCCCCACCGCCCGCCCATCTCCCTGGAGGGCGGGCGGCGGGGAGCATGGAGGGGGCGGGGCCGTGCGGCCGCACGTTGCGCCGCACAGCCCCGCCCCCTCCCAGATTCCCCGCCGGGATCCCCCCGGCACGTCTGATA
>QEPC01009844.1:165966-187104 GCA_003113815.1 Sphenodon punctatus | reverse complement strand
ATTTTAATTTATTGCATTGGTTTCAATGGGGACACAGCGCCCCATTGAAACCAATGCAATAAATCCGGCACCGGTATACCGGATTTAATCCGGGAATCCGGTTTTTGTGAAACCGGTAACCGGTAAATCCGGTAGCCGGTAATGGGCCCGGGGTCCCGCCCCTAATGGCTACTACTTCCATGGAACATGGAGGTAGGTAGCCCCTCCTTCTCTCCTGTCCTCTTTCCCTCCCACCTCCCTTGAGGAAATCTCCTCCCTGCTCTCCTCCTCCAACCCTTCCACTTCCCCCTTGACCCCATTCCCTTTCACCTCCTGTCCAACATTGCTTCCACTGTTGCCCATTCCCTCCTGTACATCATCAACCTCTCCCTCTCTACTGATTCCTTCCCCTTTGCCTTCAAGCACGCCACTGTCTTTCCTAGGCTATCCTCAAAAAGTCCACTCTTCACCCATTTACCCTTCTAGCTACCGTCCTGCCTCACTCCTTCCTTTTGCTTCCAAGCAGAACATGTTGTCTACTCCCACTGCCTCAACTTCCTCTCCGTCAACTCCTCCTTTGACCCCCTCCAATCTGGTGTCCATCCCCTTCACTCTACTGAAACTGCTCTCACTAAGATCACCAACGATCTTGTTATGGCTAAATCTAATAAGGATGTGCGAACACGGTTCGGAAGTTCGGACTGAACTTGAAAAGTTAGGTCGACCGAACCGAACTTTCGAACGGAACTCGAATTCGACCGAACTGTTCGGTCGAAACTGAACCAGTTTGGAAGGCCAAAAAAACCAGTTTTGAATGTACGAACTTGGTTTGGAAGTTAGGAATTTGACCAAACTTAAATAGTTTGGGCGACTGAACCGAAATTTCAAACCGAACTCAATTTTCAAACCGAACCAAACCGAATTTCAGAACTCGGTTCTGTTTGCACATCCCTAAAATCTAATAGCCTCTACTCCATTCTTGTTCTCCTTGACCTCTCTGCTGTCTTCGATACTGTTGACCACTCACTCTTGCTGGACTCACTTCACTCCTTTGGCTTCCGTGACTCCGTTCTCAACTGGTTCTCTTCCTCCCTCTCTGACCACTCCTTCAATGTGTCTCCCACTTTCCTCTCTCAACTGGTGTTCCCCAAGGCTCTGTCCTTGGTCATCTCCTCTTCTCTATCTACACCCTGTCCCTAGGCAAATTCATTGCCTCCCATGGCTTCCAAGATCACCTCTACGCTGATGACACTCAACTCTATCTCTCTACTCCTTCTCTCTCTCCATCTGTTCAAACTCAACTCACCAGCTGTCTCTCTGATATCTCTACTTGGATGTCTCAGCATCAACTCAAACTCAACATTGCTAAAACTGAACTCCTTATCTCCCCCCCATCCTTCCTCCCCCTCCTCCCTGTCGATCCTTATCGATGGAGTCACCATTCTTCCCATCCCCCAAACCTGTAGCTTAGGCTTCATCTTTGACTTATTATTTATTATTATTATTATTATTATTATTAACATTTATATAGCACCAGCCATGTGCCTGGCACTGTACAGAACATAGAAATAGATGTGGTCCCTGCCTGTGGCTTACAATCTAAAAGACAAGGAGGGGGAGACAGGGAGAGGGGACAGTGGGAGAGACAGGGGAGAAGACAAACAAACATTCAGGCGGATGCGAAGTCTCAGGTGCGTGTGCTTGGCTTGGTTACAATCAGGTTGGTTGCAGCAGTCTGCAGAGGAGGGCAGACAGTAAGTATATGGGGAACGACTAGCAGGCATTGGGAAAGGCGGCGAGGAAAAAGTGGGTCTTGAGGAGGGATTTGAAGGAGCGGAGGGAGGGGGCAAGGCGGATGTGGGTAGGGAGGGAGTTCCAGGCATGGGGGGCAGCGAGGGAGAAGGGTCGAAGGCGGTTAGGTGAGCAGGAGAAATGAGGGAGAGTGAGGGAGGGGACAGAGGAAGAGCGGAGAGCGCGTGCAGGAGTGCGTAGGGAGATTAGGTCCGAGAAGTAAGGGGGAGCTTGGTTGTGGAGTGTTTTGAACATGAATACCAGGAGTTTAAACAGAATACGTTCAGGAAGGGGGAGCCAGTGAAGAGAGAAGAGGAGAGGCTGCACATGGTCAAAGCGACAGGCAGAGTGAATGGCAGCAGAGTTTTGGATTGCGATAAGGGGGGACAGGTGAGAGCGAGGGAGGCCAGCAAGGAGGAGGTTGCAGTAATCGAGGTGAGAGATAACCATGGCATGAACAAGGGTTTCACCCCTTTCTTTTAAACCCTACATCGACTCTTGCCAAATCCTGTCACTTCTCCCTTCATAACATTGCTAAGATTTGCTCTTTTCTCTCTGACTCCTCTGCCAAAACTCTTGTTTATGCTCTGGTCATCTCTTGCCTCAATTACTGTAACCTCACTGGTTTCCCCCACTCTAAACTTTCTCCCCTTTTCTCCATCCAAAACTCTGCTGCCAGGGTCATCCACCTCGCCCGTCACTTCAACCATGTGCCGCCCTCCTCTCTTCACTGGATCCCCCTTCCTGGATGAATCCTGCACAATCTCCTAGTCTTCATCTATAAAGCATTTCACAACCTTGCTCCCCCTCTACCTGATACCTCTCTGCGCTAATTTCCCTCCGTACTCCAGTCCATGAACTCTGCTCCTCCTCTATCCCCTCTCTCACCCTCCCACACCTCCCCTGCCCCCCTAACCACCTTCGTCCCTTCTATCTAGCTGCCCCCTATGCCTGGAACTCCCTCCCTTCCCACATCCACCTCGCCCCCTCCCTTCGTACCGTCAAATCCCTCCTCAAGCCCTCCCCAACTCCTTGCCCCCCTCTCCTAACTCCTGCTGATACCTACCATCCAGTACAATCTATTGCTTGAGGTCTGTGTACTCATATCCTCACCACATGGATCAGCGAGCCATCATTCTCCATGTAACCAAGCCAAGCACGTGCACCTAAGACTTCGCATCTTTGTGACTGTTACACCCCTTGTCTCTCCCTCTTTTCCCCTTCCTTCATCTACACCCCCCGCCCTCCAATCTCTCAGATTGTAAGCCCTAGGGCAGGGACCATGACTATTCCATTACTTTGTAAAGCGCCAGTTACATTGCTGGTGCTTTATACGTTCTTGCTAATAATAATAATAATAATAATAATAATAATAACATCTCACCCTCAAGACAGCACAGCCCTTTTACAAAATGGTGCCAGCAGCTCAGGGAAGCTGGGCTGCACAGAATGTCTGCCCTTTTCCCAAATGGTTATACTGCTGCTAGCACTATTTTGGAAAAGAACTGTGCATGCACAGATGTTCTTGAGATTCTCACTAAGGGTTCTGATTCTCGCAAGATTCTTGTGAGAACCAAATGGATTCTAATTTTAGCTCTACTATGGTTATGACCTCTTGGTGAACACAGCAGTGCCAGGGATCTTCTGCTTCCATGGACAGAATGGTCCACTGGGTGCCTCCCTGAAAATTGATGTACCACATGACTGATGAGCTGTCTGTCACAAACTGTGCAACAGAGTGATGTATGTGGGGGGTGAATGCTTTGAATCCCTATCTGATGGCTTTTAGCTACAAGGTGTTTATGCAGATCTGTATTTCTTCTGAGGAGAATATGCTGTGTGCCATGAGGGTGTCCATGTGAGCACTTCCTCCTTCAAGGAGGCATCTGTCATTACCATGATAGAAGGTTCCAGCAGGTCAAATGGCATGCCTCGTAGCATGTGGTGGGGCCTTGTCCACCACCACAGTGAGGACATAATGTGCTCTGGGATGGTGACTCTTTTGGATATAGAGTGCACAGTGGGAGTGTACACTGTGCTTCTGAGCCAGTGCTGTAGCAGATGCATGTGAAGTCAGGATAGTGGTGTTACTGCTGTCGTTGACGTGAAAAGGCCCTGGAGTCTCAGGAAGTGATGGACTGGGGAATTCAATGACCGGATATGTCTATTATGACCCGGGTGATTGCATGGAACCTGTCTTCTGGAAGAAAGGCCTTTTAGAGTGGTGTCTATAACAGATCCTATGAACAGGAGCACTTTTGTGGACATGAGGTGTGAGTTCTTCCAATTTATAATTAGGCCCAGTTTGGCAAAGTGAGAGATAGTGGTGGAAATATTGTGATGGAGTGACCATCTGAGTCTGCCATAATAAGTCAGTCATCCTCAAGATACAGGAACACTTGTACACCCTGCCTTCTGAGTTCTGATGCCAAAATAGCAACACACTTGGTGAAAACTAGGGCTGAACCAAATGTTAAGAAAATTATTCACGAGTATTCTTCAAGTGTATGAGGACCGGTTCTGAGCTGCCAGCACCATCTTGAAAGGTCTGAGTATGCTCAGAAGGGGCCATTCAGCCCTTCTGAGCATGCCCAGCTTTTCTTTTTTTTTTCTTTTTTAAACTCACCCAGTCCGGAGGAAACCACACATTGCTGGAGCCCCTCCAGAAGGTGGGGCTCTACCTGGGAGCCCCCTTAAGCACCCAACCCCTGAGTTCCTGAAAGGCCCCCAACCCCCTTCCATGGCCCCCACTGACCAGCTGGGGCCAGGGAAGGGGGAGCTGGCCAGCTGGGGCCAGGGAAGGGGGAGTAGGGACCTAGTGTCAGCCTCCCTGTGCTTGGCTGAAGATTTTCTGAGTTCTGGAGTTTTGGGGGCCATTCCCCAAAACTTCAGAACTCAGAAAATTGAGTCGAGTACCTCAGTCCTTGGTGTTTTCTGAGGAAAACAAAGGGCCAGGTTTCAGCACTAGTAAAAACCCTTGGGGCAGTTGTGAGACCACTGATAGTGGTGACCATCTATAACAAATGTAAACATTTTATGTGAGGAGGTTGCATAGAAATGTGAAAATAAGCATCCTTGAGGTCAAGAGAGGTCAAACATGAATTTATTTTAAAGTCAGCAAAATAGATTGTAATGTTGCCATTCTAAACTTTAACCTTTTCACAAGTGTATTGAGATTTCTCAGGTCTAAAATGGGGCAAAGGCCTCCATGCTATTTGGGGATCACAAAGTATCTAGACTAGAAGTCAGCACAATGCTCAGTAGATGGAACCTCCTCTATCGCTCCTTTCATAAGGTAGTCGATCTCTTCTAGAAGTTTTGTCTTATAATATGGGTCCCTAAAGAAGTCCTCAAACTGAATGGCATAACCACAGTGGACAATCTTTCTAACCCACTTATCAGTGGTGATAGCAGTCCATGCAGGAAAAAAACAGGTCAGGCAGTCAGAAAACATAAAAGGTTGGTGATACTCTCTGTCTCAACCTCAAGGTTGTCAAACATGAGATCTAGGTTGTTGATCCACAAAAGAACTGGACTGGGACCTATTTCTCACTTTGGGCTTCATAAACCTTTTTCTAGACTAGAAAAAAGGCGGTGGCAGCAGTGGCTACTGCTGCAGCAGAAAGCTCCTATTCTGGAATGAGGAGACAGCTCTCTGGCGGTAGGAGTAGGAGGTATGAATTGCATAATACCTCCTCTTAATGACCTGGACTACTCCTGCAAACCTAGCTGTCTGAATGGTTTCCCTGATCTTAGCAAGCGTGTCATCTGTAGGTTTAGCAAAGATTCCTTTGACGTCCAATGGCAGGTCCTCAATCTTGGTCTTATTCTCTAGGGCAAGTGCCATGGACCTGAATGAGCCATGCATGTCTCCTGATTGTGATTATTGAGACAGTGTTGCAGATGGCACAGTCAGCAATGCACGTGGCAGCTGCTAACTGGAATTGAGTCATTTGAGCACCTTCTTTCTGTAGGGTTGCTAGTTGCGCAGGGTCTGAGGTGGAGGCAGTTTGGACTCACAATCAATGCTGGTGGATAACTGACTGGAAGCCCCAAGGGACAAAGTGGCAGAGGAAAAGGCCTTTCTGCCAAGAACATCCAAGTGGCGTCCTTATCTATTGGATGGTAACGTTTTTATCACACCAGCTCTGGACTTCTGTTAGGCTACCACTACCATCAGTGAGTTTGGGGCTAGGTTGCCAAAAAAAATAAATGGTTGTTTCCTCTTGGGGAATTGTATAGAGAGAATCAGTCAGCTTGTTTGTAGGTGTGGCCGATGAGGGGTTGTCCCACACATTTTGAGTGGACTCCATCAGTTCTTCAAAAATGGGAAGAATGATCTGCCCAGTTTTCCCACTTCCAATGATTCCATATACTGGTCCTGTGAAAGTCTTTTTGGAGATTTTCTTAGGAACCTGTAGCGTGGCTGCTAGAGCTGAGGTGAGAATGACTGTTCCTGTACCATCGGGAAATACCTACCTTACGGGAGCACTTGCCACTGTTGGTAATTATTTCTTCACTATCCATAAATCAGCACTTCCACTATTGTTGAAATTGGCACCTGTGATTTTCTGCAATTTTTTGGTATTTTACTATTTTTCAATAATTTTCAGTATTTTCCACCAGTTAGTTTTCAATATTTTCATCAGTTTCCAGCATTTTATGGCAGTTTCAGGCATCAAAATGCAGAAAACAAGGGTTAGCCCTTGAATACACCAATGAAAACACCGTTTACAAGGAGCCAAAACAAGGACCGATAAAGGAAATGATGAAAGTTACATAGTGAACTGCCGATCGTACACAAGCAAAATAAGGAGCATGTAAGGAAAGTTATGTGAACCCAAGGACACTACACCATTGCAGTGATAATTAACATTTTTTTTAAAGGAAACAAAGTTATAATAATACTATGCCCCTGATATATATAAGTTAACTCTAGACTTAATCCTAGTTAAGAGGCCCATTAAATAGGGAGATGAAGGTAGAAGTCCAGCAGTAGGGTGGGGGTTACCCAGTGTTTTGCATCCAGTGCAGCATGTATGATTATCTTCCTCTTGGGGAGAGGTCATATGTGTGCAGTCGGTGCAAAGAGCTCCAGGCTCTCAGAGAAAGAGTGCAGTCTCTGGAGGCTAGAGGTGGCTGAGCTGGAGGAGCAGAGGTAAACAGATATGTTTATAGAGGAGACCTTCAGGTACATGGGCTACATTCAGACACACACACACACACACCCCACGCATACTCTGGCTGCAGCAGGGAATGCGCAGCTAGGATATGCACGGGGTACCACTGGTCTGAAACCCCACCCCCACCCCCACCCCGTGGCTTTGCCAGCAAACACCCGCAGAGATACAGAGCAGGAGGAGATGGAACAAAAGGAGAGTCATCCTCTGAGTATGCAGTTTCCACTGTGACTGTTCTGTATGGGAGGGTGGATGGAGCAGGAGTCCTAACTCTCCTCTTCTTTCTCCTTCTTGTCTTCTCTAGAAGAGCCTCAAGTTCTTCTTGCGGAGGTTCGACTTCTAAAGGTCAGTAGAACTGATTCAGCCACACAACGCAGCTGGGCAGTGTTGAGGATGGTACTGAAAGTGGTGCTGTCTCCATGGATGCTGGTGTCAATATCTGGAATGGTGCCATAGGTGATGTTGTGGTTGGCAGCAGGTGCAGAAGCCGCTTAGGAGACAGACGGGCTGCCAGCTAAGGTTGCAGTGCCAGCCAGCACAGAGTAGACAGAGTCCAGCATGATAGGGACCTCGTCACCCCCCTGTAAGTCTTTTTAGTTAGAATGTCTTGAAGTGGCAGCTTGCAGTCCTATGGCACCCAGGTGGCGAGGGCAGCACAAGCCTTACAGAACGTGGGCTCATGGGACTTGTCAAGTCACCCCAAGAACGTGTGCTAGTCAATAATAGAAAGTGTGGCAGAACAGGAAAGGCAACTCTTAAAGCCCCATCCTTTGGACATTATGAGCACAACATCCAGGGTGGGGACCCACCAAAGGGTGGGATCCTGATGAAGAAAACAAAAGACCCTATCTAGCTCACTAGAAACTAGGAACTAAATGAACTAACAGTAGAAAAACAATAATTTGTGTTTAGACTGACAAGAAAGATGCTTAGAAATAAGTGGAGGAGTGTTCCTAATTACTGAAGGCAGTTGGAAGGAACTGAGACAGGGAGGCTCCGCCTCCTCCTTTTATTTCCCCTCCTCTTGTAAGACCGAAAGCCCATGCTGGAAAGGGGATGTGGAGGTGGGGAGGAAGTATTAGGGCAGAGCCTTCAGTCCCTTCTAGATTGTTCCAGGCAATGTACCTGACAATTGCTGACAACCAGAAGCTTCTGGTTGCCTGTGAAGTAGGAAAGAGATTCCATAAGAGAGAATTACTGAGCTCCTTGAAGAAAAACATTGTCTTGCCAGTCCATCAACCCAAAGCACCTACTTACTTCTCACTATAATGGCAACTGAGTAACAGCAAGACAAATAATTTGTATTGAAATGTTTGAGATAGAGGCCCTTTTTAAACAGTCTGTGGCTGCGGGGGCAGTATCAGTGTGCACTTGTGTGGGGGGGCTATGCATGGGTCCATGCGTACATGGACACACACCCATCTCCACCCACCTCCACACACGGAGCAACCACCGTTTTGGCCAGTTGGTTCATGTGTGGGCGATGGATGGAGGCGGGCGGAGACGGGTGGGTGTGGGAGCACGCTCACCCACCCACTTTGACTTTCACACAGGAGGTACCCATGCATGCCCATGCAGCCGGCCTGCGTGAGCATGCGTGGGTGCATCTCGTGTAAAAAGGGCCTTAGTTTGGGTAAGAATCTTCTATTGCCTAACCCACCATTTATTCATCCGGTATTTTCAGATGTTACGAGATCACAGTCAACCACGGTCAATCCCGTGATGGGGCCAAAGCACCCTGAACGTCTGTTTCGGGGGCACCAGATGTTCACCACAGTCAATTTCCAGCAGGGGTCGAAAATAACCACACTTCCGGAGCTCCAGCCCGAACCATCTCCGAAAGCATGGTCAAAGCGATTCCCACCGGGAAACAAAAAAAAATAACGACTGAACAGCAACCACCAGCCGGAATCAAGCAACATGATTTCCAGCTGGGGACAAAGCATGCAGCATCTCTGCCAGGCAACCAGCAACAACACAGACTGGGGAGGGAGATTTAAAGGGCACACGGCAGCAACCTGCCCTGGGCCGTGGTCTGCCGGTCCAATTCCCTGCCATGGTCCAGCTCCTGTCACGTCTGTTTGGGGCCTCTCTTGCCCACGGGGGGTGGTTAGCTGGTTCGCCACCTCTGGGAATCCACTGTGATCAATCGGGCGCCCGTAACGTCTGAAAATACCCATCTTCTATGGAATTAGTCTCAGTCCATGTAGGTCTATAGAGGAACCTTTGCACCACTTTTATTAAGGTGATGCCAGAATTTCTATTTTGGAGTGTGTTAGGATCTCACAGACATACAGTGTTCTCATTAACAATAAACAGCAGTAGCCCTGAAACCATATATTTTCAGGTGTTTATAACTTGGCTATAAAAATATTTCTCTGGGCTAAAACTTGGAAAACAAATTGTCAGCTCAGGAACATATTTTTCCCCCCCTAAAAAATGTTAAACATGTCTGGGCTTTTAAATGACAAGAGCTTTAAAATATGAAAGGTTTTTTAATAGCTTTATTTTATTTTATTTTGCACAATTCCATAAGTCACAATGTCTTTGTCTTATTCCTGTCTTGTTCCCATTCCTGGGTGAGAGGGAGAGCTAAGCCCTGGGCAGGGGAAAGCCCCAGCAAAAATAATGGTTCCAATTCTCTGCTGTTCAGCACTTTTTGTGGAGCTGAATAGATACGTACAGAATAGGTGTTAAAAAGCTGTCCGCTCAGACTTTGATGTTTTGTGCCAACTTTGCACAATAAAAAATAACTTTCCAGCAGAACCATTGGGCAATGGTTTCTTTCTGTGGTAGAACAGAAGTGAGAATGCAAAGCAAGCTTTGAATATATCCAGTTCACTAAATTTTATTTGAATCTGACCATTCGAATATATCTCAGTTTGAAACATTTGTTTTCCAAAACTCACAGGTTCCTTCTTGTTCAGCAATTCTTTTTTAAATTAATTATAGAGTGGTGGGATCTGTTCTCTGGTTAAGGCGTAACCATTTCTCCATTATCATCACAAAAATTTTAAGGCTAATAAAATCAGATGTTTATTTGTTTATTTATTACTCTCAGCTTTCAGGGCAGGGGTTAGTGTTTTGGGTATGTGAGAGGATTTGGTCTCCCTTTGTGCACTCTGTAGTTCATTGTAAGGAATGTACTGGCAGGGGAAATGGTGGGGGAGTTGTGGGGATGGAGTCCTCCGGGGAGAGGGGGAAATTGGATGAGAGGAAGGAGTGGGAGAGAAGAAATAGGAAGTGACAGAAGGGGAGGGGAGTTCTGTCCCTACAATCAAGACACTGTTTGGGAGGAAGATCACAGAGGTCCTAACAGGCAGGGGAGCTGCATACCTGGTGGGAGGGGACAGATGCCAAGGAGAGCAGGTGGGGGAGGAGCAGTGTTGGGTACTCAAATTATTTTGAATACTAATAGCTATACTGTTACCAACTCTTTTTTTCCCCTTCAAATACCATTTTTGTTAGTGTTAGGCATTTTAAACACTGGTAATAGCGTTAATGAAATTAAATATTGTGAGTCATTAGTTAGTGCAAATAGACATTTATTAAATTGAAAACATACTTGCAGTTTGTGGCAGAGTGGGGTCACAGAGAACTGAGGAAAAAACAAAACGGCCTCTGACAAGACCTAAGATGGCCACTGTCAGGAAGTCAGTGTGTTTGGGGTGTGGATCAGCATATAAAGGAAGTGGCTGAGCCAGGCAATGAAGAGTTGTGTGGGACCAGGCAGTTATGTAAGTTGGGAGCTGGCTGAGAAGTGTGAATTGCCTGTGAATTCCTGAGGGGAGCTAAGTGATGAGGTCCTGAGAGAGAGCCAAAGTTTGCCCTGAGAGGGGAACTTGACTGGGAACATTGAGAGAGCTGGGAGCTCTGGATGTAGGGTGAACCAGAGAGGGCTTGACCCAGAGAATGTGAAAACCTGTATAACTGAATAAAGATGTGTTTGAGCTAATTCCCAGAGACTTCGGTTTGTTTGGGCCCTAATCCTGACAAGACTTACACCTAGCAAGAGGCACCCTGTGAAACAGTTGAATAAAACACAGGTCATAATGCAAATGACAACAAATATTTCTCAAAAATCAATGCCATTGGTCCTAAGGAAAAGATTCTCATCCAATTATTTTGCATCTAGTCTAGATTTGAGGTAACTCAGGATTTAGGCAAGACCAGAAAAAAATCTTTCAACAAATACCTGTGACATAGGCAGATCTAAAACAGCTAATGCAGAATAGCATATGGTTTAATCACGATTTTTTAACGACAGCACTAGTGGATCTTCATTCTTGTTTATCTAATACATCCCACTGTAAACTAGGGATGAGCATTTTGATTAAATTATGAACTTGAATTCACTGCGGATTTGGATCTGTAATTTACTTTTTAATTGCAGATATGGATTCTGATTTGGATCATTTTGAAATTAATGGGAAACTCATCTGGTGCATACCAGCCTCAGAGTTTTTGATTGAAACTCCACTGGCCCGCCACTGCTGGGGGTGGGGGACTTCTGGCAGGCTTCCTCGCTGCAGAGCACTGCTGAGCTCCCTGCTCTGGATCCCGCATTTGCAAAATGGCCACTGGGGCTGTTTTGCACATACACAGCCCTTTTTCAAAATGGCAGTGCTGTCACCACCATTTTGGAAAAGGGCAGCTGGTCTGCTCATGCTCAAAATGGCTGCTGCACATGCACAGAATGCTTGCCCTTTTCCAAAATGGCAGTGACACTGCTACTGCCACAGATGCCCAAAAAAATCATTATTTTTTTTAACATTTATGCATGGGAGCAGCAGCCCTCCAGAGACCACAATACAGTAGTCTATTCTCAAGGCTATGATGGCATGGATGATGGTTTTTCATTTCACTGAATGAAAAAGTTGAAATGTTTAGAATAAAAAATGTGGCAACAAAAAATGTCTTTATTTTCAAACAAAATAAATGAAAATAAAGGACTCGCATTTCAAAACAAAATGACAGTCAAAATATAGCAAAGTTTGCTGTTTTGTTTCAAACTGTTAATGTAAAATGAGCATTTTTGCTTCAGCATTTGTCACTGGAAAATTATAAGATGACCTGGTTGGAATCCTCTAACCTAACCTTCTGCACCCAGGCAAAATTCGTTGCCCCAACAGATAAATCCACCAAGAGAAGAGTAAAACCTTTTAAAAGGGGAGGTTCAGGAGAGACCAGAGCATATATGACAGGGAGTGATTTTGTAAAATATATCCAGATGAATAAAACAATTGAGCTACACCTCATGCCACAGGGGAAGGCCAACCTAACCGGGGGTGGGGGGTGGGTGGGGAATAATTCCCAACTCCAAATCACTTCAGTCAGCTAGACCCTGTAATGCTAGGTTTGTCAACAGAAATGACTGTTTCCCCACAGAAAAATTTCCAGTTCAATAAAGCTATATTTTTCAATCAGTAGTTTCCACACCAGTTCTTTTGACAATTACATACAAAAGATATGTTGTAATTTTTTTTTTCTTTTTGGCATTTTGTAAAAGAAAACGAAGAGTGAAGGAGACTTGCAAATATGCCAAGAACTTTTACCTGACCCATTAGAAAATCAAGCAGTGCCCGTTGCCATCATAATTAATAACGCCACTGGCAGGGACCGCGTCTATTTCTATGTTCTGTACAGCGCCAGGCACATGACTGGCGCTATATAAATGTTTATAATAATGATAATAATAATAACTATGGTAGATGTGGATATAACTGGGTTGCAGAAAATAAAAATTCCCTGCTACAAGCAAGTAGAATTTTCTACAACTGTGTTCATGCTATTTAGTGATATGCTCTGCAGAAAACCAGCCATAACCAGCAAATATTTTTGAATTACTGTTATTCCCCCTCACCCTTCCCCACATTTTTACATGCGTGTAAGTCAGTCAGACTGGTTAAAGGCCCCAAAAAGGCTTTAATAAGAGGAGCATTCTAAATCCAAATGGAAAGTGACAGTCCCCAAAAAGAGTTGTGCATCTATAAACCAGACAAAAATAGAAATCAAAATTAATAAGTGAACAGGGAATCCAGAACACAGCAGAGTAACCTTTGCTGTTTTATTCTAAGTTTCACTGGAGTCTTCAAAACAGTATGTTTGGCAGTATCCATTGGGCAACACTTGCTCTTATAAAGAGTGAAAATGTAAAGCAGCATTAACAAATCGGTTCCCAGTGTTAGTGGAACGTAATGAAAAATGTTTGTGAGGATTTTCAGAATGTGACAGCAGCATTTGCCATGCTTCCTGTAGATAGAGACCACGCATTAGATGCCATATGTTGATCATGAAACAATAAACAGATGCAGCTTTGTAATCCTAAAACAGTGTTAGAGGGAAGACAAAACTAAAATGTTCAATGAATTTTAAAAGAATCATTCTCGTCTGGGTGCCCTTTTAAAGACTGTGTTGTGAACAGATGTGGCAATAAAATTCTTGCAACGCACTTCAAATGAGCAGATAGCACTGGTGCTAACACTTAGAGTGGGTGCAAGTCTCATTCACTTCAATAAGATTTGTCCCCATGCTAAGTACTAGCACCAGCACTGCCCACTCTGAGGACTGCCACCTCAATGAGATTAAACATGAAGGACTAGAATCTCAGTGTTGTTGGCCTGTTGGTTGCAAAAATGAAAGACATGAGACAAAAGTTGTGAAGATGACACCTGTTATTGGACCATCGTCTGTTGGTGAGCATGTACAAGAGTGTGAGCTACACAGAGCACTTCGTGCTAAAGCTTGCAAACCAATTTGGAATTTTGGTAACTTGAAATTTCATAGCAAGTTAAATTTTGCATCTTCCAAAAATACAATGTGGAAGGAACTGGCAAAATGATCTAATGCAAAATTTCACCAAACATTTCTCAGGATTTTCCTAACAGCTATAATAAAAAGCTACAGGGGAAGAATATAGCAGTATGAAACAACAACGTGTCCTGTTCATGAGCTGGTTTCAATAGACACTAGTGATTGCTGGATTAAGTTCAGCAATGGGAAAGGTGGATCTGCCGACACAAGGGGGTTAATGTTGACAATGAACAAATTATTATTTTTGACAAGAATACCAAATGGTTTCGAGATGACTCTTCTAAACTGGAAACAGATTCGGATGCAAGTTTTATTAGTAACTGTCAAGCATAGCTGTCAAACCTATTAAAGTGTGATATAAAGGAAGATCCTTTTATTATAGAAGGAGACAAAGCAGAGAGTGAATGTATGACCTTTTTTGTGGTTCTTTTCAATTATATACAGGAAAGTGGAAACAGGGCCCACAGATCTTAAACAGGAAATGGGGAGGGATCCGGAAAAGGGCCCTTCCCTCTAGATAGAAAACAGTAACAACCAAAAGCACAATCTGATCTTAATGAAGTCAGGATTGGTGTATGACTGTGGGTGCTGGTGTTGGACTACAGTCTTCTTTGCTGGTCTGTGATAGTAAAGGGTAACTGAACTCATTAACCTCCCAGGCAGTAAGATGGAGACACTCTGCTGACTGCAATTCATCTTTAGCTCTGGAACAGATAGTCATCTTTCCCATGGTTTGTCAATATGTGTGGTGAGAACCACTTTGAGCTTAGAGCGACTAGTCTCTGCTGTAGTGTTTGGCAGGCCCTTAAGAAGGAGTTTAGCAACAAAGCCTGAGGTATGCAACCTCTGGGGCTGGACAGGGGTTCTATAGCGCCTCTGAAAATCAGGAGGGGCTGTGCCCCCACTCCCCTTGAGTTTTTATTTTTTTATTTATTTATTTAAAACTTGTATCCTGCCCCTCCTGCCCAAAGGCAGCTCGGGGCGGCAAACAACACAAAAGATTTAACAATAAAACATTTAAAAACAAATCAACAAATTTTAAAGCAAATCATAAAACTCACCCTCCCTCCCAAACCCTACTCCCCTAGCCCCCCCCCTCGCCAAAAGCCTGGCAGAACAGCCAGGTCTTACACAAACATCGAAACGACAGGAGGGTGGGGGCCAACCGAGCCTCCTCCGGGAGTGAATTCCACAGCACGGGGGCAGCCACCAAAAAAGTTCTCACATCAGTGGCCACCCATATTGCCCGGGGAACCTCCAAAAAGGCCCCCACAGACATCTCAGGGGTCGCACGGGCACACGGGGAGTGAGGCGATCCCACAGATAGGCAGGGCCCAGGCCGTGAAGGGCTTTAAAGGTCAAAACCAGTACCTTGAACCTAGCCCGGTGCTTTATAAGCGGCTGGTGCAGAGCCTGGAGCACAGGTGTCATGTGCTCCCTGCGGCCCGCCCCAGTAAGGAGACGAGCCGTGGCATTCTGCACCAGCTGCAGCTCTGGACCAGCTTCTCAGGCAGCCCCACGTAGAGCACGTTGCAGTAATCCAGCCTCAAGGTGATAAAGGCATGGATGACAGTGGCGAGTTGCCTATGATATATATATATTTATATATTTATTTTAAAAAATTATACCCCACCCCTCTTGCCACAGGCAACCCTGGGCAGCTAACAACATCAACAATAAACACAATAAAATATAATAAAATATAATAAAACATCAATACAAAAGAAAATAATAAAAACCACCCCCCTCCCTCACCAACCCTCTAATAATGATGGGTCATTATTAGAGACTTTTAGGGATGTGCAAACAGAACCGAGTTCGGAAATTTGGTTCGGTTCAAAAATCGAGTTTGGTTCGAAAGTTCAGTTCGGTCGACCGAACTATTCAAGTTCGGTCGAATTCCGAACTTCTGAACTGAGTTTGCACATTCAAAATCGGGTTTTTGGCCTTCCGATCTGGTTTGGATTTGACCGAACAGTTTGGTCGAATTCGAGTTTGGTTCAAAAGTTTGGTTTGGTCGACCGAACTATTCGAGTTTGGTCTGAACTCTGAACTTCCGAACCGTGTTCGCACATCCCTAGAGGCTTTATTCTAACCTTGTGTCACTCTCTCTGGATGCCTGGTGGAAACTGCCCCTTCCAGGGTAAATGTACCAATCCATGAATTTCTGCAAGACTAGGCAAAGCAGACTAACCAGAATGGCTCTTAAAGATATATCATCCTCACATCTGCTAGATTTACCAGAAGTCCTCTATTGTAGTTAATGGATGCAAAGTACTTCAGATGGTATCTTATTGGGCCAGCTTTTGTTGGTGAGTGTATGTAAATCTGGTGGCCACACAGGGCTCTTCCCCAGGCATGTAAGGAGACAGAGGTACAGACTAAGCAAATTAGGCTAGTTATTTGCTAAATCAGTAGGCTTACACCACTTCTGGAAGATGAACAGGCTTGGACTTAAATGGATCTCCAGGGAAGGGAGTTCCATTATGGGGCAGCCACTGGGAATAATACATCTCTGCATGTCCTTGTTCTAGAAACTTGGTGGGCTGATGGTATGTGCAAGAGGGTGCTCCCAGCTGACCTTAGAGGTCACAATGGCACATGAGAGATCAGGTGGCCCTTGCCCCTCCCCCCCAAGAGTCTAAGAGGGCAGTGTCCCCTCCCAGTTTCTAGGGGGGGCATGTGCCCCCCTTGCCCTTCAGCTCTGCCACCACTACCTTTTGACCAATGTATGGGCCTCGTATGGCATAAGGGATCCCCAGGGTGGTTCCCAGTGGCACAGGGAACTTTACAGCATTTCTTATGCCATACCAGCGCCTGACAAATTCTAACATTTGTCTAAAATTAACTCTGGCACGTGCTGATGTCCCTTCCATTGACAACATTGGCTGCCACTCAGTCTTGGACAAGGGTTGAACATGGCACATTAGATTACTCTCTGGGCTGTGCCCATAGGTGGGGAATATCAATACTTTTAATCTGAATGTAGGTTAACCATGTAAAAGGGAAAAAAACGTAAACCAATTACTTGCCACTCCCAGTGGAGAGGCACTTGTCTGTTTCCTTAAACAAGGTCTGTGTAGATGATGGGCCTACCACAGGAAATATTTTCTGTCCATGAAATCTTCTGTCATACACAACGTACCAGACTCATTCAGTCCTTTCACCAAGCATTGTGCCTTTATCTATCATCTCCTCCATGCCTCACTCGGTTACTTATACAGTCTAGACCACTCTTTCTTGGACACTATTGCATTTAGGCCCTTCTCCACTCCAGGCCTCCAGTCTGGCCCTCTTGGTTAACCTCCTATTCCCTATAGTGCAGGGTTTCCCACCAGAGGCAAACTCCTAGCCTTGTTCCCTTTTCAGCCTGGGAATTCTTGGGGCAGGTTCCATCCTGTTTCCACACAGAGCTGTTCCACACAAAGGTACTGATGGCTAGGGCCTTTTGATGCTTTGCACCTGGTGGGCCTCACTTTGTGCTCCAGGCTCAGCCTCATAAGGGCCATCTTCTCCATAACTAGTAACTTCTTCCCTCTGCTTCCAGCTGGGGTAATTTAATCAGCCACAGGTGTTGAGTGATGACCCAGCTACCAAAGGCCACTCTCTGCAACAACTTACCCTGGCCCACACTCTGGTTTTGCCCCTGCAAATATTCAGGGGAATCCATTACAGACTGATATTAAAGGAAGCAATGGGGTGTTAGTGAAGAGAAAGAAGGGGGTGGGAGAAGAGTAGAAAAGGTGAACGTAAGAGGGAAGCTGAAGGAGAAAATGTTGAAGGCTTGATTTCTTTTCTCCTTTCTCCACTCATTTCACTCTGCCTTCTCCAGTGCTCTTCTTTTCACTTCTTTCAACATCATTCATTTCTCCTTATTCATTTTACATACACACACACTGAAATGACATGATGAATTTGGGCTGTGAAATATTGGCAGGTATGTTGCATGGAAATGTCTTGTAATTCATCAGTCATCTGTTTTGTGGGGGTGTCCATTTTCCATTTATTTATGTAATTAGTATAAGATACTGTTTGTGGAACTGCTGACTTCTCTGACATTTTGAAAGGGAACTTCCAAGTTATGCCTAGTGAAAATAATAGCCAAAACAAACAAAAGAAAAATCAAGATGGCATATAAACAGAGCATACATTATTGAATCTGGGCCTTTACAAAAAATGTCAGAATGACTACAGTGTGGGCTGTGTCTGGTGCCAAATATCTCCATAGAGTTTTTGGGAGAAAATCATTGCGCTCACACAATGTTTTCTTGAAGTCAAGCTCTTAGTAACACTACAGTGCACGTAATTTGATTTACAAAAGAGCCACTTCTAGACTCTATACAGTTTTGACTATTGAATAATCCGTAGTGAGTTCTTGAAGCTTATCTCGTAACACATGCAGTTATAAATGGAGATGGAAAAGGGTTTTAGAGAGATAAGATCTAGTCCAGTGGTGGGCACACTAGCTAATCAGAGGGCTACAGGTCCAGCCTCGATTTCCAGATCAAAAATGTATAAGATATTGGGTCGCTATGGAACTGTGGGGTTCTGAAATGAGGGATGCCTGTTATAGTCTATGCAGCTGTGAGTTTCTGAAATAAGTGCCAATTGTAGTCTATGCAGCTGTGGGATGTTCTGAAATAAGGGAAGTCCATCATATCGTATGGAGCTGTAGGATTCTGAAATAAGAGACAACCATTAAAATAAAGGGCATCAGGCAAGTTTAGATCCAGCCTCATAACACATGTAAAACCCTACTCCCTTTATCGCAGTCATAAGACAAAATGTCCCTAGACAAGGCAGTGGTGGCTGTTGCTGGTCAGTATTTATTTATTTATTTATTTATACCTCGCCCTTTCCAAAAGGCTCAGTGTGACTTATAATAATACAAACTTAATACAATTAAATAGCATTTAAAATACAGTACAAAACAACGACAACCCAGAATATGCAGATTTAGTACCTCTTGTGTTATGACTTGAGAAGGAGTGAGGGACTACCCCACCTACCCTGAGATAATAGGTGAAAACAGACATGATGCTAACTCCACTTTACCACTGTTTTAACATTTCTTATGCATGTTACAGAGCTGTATTTGGTGCCCTATGCAGCCCTGCAACAGGCATAAGAAATGTTAAAGCAAAGCGATGTTAAAGTGGAGTTAGCGTCGTGCCTGTTTTCAACCAATGTCACCACATGGCTTCTGCTTCCCCCATCACTTGGGGTATTTTTAGACGTAATGGCACCAATATTGGTCCCATCACGGAATCACCTATTGATCCCCCCCGGGATCAAAATGACATGGCCAACAGACATGCCGGCTGATCCCGGTGGGGAATCGGGGGAGGGGTGGGGCTGTGCGGCTCAACAGGTGGCCGCCCAGTCCCACCCACCCCCCACGCTCCCTAGGCTGCCCGCCCTCTGGGAGACGGGTGGGCACCGCGGCCAATGCAGCCACAGGGCCCACCGGGGCATTGACCACGGCCCGGAATCAGCAGTGGGCACAGCCGCTGATTCTGGGCCATGGTCAGGGGACAGACGTTATGATCCCATGCTCAACCACGATGAATTCCCCGTGGTTGAGTGTGGGAACATCACGTCTGTTGGCCTGAACATGAGCTTCCCGTCGGGTGTTCACCCCCGTGAATCACGGGCAGGAATCTCTTTGACCATGCAAATGGCAATGGTCTGGGCAGGACCGCCATTTGCATGGTCAAAGAGATTCCTGCCCGTGATTCACGGGGGTGAACATCTGGTGGAAATCTCTTGTCGGGCCAACAGATGTTACGGTCCCTTGATCACCATGTGGATATTCACCATGGTTGAGCATGGGTTCGTAACATCTGAAAATACCCATGGTGTGGTTAACTGTGATGCCTGGATCAGTCAGCAGTAGCGACCACCTCTCCATCACACTTCTCAGCAACACTTCAGACTGAAGCTCCAAATTTCTCCTCCCCACACACACTCACTGACTGATGGGAGCATGTATCCCACATGCTGTGTGGATTGTCCATTATGAATATAGGCTGACCTCATGCATAGTACATGAGCCATGGCAAACTTACAATCAAATTTGGAACATCTGCATTGGAGATTCAATTCTGTTGAATGCTATATTTTAAAAGTAGCATAGTTACTTCCAAATGATCAAAGATGGTGCTTCTGATAGCATGTGCATCTCCTTTTTCCACACAGAAGGGGTCTCAGCTGCCTCAGTGCTATAATCCCCACATATTGAGGACCATAGAAAGTAGGCTCTGCTAGACTGGATTGTTCTCAGGGTAGGAGAGCAGTTACTTGGCAGGTTGGGTTGTGGTTGACCCTACAAGACAAGGCCAGAGGGATAACTTATTGCTGCTACTCCAGTCCCCTGGAATCCAGCATCGGGTTACTAAGTAGTCCAATGCTGTGGTGTCAGAAGGACTAAAAAAAGTGGGGTGGCCATTTGACCCTGTTTCTTGGCCCTTGAAGCTGATGCATCATCAGAATGTTGGACATGGGAGAGAGAGAATACAGGACATGTGTGGGAGGAACAATTATACTGGCAAAATCCTGGCCATGGGTGCATATTTAAAAAGTCCACCCCGATGGGGTAAGGTGGATCAAAAAAGTGGTCATGCCCTGGAAAATCCAGACACTATGGTAACCCTGGCACTCCCCCCTGCCCTGCGCCCTGTGCTGGGACCGCTGGCTCACCTCTGAGTCCACATGCTGCAGACGCCACTGTTCCCGCCTGGATGTCATGAGATCATGACCTCCAGAAGTGGGGGACATTGAAAGTAGCAGTGCTGCTAGAGTGTGGAAAATCTAGAATAAAAACACATTAAAAAAACAGGACTGTCCTGTATAAAACAGGACCCATGACCATCCTACTGTTAACACGAGACCCCCTGCCACATGAGATTATTGGGGGGTTGGTTCCCCAATATCTGTCCTATCTTTAAATTTAGGGGAATTAGCCAAATGTAGTCAAAATAGGGGGTCCCCTCATGTTCAAGGGATCAAGCTGAGGACAGTATGCGCTACAGGCAGTTTATGTACCCTCCCCAAAGAGAGAGAGAGAGAGAGAGGTGTCCAATAACAACATTTTATATATATATATTAGGGGTGGGACCCCGGGGTAAATACCGGATACCGGATTTACTGGTTTCCGGTTCTCAAAGAACCGGATTCCCGGATTAAATCCGGTATACCAGTACCGGTTTTATTTCATTGATTTCAATGGGGCACAGTGTCCCCATTGAAATCAATGAAATACAATTAATTCCTCCCCCCTCCCCCTCCCAGGCTGCGCGGGTGGAAGGGGGGACACCCCCCACCCACCCTGCCCAGCCTGGATTTTTGTTAAAAAAAAGAGCCCACCCCCCAGCAC